>JAANYP010008631.1:62500-281754 GCA_020465985.1 Centrapalus pauciflorus
CACGTTGTCTTACTGGTAGCTAACCCAGTATGTGGTTGGCCCCCACAATTAAAAGCGTGTGCGTGGGATTAAACATCATCCGATCTTAAGGCATATGTCTCACAATGTCTGGCTGATAGCGACAGTCATGTCAAAATCGCGCATAAAGTCAAAGTCAAAGCTTAAAGTCAAAAGTCAAAAGTCAAAAGTCAAGTCTCCGCTTAAAATTTTCATGGCATGTTAACTGTTAAATCTATAATCTCACTAAGCACCGCTTATAGTTGTTGTTGAATCTTTTTACAAGTTTAATCAAAGGAAAAGGTCCAGCTGACCCAAGTATTTAGGATCCGCACGCTCGAATTTGAAGTCATTAGACCACTACTGAATCTGCAATTGGTATTGATTGAAGGCAATAATTGTGGTGGTATGGGTAGATCAGTGCTATGTGTTGTGATTATGTATTTAGATTAGTGTCCTGGTGCCCTTTTGTAGTTTTGTTTTGAACTTATTGTATGATAATCCTAAATTCTGTAATGACTTAATTCCACACTTTAATAATCTATCTTAGTTTTGATTGATGTTGTATTGCTCTTTGGGACCTAGTCATTCAAGACTGCCCCGTAAGGGACGGTCTCGATAGGATGGTAGCAGAGCAATAGTTTGAGTGAATCAAGTATTATGAAAGTAATACTTGGTCTCAAACTTAAGCAATACATAAAGTGTCAATCATGCTAGGTGGCTTGAACTAAGATAGGACGTACAGACTGTTAGGATGGGAAAAAGGGTACATAATCACTAAGTCTATTAAACTGAAAGTCACTTGAATTTTATTTTTTTTCAGTAAGGATGTCTGGATAAAGAGGAATTCCTGATAATGTCACGCCTCAGCAACTGTTTGAGATGATACAACAACTGTTAGCACAACAAAATGAACAACAAGTCAAATTAATCCAAGAACAGTTTCAGGCTCGTGATGAGGCTGAAGCAAAGCGTAAGGCTGTTAAAATAAACAAAAGAAAGGATAAGCAAATCCATAATGATAACTCTGATTTTAATAACTCCAATGAAAATGTCCAAATTGAACAGCCAAAAGACTGCCGATTCAAAGACTTTAAGTCTAGTGGTGCCTTGACAATTGAGGGTACTGTAGACCCTATCCAGACGTTGGACTGGATTTGTCACACAGAAGAGATTTTCAATATCTCTGAGTGTTTAGATTCACAAAGAGTCAAGTTTGCTATCGCTTTATTTGTTGGAGCTGCCCGCGCATGGTGGAAGACACAGAGTAGTATCCACGGAGAAGATGTCATCCAAACACTTGATTGGGAGCAATTCCTCGACATGTTCAACGCTAAGTACTGTCCTACGGATCAACAAGATAGAATGGAAGTTCAATTGATGCAATTGACTCAAGGTGACAAGACGGTCGATGAATACGAGCACGAGTTCTCACGACTGTGTAGCTATTCATCTTATCAAGTAGCCACAGAAGAAAGAAAAATGAATCCATTTCGCAGAGGATTAAACCCAAAGTATCGCCAGTCGATGAGTGGTAACAAATACAAGACGTACTTGGAGATGGTAGAAGCAGCCAGACAAATTGAAAGCGAATACCTGGAGTATGGTGAACAATTAGGCGTAACTAAGATCAATCCAACATGTCCTTCTCCACCAAAGAAGCAATGATTTAGCAGATTCTTTAAGTAGGAAAGACCCAGTCTCAACATACTGATCAATATAGCTCTCCTCAGAAAGCCAAATCTTACGCGATTCAATCAGAATAACGAGTGTGCAAAAGGTGTAGGAAATCACATACTGGGTTATGTAATCCAATTGATGTGATATGATATGTTTGCCACAAATTCGGTCATAGTAGCGAGGAATGCCCAACGAAAGGTCTTGGTTGTTCCACGTGTGGAAAACCGGGACACTTTAATCATCAATGTCTAATGAGAAGCAATAGTCAATCCCAGTCATATGTCGGAGGTTCAAAAATGAAGAGCACTGCTGCAACTCCGTCAGCTAGAGCCCGTGCTTATCATATCACAGCCGAGGAAATAGAGGAAATGCCAGATGCGGTCGTTGATCGATTTATAATTATACATGTTTTTAGAATGAAAAAGAGTTGTTTTTAATAAGAAATGTCGTAGAATGTGCTACTATTAATTAAATTCAGTGCTTGTGCAGGTAAATAAAATTCAGTCCAAGATGGCAAAAATGGAAGGAAATCAGAACACTTTTTAGAGAGCCAGGCGGAGAGGGGGGCGCAGCCCCGCTTCCCGAGCAAGTGTTCAATAGAAAGAATTAAATTGCCAAAATACGGATTTTTAACACCAGGCGCCGGGGGGGGGGGGGGGGACGGGGGGGGGGGGGGGGGGCAGGCCTGCGCCCAACCCATTTAAAAGATTTTCCAGCCGTTTTTAGGGTTTTCAGTTCTCCTCTATAAATACAAAAGTCAGAGGAAGAAAAAGTATCGCTTTTTGGAGAGAAAAAAAAGGCTTGGAAAGGTCCCGTTTGGAGCGAATACGAAGACGAAGATAGCACGAGTGAAGCTACGACATTGCTACGAGGATGGAAACACAACTCTTGAGCTTTGAATCAACGATGTCCGGCTAGTCTCACATTAATCATTCTCGGAGGAAACATCACGCTAAGTGTCTTAGTTTATGAACGATTTACTTTGTTTGCATGTTTTACGGTTTATGTTTTGATTGTAAACAATTGATTGTTATTTATTTTGTTGCGCTTCGCAAGATAGTTTTTTGGTATTTTATTATTCGTGCCGAGTTATTTATTTAATTAAGACGAGTAATCAAAGTATCACGCACTATGCCCAAGATCACGTAACGATTTTTATAACAGTTATAAAGAAAATATTATATCTATGTAATCTTTATATCGTATCATAAATTAAACACAAGGTTTGATGTGGAACCCGGGAATGGTTATATTTGTTAAAGTATTTAATCAAACAATCTCAATCAAGTCTTTTTCTTTAATTCGTTCAATTAATTAAGTTTATAAAAGCAATAATAATCCTTTTCAATCAACCACTTTTTCCAAATAATTAAGTAACAATGTTAGTCGCTTAAATACGTGAAATTTAACCTCTCGCTCTCTGTGGATACGATCCATACTTACCCTAGCTTCTAAGGTATTTAGTGGTTATTTTTGGCGAGGTAACGACACTCATATCAAATTTTGGCGCCGTTGCCGGGGAGCGGTTGCGCTTAAAGTCACGTATTTTAGTAATTAACTTTAGTTTAGTTAAATTACTTTTTCTAGATTAATTTAGTTTATTTCAAGTTATTTGCTTATTTGCTTTAAGTTGCTTATTTAGTTTTAAATTATTTAATTGCTATTATTCTAGTCATTTAGTTTTAAGTTTTAATTACTGCCTTAGTTTTATTAAGAAAAAGGGAATCGTGGCGCAAGCATCGATTCTCACCAAAAAGAAAGCTTTTAGTTCTAGTCTTCATCTAGCCCTCATCGGTTTATGCACACACGTTATTCTGGTAGAATTTCACTCTTGAAGTTTGACCCAGAAATAGAAAAAACTGCTAGATCTAATAGGCGAGCCACAACTCAAGCAAACGAAAACAAAAACATTGCTACTGAGGTAGACGCTGAAGAAGAAGTAGTTAGTTCGGAAGACGAGAAGATCGATAACGTTCTTATCGAAGTCCAACAAAACCAAAGACCAATGGGAGACCGTAGAACCGTAGATACCCATTATAGGCCAGGTGATATCCCTGATCCATCACCCATTCTCTATCCAATCAACGAGAATGAACATGAAATTAGGCCACAGTTATTTAGCATCTTACCAGTTTTTCGCGAAGCACCAAGCGAAGAACCGTACGAGCACTTAGCTGAATTCACTGCTATATGTAGGGCCAATCGCGTTAGGGGAATGACCGTAGACGCACTCAAACTTAGGCTATTTCCTTTCTCCTTGAAGGAAAGAGCGAAAAATTAGTTTGTGTCACTTCCCACTGATAGTATAACTAATTGGGATGATATGAAAAAAGAATTTTTAACCGAATACTACCAAATTAGCAAGACTATAGAAAAACGTAAAGAATTACTGGATTTAAACAGAAAATTGGAGAACAATTTCACGAAGCATTTAATAGGATAAATGAATTACTACGAACATGCCATCACCATGAGATTCCTAAATGGATGCTAATTAAAACCTTCTTTGATGGGGTTAGTCAGGAAAGTAAGAATATGATCACTACCGCTTCAGGAGGAACCTTTAGCCAAGGAAGATGACGAAGCCTGGGAATTATTAACCCAGCTAAGCAAAGGTTTTAAAGTCCAAGCGGGTTCGGAGAGTAGTGTTGGTGTCCATGTCATGGGCATAGAAAATGCATGGAAAAAAGAAGAAAAACAGCCGGCGCACCCCCGGGCGCAGGCCTGCGCCGGCGGCTGCGCTTGGGGGGCCTGTTCGTCTCAAATTTTTTTCGTTTTTCAGTTTGTTTAGGTGCATGCTTGGCTTGATAATTTACGGTTTTTCATGATAAAATTATAATTTGCAAGCATTTTTCGTGACATATTAACACATGTTTGTGTTTTCCCCCAAATCTGATATCTCCGAATTAAGTCTGATATCTCCGAATTAAGCAAAAAGATGGACCTATTGATGAAGGGAAGAGGAAATGCTACATTAGCATAGGTTTGCTGTGTCACCTGTGGAGACCCTTCCCATAAATCCGAGAATTTCCCACATACCTTCGCCCACGAAGAGTATGTGAATGAAGCTTTTGGCTATCGGCAACGAAGAGAACGGGAGAACCCATACTCGGAAACCTACAATCCGGGATGGAGAAAACACCCGAACTTTAGTTGGAGGGACAATCAAGAGAATGATGCTCCCACGAAGCCAAGATATGAGCAACCTCGTCGACAAAACCGAGACTTCCAATACGGATCAACCTCAGCTACAAAGGATGATTGATACTATAAACGTCAAGACCCTAAAGAAGAGCATGAGTCACGACCAGTGTCGGGGAACTCGAAAGAGTTTTCCGAATTTATGGAATTCATGAAACAACAGACCATGGTACAAGCGAAAACTATGGAGATGCTTGGAAGGCAATTGGGACAAATTGCAGAGTCCCTAACTAAACGAGAAGAAGGGAAGCTTCCAAGTAATACCACGGTTAGCCCATCGCACCACCATGGCAAGGAGAAGAAATACGAAGTTAATGAAGTGAATGAAGTAAACAAAGTCACCACCCTTAGGAGTGGAAAGAAAGTAGATAATAAGATAGAAATGCCTAAGGAAAGTGAGACAGACGATGAGGTAGAAATTGCCTATGAAGAGGAACCACCTAAATCGGAGTCAAAGGTAGAAACAAGGATTAAGAAAGTAACCTTTAAGGATTTAGAAGCCAAGAAACCAATCGAGACTAAAGTTGGGGAAGGTGGTTCAAACACTAAAATTGCTCCTTACCCAACGACCTTAGAAAATCCGGCGTCATTTCCTTATGGTAAGAAAGGACCCAAAAATGAAGAATTATGGGACATTTTTAATCAAGTTAAAATTAACATTCCCTTAATCAAAGCTATACAACAAGTCCCTTCTTATGCTAAATTCCTAAAAGACCTTTGCACTCAGAAACGTAAATTCAAAATATCTCTTCCAAAACAAATCAACCTCACTGAACAAGTTAGTGCAGTTATCACTAGCTCACTGCCACCTAAACTAAAAGACCCAAGATCACCCTTGATCCCAGTGACTATCGGCGATATTCAAATCAAAAAGGCCCTTCTAGACTTAGGGGCAAGTGTTAACATTCTACCTGGTAATTTATTTGACCAACATGATCTAGGCACCCTACAGACAACAGATGTCATCCTACAATTTGTAGATAGGTCCACCAAAGTACCACGTGGGATGTTATCTGATGTAATTGTTAAGGTCGAAGATTTCTATTATCCAGTAGATTTCTTAGTGATGGACTCGGACAGTACTTATAAAGAAAGCCAACCGGCAATCATATTAGGACGTCTCTTCTTAGACACAATCAATGCTCAGATCAATTGCAGGACAAGTGCCTTAGACATAGCATTCGGAAATCGCAAACTCTAACTCAATGTCTTTAATAATGTACCTAATGCACCATTGGATTCAGAGTGCTACATGATCGACTTAGTTGATGATTTAATACAACAACAATTATCAACAATAACATGTAAAGATCCAGTGGAGCTGCTCTGTGACACCCTTGCCACATTAAACACAATTACATAACACTCAGGATTAATCACCAAACAAATAAATACATAATGATAAAAATGCTTAATAAGATTGCGGAAGCATTAAAATACATAGTTAAAGTACATTTGTCAACACCCTACGGTGCTATAAGGATCCAATCTAATTCTACTTACTCAATGAAATATTAAAACCTCCCAAATATTACAACAAATATCCCATGTTTTCAGTTACCGATAAAGTAGTATAGGATCTTCTAGGACTTCGAAAGTGTGACCTAACTAGAAGGTCCGGCAGCAGATTTACACGTTCCTGCAAAAATATCAACAACTGAGGGGTAAGCAAAGCTTAGTGAATACATAGATTTACGCATTCTATAAATCTATATGAAGACCCCAAGAGTAACAACGACGACGCACGTCGTATACTCTCTACGTACACAAAGTACGACACAAGAGCCGCAACTCCTACGAGCCCAAAGCTCGGCATTTAAACCAACCATCTGAGACAGACATAACATCGGGGATGATTTACTGCCTACCAGAACCTCAGATGGATCAGCTCCGGGTCATATAGCGCAGTAACATCGGAATAACAGATTTGACCCGCCGGTCCATCGATAGATGCACAACAAAAGAACGAACATGCAACAAGGAACAATGTGCATCTAAGTCTACGCAAGTTAGTAGAATTCCAAATGAAGGTGAAACAACATGTCTCAGTAGGCAATAGCTAACATAAAGCAGATATAAACATGCGAAATCATATGTACTCACAGTGGGTGCGTTAATTAATTTCAATTAATTTTATTTCTCCTTGGGATTTCAACCGGATCACAAAGTACCCCACTGTGGGTTAAACAACACTACAAGGGACCTCTTACATTTCCATAAGTAAAACATATCATACATATGTTCATTATCAAATGAGAATCGAGTTTGTACAATTAAAGTGTCAAAACATTCGGAACCGTCATCCGAAACTCATGTTTAAAACCATCTTTTAGTGTGCTATTATTCTCAAATAACCCTTCATTATATGCCTTAATATAATACCAAAAATATCCCAAAAGTATGATTAATTTACCATAAATTCGAGTTCCTTAAAACTCATCCGAAATTCGCATAATCTGTGGGCGACTCGCTGAGTCGGCCCATGCGACTCGCCGAGTCGAGGTCCGAATTTCGGATCCTCGGCCGGATTTTTGATCCATCCGAATTACTTTTGACCCATCTGAGTTCGGGTCCATCCGGGTTCGGGTCTCATCCGAATTCGGGTCCCAACCGAATTCGGATCCAACACTTATGAATTTTTGAAGATTTATTCAAATGTTCTTGGCGACTCGCCGAGTCGACATGCAGTTCATCATGTCTAAGCTACGGGTTTAGTAGTAAAAATTGCCAAAACTCCATTTTTTTAACACATGCAACTTGAAATAATGTTTTATTAACATATTTTGAGGGTTTTTACATCATTTTCCCTATCATAAACACTCTGATTTGTCCTGATTTAACCAAAATTTAGACTTTTCTTCAAGAACACAAAGAGTTACAAAAATTCAGGTTTCTAACCTTTTAGATCGATTCAACGAACGATTCTTGTTTCAAAAGCTTCACAAATCTTCAAGAGATGATTTCCAACTAGTATAACATACATGCAACAACATTTCCTTAGATTAAAAATCCAAATTTTACATCTTTTCTCTCCAAAAATAAAGCCTCAAACTGTAAAACTAATTTCTTACCTTAAATCCTTTTGATTCTTGATAATATTCAGATTAAGTTCCATGAATTTTGCTTCACAATTCGATTCTCAGCATATTGTTTAGAGAGAGATTGAGAGAGAACTTGAGAAGTTAGAGCTAAAATGATCCAAATAAAAGACCAAAAGTCTTTTATTTCCCAACTTTCGGCTAATTACCCATCTAGCCCCTCTACTTATTTGATTTTATTAAATACTGATTTTCATCCTAATTTTCATCATCACTAACATTTTAAAAATCATACTTAATAACTAAAAGTTGAAATTCTCAAATTTCTTAATTTCTTAAAATAACAACCAACTTTTAAATATCCGGATACATAATAATTTTTCATAATCCAACTTAATTATATAAATTACAAAATATCCAACTAATTAATCTAAATTACAATAATTTAGATTTAAGGTTGTTACAGCATGGGCTCCACCACGCTCAAACTTCGTCCTCGAAGTTATTTGAATTCAAACAGATGATGATACTCCATTAATATAATTACCTTAATTTCATAAGTGTGATTTGCTTCATGGTGATGCTCCCAATGTATAAGCACCATCTCAATTTCTTTGTTTCTTAACTTCATTACTTTCATATCCATAATATATTCCGGCTTCTCAACATATACTAACCTTTCTTGAATTCTAATTCGGTATAATCAACCCAATCTTCATTACCAGTTGTGAAGATTTCATAAAGCATTCCACATGAAACACCAAGTGTTATTTCGATATTTCCTTAGGTAATTCCAAATGAGACAACTGATTCCTAACTTTTCTGTTATTCTAAATGAGCCAATACACCTCAGTGCTAGCTTGTCCCTTTTTCAAAACAAGTAACACTCCTCATCGGTGATACTAACAAGTGTGCTCCATCGTTTACCTCAAAGTTGATTGGTTTAGGTGCCTCATCATTATAACTCTTCTTTCATATCACAGACTCAGCAATCAGAGTCCTTTCAATTTCTTTCCAACATGTAGGGGTTCTACATTTCCTCCCTTACAAAACTTTACACTGTGTTTTCTTGATTTTAACATGATAACTAGTGTTATACGATAATTCCATCAAAGCAATTGATCTTTTCAGTTGGTACTTAAATCCAAAATACATGATCTCATCATATATTCTAATGTGTATTATAGTCCAATCATTCTGATCTTCTATCAGTTGTCGGTAAGCTTTACTCGTAGCCATATTTGTTCCTCATCCCTATAAATTTGTGCAAGTTCTTCCAGTGAATAACTTTCTCGAGTGGGTATACAACATACCCAATTAATTAGTCTGTCTACAATTTTCCAATCGTAGAAAACTTCTTATTTCTGTAATACTGCGAGACAGCTTTCAATTCTCAATCGCTCCACTTTAGCGGAATCCTCCGAAATCTCATCTCCAGAAATCACATACTACAAAATATAATCTATTGTAATCAAAACTCGCGATTTGACATATTCAGCTTTAGACTTATACCAAAATATCATCGATAATTACAATTACCAATTCCTCAAACATTGCTATACAAATCCCTATTCATAATGTCCATAAAACAGCTGGGGCGTTGGTTATCCCAAATGGCATAACAAAATACTCGTAATGCTCATAACTAGTCCTGAAAATCGTTTTCAATATTTTCTCCTTTCGGATTTTCAACTAGTGATACCTCGAACATAAATCAATCTTTGAATAATAACCAATCCCATGCAACTGATCAATAATGATCAATTCCTGGCAGCAGATACTTATTTGTTATAGTCAATTTGTTCAAATCATGTTAATCTATGCACATCGTCATTATGAAATCTTTTGTTTCATAAACAATATCGGGCTCCCCATGGCAAAGAACTCAATCTAACGAAGCCCTTATCTGACAACTCCTAAAGTTGCTTCATCATCTCTTACGTTTCGGTAGGTGCAAGACGGTACGAATAACAAGCTATTGGAGAAGCTCCAGGGATCAAGTCAACACAGAATTTCACTTGTCTTTTAAGTGGCACACCAGACAAGTCTTCCAGGAACACATATGGAAAAATTTGGGACAACAGGCGCATCGGCCACAGTTTTCTCTTCAGTCTTGGCATCAATAACATATACCAAACAAGACTCACAGCCCTAAGCAATTAGCTTTCGGGACCTAACAATCATCAATAGACATTGATCCCCACTTCTCCTATCCACATATATACAAATCTCTCGCCCCTACGGCGTAGTTATCTTTATTATTCCTTTATTGCAACTACATGGGTCTCATCACATATACACAACCAATTCATTCCAATTATCATATCAAATCACCGATCTCTATTGGAATTAAGTCAAGATTGAAGACTACCTCTTCAATCACTAGAGTACAATCAGGATACACACGATCTATTTTAACTAATTTTTTACTTAGCAATTTCAACATCAATCACAACGGACAACTTAGACCAAAGCATTAATATTTGTTGAGCAAAAGCAGTAGATACAATAATCGGTCGGCACCAGAATCAAGCAGAACTCATGACCACCTGCGGGTCCTTCTTAGATTCTGGATCGTAGTATTAGACTTTTCTTTGTTGTATAAGCATATTTCATTAGTGTCCAAAGTCTCTTTAAACTTTTTATGTTTGAGCAAATCTCCATTTCATTAAGTATTATATCCCTCTTCCGATCAATTATACTTCACATACATTTCTTACTTCACACTTTGCATTGTATATTTCAATTTCTCTTTTAAAATTAACATGTATCTTCCATGTATTATCATACCTCGTATGCTTTCCCCATAATTTCTAGATTTGTTTTCCTCATATAATATTTATATATACCAATATTGAAACAGTCTCTTTGAATCCAACTACATCAAAATTCTCACGAACAGTTCGTATCCTGTTGTTCTTAACCACAACCTTTTTAAGCTTTAAAATAACAACACAATTTATCATATATCTTCCCTAAATAAATTTTGATGCTATTTGCTTTATGATAACCATGACTAGTTGTTATCAATCCTTCAAACATATCATATATGATACTTGTAGGTCCCAAAGATATCCCAAGTATATAGCTTTTAGCTGTAGAGGGGGGGGGGTGAATACAGCACTTTAAAAACTACACACAATTTTTTCAATGTTTGTATGTATTATTAACAAATGTTAATTACAAAAAAGCTTGAATGCGGAAAGGTTCAAGCTGAGATGACAGATACAACAGTATATCTAACTAGTCTAACACTGACTTAAACTAATTACAATGAATACACTCACTAAGAATCACTCACTGTGTTTACAAGACTCTGAGGAACAGCTTGAACAAGAACAGCTTAGACACTGAGCACTGTTTTATTCAAGCAGACTTGCATGCATGAAAGACACACTTTGAATGCACGTTCACTCTTGTTTTCAGCACTTAGCTTTTTGGCTTGATCGATCAATCCTTGGAAGTTTCTTTTTATACTCACTCAGAGGATCTAAGTGAAGCTTCTTCATTGGACGGAATGAAAAAGGAGAAGTCTTGTTGAAAAGACAACATAACCTTTTCTGCACCTTTCTGAAAAGCAGACTTGGCTTCACATGTGCAGAACTTTTGTCTTTTCACTTTGTCTACTGTTGCATTGCCTTTAACCAAATAAGGAATGTCAACTTTGTGTTTTTCTTCCTTGTAAAGGCCTATTTTGATATAAGAAAAAGGTTTGTCACCCTTTTTCAAATAACCTTTTGTCTTCATGTAACAGAACAGCTTGGGCAGGCTGAGCAGTTCTGATTTCCACTTTGTCTTCGACTTTGTAAACTGATCTTGTAGTCAAAAACAATACATGAGGACTTGGAAACACATTCCATAAAGTGTTTAGCCTGTTCACAAAGAACAGGTTCTGTTCACAAAGAACAGAACACTTGTAAACTGCCCAAGCTACTCATCAGTGTAGAGCAGCGTAGACAGTTTATGTCCAGCTTGTTCAGCAGACTGAACAGCTTGGGCAAAACTGCCTTTGTTGCAACACATAGAACAGCTTTAGGCTGATATTGCAAATCATTTTCAGGTTTCAATAAGGCATATAACAGGCCTTAAATTCAACCTTCAAAGGCATCAACAGGTTTGATTAATAATCTTCCCCTCAGATGCAGAACAGGTTTGACTGAGGCCTTTTTGTGCCTAACAATCTCCCCCTATTTGCAATAACCAGTCTAAGGTGGCCTTATCAAAAGTCACTATATATTTTTACAATACATTTGTTGAAATAAAATTACAACATCAACATAAAGTAAAAGATCAGTTTATATATACACTGATTTTTGATTACATTAGAACAACACATGTTCTTACAAAAGTACAACTGATGTACTGATGTATATTACAACTAATGTAAAAGAAAATTAAAACATATGTAAATAAAGTACAACTAATGTACATTGGACTGTTTTTGTTGGGAGCAGAAAATGGTAAGCCTGTCCAACTGATGGACAACTTCTATTCTTCACCTGCCCAGATGGCAGATGGACTTCATCACAATGGAGGGGGACCTTCAAACATCTTTTCCAGTTCCTCTCTAGTATCCTCAAGTTCTTGAATCTCACTTCTTATTATCATAAACTTGGGATCCTCAAGTTCACCTCTTTCAAAACAGCTTCTGAGCTGATCCCAGATAGCTGCTCTCCACCTGCTTAACTGCCTAAATGAAACTGCAAGTCTGAAGGCTACAAGCTGTCTCGGATCCACCTTGTATAGATCTGATGCTCTCTGAAAGCATTTCTTCTGAGTTAAGGGATCTACAAAAAATGCCCCCAGCTTAGGCTCTTCAATGATCTTGCCATCTTCAAACTCAATCCCACTAGGCAGGCTGTGATCAACTCCTTTCATCTCAATGGCATAATCACCTTGTTCTATCAGGATGAGGAGTTGTTCCATCTCAGTATCCTTCCTTGTCCTCCTGGCATTTATTTTTGGTTGTGTCACATAGACACCTTCACTTACCTCTTTGGAGATCAGGCCAAGATTCTTCACTCTCTCCATCAGCTTCTTCACATATGCTCTGATAGTCTTGGCAGTCTCAGACTTAGATTCACTCAGAGCAACTGCCAGCTCAATCCATTCTCTGTACCCCATTTGTGCAACATCAGTGAAGTCATATGTTTCTAGTTCTGGGCCTGCTGCACCCATTCTGGTTATTTTCAACTTCCACTGACTGCCTTTTCTTGAAATTGGCACAGCTTTGACAATTGCCTCCCTAGCAAGCCTTCTATCAGCAACATCTTGAAATTTTCTTCTTGCCAGGTTGTCAAAGTGAAATTGAGCTCTTGCAGAGAGCACTGAAGTTTTGGCCACTGAGACCAGAGCACCTTTTTCTTTTTCAGCTTCCTTCTCCTCTGCTGATCCCTTAGCAGCTTCCAAAATTTTCTTTTGCGCAACAAGAGAGGACATCTTAACTTTCCTTGCCTCTTGAAGTGCAAAAGACTTAGCAGCTTTTGCAGACTCTTCTTCTTTTCTTAAAGCTTCCAGGGCTTGAAGTTGTTCTTATCTAAACTCAAAATACTTGTGCATAGGAAGACCCATTTCTTTGGCCCTGGCTTTGTGAAATTGGATCTCTGCTGCTTTCTGCTATTGAGGATCAGTTGCTGCTATTTCTTTACCTTTAGCTGCTGTAGTGACAGCAGCTTCAGGACTTTCCTCATCCTCTTCTTCTTCTTCTAAGACCAGATGCCTCCTTCTGCTGCTTGGCCTGCCCTCAGGAATAGTTTCCTCCCCCTTAGATTGAGCAGGGATTGGAGATTCAACCTGAGTAGGCTGAGCAGCATGGGAGGCACCCTCCAGTGTACCTGTTGAAGCTCCTGCTGGTTGACCAGTGAGTGCTGCAGGCACTGATTTCTCCTTAGGAGAAGAAGTTTTTTCCCCCCTTAGACTTAGTCTTTGAGGCAGATGACTTCTCCCCCTTTGAAGGAGATGTACCAGCACCTTCAACACCCGGTCTGCCTGAAGACACAAAGTCATCAGTCTTGCCAGCAGTTTTGGCAGCAGGCCTAGGGCCAACAAGGCTATTCACTAAGAATGCCAAGTTGTCATTCACCTCTGCAAGCTGGGTAAGACAGGATTGAAGAGAAGAGGATTGGGTATCAGCAAGGGAGGTCAGATTAACAATATTTTCCCTATCAGAAGCTGTGAATAGCAAACTTTGAAGCTGTGCAAGATGTAATTCGAGAGAATCTTGCACATCAGCAAGGTTTGATGACACAGAATTTGATAGGGAGCCAATGAGGGTGTTCAAGCTGGCCAGAGTAGTAAGAAGAGTAGTGTTGCAAGAAGTTAGGAGAGATGACAGCTGTTGAGAAATAGCTGTCATTAAGGACACAGAGTCCTGTTGCAGTGAAAGAATAGAGGAGAGGGAGGTGGACACATTTTGCAGCTGTGCAGTGAGTGCTAGCAGCTATGGAGAATTATCTGTTTGTGGAGTGGCAGGGAAGGAGTATTTGAACAAATCAAAGAACCCCTTAAGCTGTTCAGACACAGAGTCTGAAATAATAGAGGGTAGAGAGGTCATAGCAGTTTCTAAAGAACCAACTTTGTTGGTCAGCAGAGAAAGCTGATCCTTCAAAGGCAGGTCTTTAGGAGAGGGAGGTGTATGTGTTGACTGTTTTGATTGGGTGGATGGAGAAGATGATGATGAGGCTGGGGTATGAGGATGTGAAGGAGAGGGAAGAGGAACATTTGAGAGAAGCTCCATAGCCTGGGCAAAAGTGATGTGGCCCAGCTTGGAGGGGTCAAAGGGTCCCTCAGCAGCGGCTGTAGCTGCTTCATCAGGAGAAGGGGTGGATGTTGGGGGCCTTTCAGATGCTGCTTGTGTTGCAACATCCTCATGAATGCCAGTGGGTGTTGCCTCTGCAGTGCCTTGGTGTAAAAGCACCTCATCATGGGGAGATGGGATATGCATTTCAACATCAGCAGTGATGAAACCTGCTGATGGAGTTTGCATAGAGGGAGCAGCCTCACCAGAGGGATGGTATGATCCCTGAGGTTCATCAGCTTGGGTTGTTGGTCCCTCAGCAGCTGTTTGGTGTAGAACAGCTGTATCATGGGGAGCAGAAGTTTGAGGCTGAGCTGCTGATTGGTCTTTACCAGCAGCGTGGGCACCTCGTGCAGACTCAGGGTGTAAAGAGATTTGAGTGGGGGACAGTGTGGACTCAGTAGGGAGCGGAGAGGGCTCCTGTCTTTCAATATTCTCAGCCTGTTGGGAGGCTGGAATAGTTGAGGTGGTTATCTCCTTTTGTACAACTGGTTCCTGTTGAGAGGAACCAGAGGGTCTAGGCTGACTCTGGGTGGACTCAGGTTGGAGTGAAGCATGCTCCAATTGTGATGAACCTTCTCCCAATATAGCAGAGGCAGCAATGGTGGCTTCTCTTACAACTGAACCCTGTTGGGAGGGAACAGAGGAGGTGGTTGTTTGGGCTGGTTTCTTTTTGGAGAGTGATTTTTGTTGGTATTTGATGGATGAAGTGGGTGATTGTGGAGAGGTGATGAGGGGTTCAGACTGGACAGGTTTTGAGACTGGGTCAGAAACAGGTGGGTTGGCCTGTTCCATAGTCTCAGATGCCACAAAGGCACCAGCCACAGAGACTTCAGGGTGAGGAGCCTGCTCCCCCTCAGCCACAGAGGCTAAGAGGGCAGACTCAGACTGAGCTGTTTTGGCCTTCTTTTGCACAGGCCCAGCTTCAGTGGTTGCCAGGGTCCTCTTAACAAGTTTGGACCTGGCTTTGGATTTTCTCTTGGGAGCAGCAGCTTCTGGATCCACCCTCACAGCAGAGGGTCCTTCCACCAATCCTAACAACCTCCTCATTGGTGTGGACAGAGGAGGCTCATTTGGAAGTACAGCAGTGTAGAAAACTCTATTCCCTATTACAGGGAATGCAGCAGTATGAAGTAAAGGCTGAGAGTTGTACAGATGCTCACCACAAATGTGTCTGAATATGAGGCTCAGAAACCTGGGGTATCGAACAGCAGCTGGTCTTGGCTCTTGCTGCACCAGGTTCCTCAAGTTCAGAAATATCCACTTAGCCATATCAATTGTAGTCCCATCCACCAGTTGTAGGACTATTGGGACTTCATCACGGCTCAGTTGGTCAAATGAACCAACTTTGCTGCTGAAGCTCATCATCACATAAGCAAACAGAAAGCTGTAGGTAGGAGACAAATGCTTCCTGTACAGCGTTGCTCCAATTTTTGGTTCTGCTACACCACAGAAGCGTAGCAAATTTCCCATTTGCTCATTTTCAGGCTGGGGCATATCATATGAATCAGCAATGGGCAAATGAAAACCTCCCTGAGAAGATCAGTAGTAATCTCAATTGTCTGAGTCCCATTGAGAATAGTCCCCTTGATGACTTTGGTGTTGGGGTTGTAGGCACAAGTGTACCAGAACTCGTACACCATCTCCTGGTACAGGACACCAGGAGTAGCAGTCATAGCATAGTTCAACGGATGAACTTGCAAAAACTCCACCATTTGATCATAAACTTTCCCCACGTAGTTTTTGGGTATTGTGAGGTTGGCAATGTAGTTTGTGGGTTTGAGGGTTAGCATTGTGGTGACTGATGGATGCTTCTGCACATCATCACCAACAAACACTGGCAGGAAGGGGTTGTTTCTGTGAGCCATTTTGGGAGTAGGGAAAGTAGCAGAAGCACAGGACACTTGGTCGAATATTTAGGGTTCTTAGAAGGCAGATGATAGTAGTGAGGAAGACGAAGATGTAACAGTATGAGGTATTTATAGGATTTGAATGTGAGTGTGTATGAGAGAGAAATATTTGGGCGGTTGATTTGAAAAGGTTGTTAACGGAAAACGGAACGGTTGTCCATGTCAGACCGTTTGTCAGACCACTTGAGCCCTTTTTAATCACTAACACACGTAACCCACATTATCCGCGGTAATTAAGTTAAATAAAAACATAAATTAAGTAACTTAAGTTTGAAGAAAGGTAATTAAAACTGTTGGTCTAAGCTGTTGTTCAAACCTGTGATGAGCAGGGTCATCACAAGCTGTTAATTATTCAAGTTGTTCCCTCGGCCTGTGCAACTATGTAGGAACAGGTTGTGTCCAATAGCTGAGCAGGTTGCAGGATAATGTCTTGTAAGTCAGTGTGAGGGAATGAGCAGAGTGAAGAATGGACCATCAGATCAGGCTGGACGAGTAAACTGTTTGTGTTCAGCCTGTTGTATGTTCAAGCTAATCAAGGATTTCAGAAAAATGGCTAAGTACATAACACGCAGAGCCTGTTCTGTCTAAGCTGTTCTGAGAAACTTGATCAGTGTGAGACATACAAAGTTTTAGACCTTTGAGGACACTTAGTCACTTTTGTTTAACATGCCCAGCTTGCTGACAAGGTAATTAAACATTGTTTCATCCAGAGGTTTGGTGAAAATGTCTGCAAGCTGTTCATTTGTGGAAATAAAACTTACCTCCACATTACCTTTCTGAATGTGATCCCTGATGAAGTGATGTCTGACTTCAATATGCTTTGTTCTTGAATGAAAAACTGGATTGTTGGAAATGGCTATGGCACTTGTGTTATCACACAGAATAGGAATTTTCCTATACACAAGCCCATAATCTTCAAGCTGATGTTGCAACTTCCAGCAGCAGTGTACTCAGCTTCAGCAGTAGAAGTAGACACTGAGTTCTGCTTCTTGCTGCACCAACTTATCAACTTACCACCAAGGAGTTGACATCCACCTGTTGTGCTTTTCCTATCTAGCCTGCAGCCTGCAAAATCAGAATCTGAATAACCTGTTAGTTCAAGGCTGGAGTCTTTGGGATACCAAAGACCCAAACCAGGTGTACCCTTCAAGTATCTGAATATTCTCTTAACAGCAGCTAGATGAGATTCCTTTGGATCAGCTTGGAACCTAGCACACAGACAGGTGGCAAACATAATATCAGGTCTACTAGCAGTTAAGTATAGCAAGCTCCCAATCATACCTCTGTAAGCTGTTACTGAAACAGCTTTGCCACTGGTATCAGCATCCAATTTTACATTGGTTGCCATTGGGGTTTTAATAGGAGAACTTTGATCAAATTTAAACTTTTTCAAGGGATCTAAGGTATACTTCCTTTGATTTATGAAAATTCCAGTTGAGGTTTGTTTAACCTGTAATCCTAAAAAGAAAGTAAGTTCTCCCATCATACTCATTTCATATTTAGATTTCATGAGTAATGAAAAATTCTTGCATAACTGATCATTGGTAGAACCAAATATTATATCATCCACATAAATTTGAACAAGCATAATATCATATTTCACCTTCTTTATGAACAGTGTAGTATCCACTTTACCTCTGGAATACCCATTGCTCATAAAAAACTCAGTAAGAGTGTCATACCAGGCTCTAGGGGCTTGTTTGAGACCATAGAGAGCTTTGTCCAACTTATAGACAAAACCTGGATGATGTTCATTTTCAAAACCTGGAGGCTGCTTGACATAAACATCTTCTTGCAGCTTTCCATTTAAAAATGCACTCTTCACATCCATTTGAAATACCTTAATGCTCTTATGAGCAGCATAGGCTAGATACAAACGAATTGCTTCTAGCCTGGCCACAGGAGCAAATGTCTCATCATAGTCAATTCATTCCTCCTGTCTATAACCTTGAGCAACTAGTCTTGCCTTATTTCTTATGACATGACCTTGCTCATCCATCTTATTTCTGAAAACTCATTTAGTGCCAATTATAGTTTTGCCTTTAGGTGCAGGGACCAGCTTCCATACCTTGTTTCTCTCAAACTGATTGAGTTCTTCTTGCATGGCAGTGATCCAATTGGCATCTTTTAGTGCTTCATCCACTTTCTTTGGCTCCATTAGTGAAACAAAACTAGAGAACATACAGAAGTTCCCTAAGCTGTCCCACCTTGTTTGTACCCCTTTGTTGATGTCACCAATTATTTGATCATTGGGGTGACATCTGATCCACTTAGGATCATTCTTCAATGATGATTCCCCTGAGTTATCAGCAGCTTCAGTAGGTCCTGTTGAACAGCTCTCAAGATTTTCAGACACGCTGTTGTCTTGAGCCTGCTCACTTATTGAACATGACTGACCACTGTTGAACATATCAGCAGAGGAACCAGGAAAATCAGCATTGATAGGTTCAGGACATGCAGTTGTAATTAGGTCAGTACACTTATTCACACAGGGTGTATTGACATAATCATCATCATGCCCATCATGATTAACAGGTTCCACACTAGGTGTTGTGGAAGCTTTTGAGTCCTCTTCACTGTTTGATAGATTCAAACTATCACCTTTCTTTTGTTGTTGTACACTCTGTAGGCTTTAGAGATAGCAGAGTAGCCAACAAACACACCTTCATCTGCTTTTGGTTCAAACTTTGTCAGTTGATCCCTTTGATTCAAAATGAAGCAGGGACAACCAAACACATGGAAGTAACTGACATTTGGTTTCGTCCCTTTGAGCAGCTCATAGGGGGTCTTGTTGAACCTTTTCACCACTAAGGATCTGTTTTGGGTGAAGCAGGCAGTGTTAACAGCTTCAGCCCAGAATGATGAAGGTAAACCAGATGCACACAGCATGGTTCTAGCAGCTTCAATGAGAGTTCTGTTTCTCCTTTCAGCAACTCCATTTTGTTGTGGAGTTCTTACAGCTGAGAAGTTTTGAGTGATTCCTTTCTCTTCACAAGAGTCCTCAAGAGTACTGATTCTGAATTCAGTACCATGATCACTTCTAAGCTGCTTTACCTGGGCAGAGTTCAGCATTTCCATCTTTTTCACAAATCCAATAATTTCTCTAGCAGCCTCTCCTTTGCTCTTCAAGAAGATAACCCATGTGTACCTGGAGAACTCATCAACCATTACTAGAGTGTATCTTCTTCCTCCTAGACTTGGGACATTAACAGGTCCAAACAAGTCCATATGGATTAAGAAGAGAGGAGTATCAATAGAGAAGTTATATTTGGATTTAAATGATGATTTTCTCTGCTTCCCTTTCTCACAAGCTGTGCAGAGTTTATCTTTAACAAATGTCACAGAAGGCAAACCTGTCACCAACTCTTTTTTACTGAGTTTGTTGATGTTCTTGAAGTTCAGGTGTGACAGCCTTTTGTGCCATAACCAGTTTAAGTCTGCATTTGTTCTTGTGAGAAAGCAGGTTTCAGTTGTGGGATCAGCAGATTGCATGTCCACAACATATACACCTTTCTTTCGTTGAGCACACAGCACAACTTTGCCTTAGGGATCCAATATGTAACCCAAGTGCTCATCAAAGTTAACCTTATAGCCAGCATCACACAGTTGGCTTATGCTAACAAGGTTATGTTTTAGCCCAACCACATAGGCTACTCTTTTGAACACTGCAGCACCAGCTTTAAGAGTTCCATATCCCTCAGTGGATCCCTGTACATTGTCACCAAATGTGACTTTTGGCCCTTTTCAGGCCTGAGATCACTCAGCAGGTCCTTACAACCTGTCATGTGCCCTGAGCAGCCACTGTCCAAGTACCAAACCTGGGATGGTTGTTTTTCCTGCAGAGTGATAAGAAGAATATTAGATACTTTTAGGGGAACTCATCACAGAGATGAGTTCTCCTACTTCATCAACATTTGTTGATAGACTTGTGATGTCAACACTAATATTCCCTATTTGAATGGTTTGAATACCACTCTTATTGACTGAGATGTTTCCAACACTGTTTATGTTGGTAGTGAGGGAAGCATCAGAGTCAACAGGCCTCATGTCCACAGTTTCAGGACAGTCTTTGGCCAGATGTGTCTTCATTCCACATTTATAACACTTTCTTCTTTTAGCATTTTTGGAAGAAGACTTTTCAGAAACACATTCTGGGTTATTTCTATTGATTCCATCAACAGGTTTAGCAAACTTATTACTTTTTGATGAATCAACAGCTTGAGTGGAAAGTTCAATAGCCACAGCTTTGCCTGTCTCTTCTTTCCTCTTTTTAGGAGGGCAGATATCAAAGATAGGAAGCTTGATTGGCTTTTGACTTTCCATAGGTTTAGGAAACTTATTCCCAGATCTCTCAGGCTGAGCAATGGCTTTGCCTTTGCTCTTCCTGAGATGTGATTGATGTTGCCTATCAACATAACCATTATTCTTGGTTTTTAAATGCATATTCTCATTTAAAACCAGTTTACCACTATGATTAGAAAACTTATTTGAAATCACAGCAGGTTTGCCTTCAACCTGAGACTTACTCCTGTTAAAGGCAGACTGCTTACCTTTTGAAAACTTATTTTCAAAGTGTTCAGCATTAAAAGGATTAGTATGCCTTTTTATACCAGCTTTAGACACAAAGCCTGTTTTGTCAACAGGTTTGGTGTCCACAGCTGCCGTTTGGACATACTTTCCTTTCTTTTGCTTGTGTGAATCAGCAGAACACTTAGCAAGCTTATTTGATGGAAAACTCATTTCATTAACAGCTTTTGAGCTGGGTTCACACGAGCTGTCAGTGTTTTGAGGCATGACAAACCATGTTTGTTGAGATTAATTTACCATTCACTTTTTGAATAAAAGTGTTTGGAAGCTCACCAAGAGTGGACAAGTCTTCTTTTAAATTATTAACCTCAACAATGGAAGCTGCTGTGTCAAGATCCCCTCCAAGATAGGCTTGGATTTGTGCAAGAATCTGCTGACTTATGCAGTGGCTGACTTTTTGTGCAGATTGGCACCAAGAGTCAACTATCTTTTGAAGCTTAGCATGTTTTATATCTGTTTCTCTCTTTTCTTCCAGTAAAATGGAATTGATGTGTTTTAATTCATTAAGCTCAGCTTCCAACTTATGGAAGCTGTCCAGTTTACTGGATTTTGTTTCAATATCAGTTTTAAGCTTAGAGATTTCAGATAATAAAACAGCATGCTTCTCAACAGCAGCTTTTAGATCAACAAGCATATATTCAAACATTTTAACTTTTTCTTCAGAACTGTAATCCATAAAATTTTGTACCTTATACATCATTGTAGGGTTCCAGTTCTCCAAGCTATTGAAAGCTTCAGCTTCAGCCAGATCCTGTTTGAAGTTGCTTGTTGATGGGACATCAGTGTTGGCCATCAGACAGTTGTTGTCTTCTTCATCAGATGATGAATCAGACTCCTCCCAGTCACAAGTTTCAGCCATTAGTCCCTTTTGCCTGTTAGAAACCACTGAGTTTTCTAGCTTCCTCAGCTTAGCCATGGCCATAAGGTACTTAACCCTATAGCCATCATCCCTGTTTGTCTTATGTGGTTTGGATGTCTGACCAACAGCTTTTGATACACAGTCAGCAACTATATGGCCAGTTTTGCCAAATTTGAAGCACTCAGCTTTGGTCTTGTCAAATGCTTTCTTTTTGACAGCATTTGAGCTTCCCTGTAGCATGTTTCTTCCAAACCTTTTCTTGTTGAACCTTTTGACAAGCATGGCTATCATCTGCTCATCATCCAGTTCAGCACTATCTGCATTGTCTTCCTCATCAGACATTTCCTCCTTATCATCAGCCTGTTGATCAGGTTGAGTGAACACATCACTCACTTGATTTACAGGTTGTCTCACACTAGCCACAAAGGCTGCACCTTTCTTATATATTTCCAAGGCATTTCTCTTCTGTTGCCTTGATTGCTCATCATTCAGTAAGGATCCATATAAGTTAACAAGATCCATACTTCTGATGGTACCTGAATTCCTTAAAATTGTAGAAAAATAATTCCATTCCTCAGGCAGAACATCTAAGAACTTGTTTACCAAAGTCAGGTTGTCCTTGGTGATCCCAACAGCTTTGAGATCATTTACAAGAGCAATAAACCTGGTGTAGGTTTCAGTGAGAGTCTCCTTTGGTTTTGCAAAGAAAAGTTCATACTGTCTAACAAGATTATTAATCCTGTTGTCATGTGTGATTGTGGGTCCATCATAGACGGTACACAAAGTATCCCACATCTCCTTTGCAGTCATCATCTTCTCAACCTGTTTGAACACATCATCAGGTAGAGAGATGACCAGATTGTTTCTGACCTTTGCATCAAGAGCCACCAGTCTTTTGTCTTCATCAGACCATTGAGCTTTTGCTTTCTCAAGTGTTCTGATTTCAGGAGCAGCTCCTTCAACAGCAGGAGTTATTGTTGTAACAGAGGTTGGCACATAGGGACCCTCCATTACAATCTCTGGTAGTTGTACATCCAGATTCTCTAAGTAGAGCATCATTCTGCACTTCCAACCAGAAAAGTTCTGATGATTGAACTTTGGAGGTTTGCCCATTGAGCCATTGTCATAGTATGAGGAACTTGCAGCACTGTTGTCCATGGAAATTTTGGGAGAATAAGAGATCTAGAGTGACACACACTCTAAACTGCTCTGATACCAGTTTTAGGTCCCAAAAGATATCCCAAGTATATAGCTTTAAGCTGTAGAGGGGGGTGAATACAGCACTTTAAAAACTACACACAATTTTCTCAATGTTTGTATGTATTATTAACAAATGTTAATTACAAACAAGCTTGAATGCGGAAAGGTTCAAGCTGAGATGACAGATACAACAGTATATCTAACTAGTCTAAGACTGACTTAAACTAATTACAATGAATACACTCACTAAGAATCACTCACTGTGTTTACAAGACTCTGAGGAACAGCTTGAACAAGAACAACTTAGACACTGAGCACTGTTTTATTCAAGCAGACTTGCATGCATGAAAGACACACTTTGAATGCACGTTCACCCTTGTTTTCAGCACTTAGCTTTTTGGCTTGATCGATCAATCCTTGGAAGTTTCTTTTTATACTCACTCAGAGGATCTAAGTGAAGCTTTTTCATTGGACGGAATGAAAAAGGAGAAGTCTTGTTGAAAAGACAACATAACCTTTTCTGCACCTTTCTGAAAAGCAGACTTGTCTTCACATGTGCAGAACTTTTGTCTTTTCACTTTGTCTACTGTTGCATTGCCTTTAACCAAATAAGGAATGTCAACTTTGTGTTTTTCTTCCTTGTAAAGACCTATTTTGATATAAGAAAAAGGTCTGTCACCCTTTTTCAAATAACCTTTTGTCTTCATGTAACAGAACAGCTTGGGCAGGCTGAGCAGTTCTGATTTCCACTTTGTCTTCGACTTTGTAAACTGATCTTGTAGTCAAAAACAATACATGAGGACTTGGAAACACATTCCATAAAGTTCTTAGCCTGTTCACAAAGAACAGGTTTTGTTCACAAAGAACTGAACACTTGTAAACTGCCCAAGCTGCTCATCAGTGTAGAGCAGCGTAGACAGTTTATATCCAGCTTGTTCAGCAGACTGAACAGCTTGGGCAAAACTGCCTTTGTTGCAATACATGCAACACATAGAACAACTTTAGGCTGATATTGCAAATCATTTTCAGGTTTCAATAAGGCATATAACAGGCCTTAAATTCAACCTTTAAAGGCATCAACAGGTTTGATTAATAATCTCCCCCTCAGATGCAGAACAGGTTTAACTGAGGCCTTTTTGTGCCTAACAATACTAATACAATTAGTTTCAATTCTTTAACCCATTATGATCAAACTTAAAATTTATTACAACTTTTAAACTCGTTCATAAATTCCATGATATCTAGAGCATCTTTTCCAATTCAAAGCTTCAAAATCCATCTTGGCTATTCATATAATGCCTATTTATATACTCGAGTGTTCTTATTCACGAACATAATTATACTTATATTAGTAACAAAATTTCATATCACTCAAGTTCATGTTAACTTCAGATTCATAAAACTTTAATGACATATTACATATAAAAACTTTAAAGTACTCTTCTAATCCCGTAATTTAAGATTCAAAAATTATAACAATAGTCTCAGAGATCTCATCTCCTTTGTTGAACTTTTCACTCATAGTTTCATCATGTAATGTTAGTACATGCTAATTCTTGATCGAAATCTGCAAGTTCTTCTAAAATGACCCACTTTTCCACAATTATAACAAGCATCGGCCTTCCTTGGACATTTGTCATCCTTATGTCCAAATTGGTTACAATGTCGACATCTTTTACATCTATCACGTTTATTTGTCCTTGATATCAAATACGGTCCAATTAGTTCATCTCCTCCAGAATTTGTGATCTTTTGGATAGCTCTTTCTTCATGATCATCATGAGGTACAATATCAGGCTCACCATATTGCCTACAAAAACAACAACTTGAATTGTTCCCAACTGAATGAAATAATCAACTCTGTTCCCAATTCTTTTTCCTAACAGTTCCACCATTTCTTGGCTTGTCCAATCAATTGATCCTTAGCCAAATATACCTTGTACTCATCCTTACAATTCATTTCCGTAAAAATCTGTTCCATAATTGTAATCCATATTTCTGATTTCTCAATACTCAAAGATCCAGAAAATGTTGGTGGTCGCCAGTCCTTGAATTAGGGGTGTGCAGAAACCAAATCGGAAAACCGAAAAAACCGAACCTAAAAAAACCGGAAAACCAAAAACCGAAAAAACCGTTTTAAATGGTTTGGGTTAGGATTGTGTCTCAAAACCGAACCGAAACCGAATCGAAAATTAATAATTAATTTAATTTTTTAAAATATTTTTTAAGTTGATAGTGGGTATTGGTTTTCTAGTAAATTATTAAGTATTATGTTTCTAAATAAGTTGCTAGTTAGTAATTACAAATGAAAACTACTATATAGTCTAAATGAGGAATAGTAAATACTAGTTAAAATAACCATTTTAAGATAAAAAATCAACTAAAAAGAATGGTTTTAAACCCAAAAACCGAACAGAACCCATGAAAATCGAAAACCCATAAACCATGGGTTCAACCCAAAAAACCGAGAAACCAATCCGGGAAACCGAAAACCCAAACCCGGAAGAAACTGAAACCGAACGGTTTCTAAAACCCAAAAACCGAAATAAACGGTTTGGGTTAGGTTTGGGCATGAAACCGACCCAAACCGACCCATGCTCACCCCTACCTTGAATGATCTAATTAGATATTTCATGTAATTCTCATTAATTCCGGTTTCATAATCAATCTTTTCCTTGCCCTTGTCTTTACGTTTCGCTTTATTTCTAAGGTTTATGTCATCCACAACATAATTCCTTTCATGTTCCCTCTTTTCTTTTCTCTTGTCTTCCTTTCTTTTAGCTTTGGCCTCATCTCGAGCCCGAACTTGATCTTGAATCATTCTGTTTTGTTCTGCCATCATTGATAGCATCATTTCCCTCGTTTCTCGTGGCGTCATTCCTCCTCCAGACATACTCTGAAATTTTTAACATGTAAATCATTTAGTGATCCCATCACATGGTTAACTACAACGTATGTTGTCTCGTATGAAAGTCACTTTCCTACAAGCACTAGATCATATCTTATCTTAGTTCAGATCATCACTTATAATCACTACATGTAATCACTTAACATTTGAGACCAAGACCTCACGGACACTTGAATCTCAAACTACTGCTCTGATACCATTCGTTGTGACACCCTTGCCACATTAACCATAATTACATAACACCCCGGATTAATCACCAAACAAATAAATACATAATGATCTGAATGCTTAATAAGATTGTGGAAGCATTAAAATACATAGTTAAAGTACATTTGTCAACACCCTACGGTGCTATAAAGATCCAATCTAATTCTACTTACTCGATGAAATATTACAACCTCCCAAATATTACAACAAATATCCCATGTTTTCAGTTACCGATAAAGTAGTATAGGATCTTCCAGGACTTCAAAATTGTGACCTAACTAGAAGGTCCGGCACAAGAGCCGCAGCTCCTACGAGCCCAAAGCTCGGCATTTAAACCAACCATCTGAGACAGACATAACATCGGGATGACTTACTGCCTACTAGAACCTCAGAGAGATCAGCTTCGGGTCATATAGCGCAGTAACATCGGAATAACAGATGCGACCCGCCGGTCCATCGATAGATGCCCAACAAAAGAACGGACATGCAACAAGCAACAATGTTCATCTAAGTCTACGCAAGTTAGTACAATTTCAAATGAAGGTGAAACAACATGTCTCAGCAGGCAATAGCAAACATAAAGCATATATAAACATGCGAAATCTTATGTACTCACAGTGGGTGCGTTAATTAATTTCAATTAATTTTATTTCTCCTCGGGATTTCAACCGGATCACAAAGTACCCCACTGTGGGTTAAACAACACCACAAGGGACCTGTTACATTTCCATAAGTAAAACATATCATACATATGTTCATTATCAAATGAGAATCGAGTTTGTACAATTAAAGTGTCAAAACATTCGGAACCGTCATCCGAAATTCATGTTTAAAACCATCTTTTAGTGTGCTATTATACTCAAATAACCCTTCATTATATGCCTTAATATAATACCAAAAATATCCCAAGAGTGTGATTAATTTACCATAAATTCGGGTTCCTTAAAACTCATCCGAAATTCGCATAATCTGTGGGCCGACTCAGCGACTCGCCGAGTCGAGGTCCGAATTTCAGATCCTCGGTCGGATTTTGGATCCATCCGAATTACTTTTGACCCATCCGAGTTCGGGTCCATCCGTGTTCGGTTCCATCCGGGTTTGGGTCTCATCCGAATTTGGGTTCCAACCGAAATCGGTTCCAACACTTACGAATTTTTGAAGATTTATTCAAATGTTCTATGCAACTCGCCGAATCGACATGCAGTTCATCATGTCGATGCTGCGAGTTTAGTAGTAAAAATTGCCAAAAATCTATATCTAACACATGCAACTTGAAATAATGTTTTATTAACATATTTTGAGTGTTTCTACATCATTTTCCCTATCATAAACACTCTGATTTGTCCTGATTTAGCCAAAATCTAGACTTTTCTTCAAGAACACAAAAAGTTATAAAAATTCAGATTTCTAACCTTTTAGATCGATTCAACGAACGATTCTTGTTTCAAAAGCTTCACAAATCTTCAAGAGATGATTTCCAACTAGTATAACATACATGCAACAACATTTCCTTAGATTAAAAATCCGAATTTTACATCTTTTCTCTCCAAAATAAAGCCTCAAACTTTAAAACTAATTTCTTACCTTAAATCCTTTTGATTCTTGATAACATTCAGATTAAGTTCCACTAATTTTGCTTCACAATTCGATTCTCAGCAGATTGTTTAGAGAGAGATTGAGAGAGAATTTGAGAAGTTAGAGCTAGAATGATCCAAATAAAAGACCAAAAGTCTTTTATTTCCTAACTTTTGGCTAATTACCCATTGAGCCCCTCTATTTATCTGATTTTATTAAATACTGATTTTCATCCTAGTTTTCATCATCACTAACATTTTAAAAACCATACTTAATAACTAACAGTTGAAATTCTCAAATTTCTTAATTTCTTAAAATAGCAACCAACTTTTAAATATCCGGATACATAATAATTTTTCATAATCCAACTTAATTATATAAATTACAAAATATCAAACTCATTAATCTAAATTACAATAATTTAGATTTAAGGATGTTACATGCTCCTATATTATAATGAGCATAAGTTAGATAATATGCCTGAAAGTAAGGAGTTCGAACTTGAACGTGTTCAGTCAGTGGACTCTACTCAACCACCATGGACACATAAGATCGAGAAACTTCCTACTGATCTACCACCATCAGCAAAACCATCTCTAGAGAAACCACCCAAGTTAGAGTTGAAACCACTTTCATCTCATCTCAAATATGCTTTTCTTGGCCCTGAGAGTACATTGTCTGTAAGCATTGCAACAGATCTTACTGTTGTACAAGAAAAGACATTATTAGAAGTATTATCAAGATATAAGGAAGCGGTAGGTTGGACTATAGCAGACCTTAAGGGGATTAGCCCAACAATGAGTATGCATAGGATTATCACTGATCCAACAGCTAAGCCAAGCAGAGATGCTCAGCGAAGGCTAAATCCCAACCTTAGAGAGGTAGTGAAGAAAGAAGTATGGAAATGGCTAGATGCTGGAATTACATATCCGATATCAGATAGCCAATGGGTTAGTCCCACACAAACGGTTCCAAATAAATCCGGAATCACTGTTGTCGATACTCCAGAAGGAGAAAAGATTGTAACTCGCCCTGTAACGGGGAGGAGAGTATGTATCGACTATAGGAAACTGAATGTCGCAACCTCTAAGGAGCATTTCCCTTTGTCATTCATTCACCAAATAGTAGAGAAGTTAGCAGTACAAAAAATCTATTGCTTCTTAGATGGATATTCGGGGTATATTCGGGGTACCAAGATAAAACGACCTTTACATGTCCATATGGCACATTCGCCTACCGAAGAATGCCATTTGGAATATGTAACGCTCCGGCCACATTCCAGCGATGCATGATGGCTATATTTTCAGATATGGTTGGAGGGTCTCTTGAAATATTCATGGATGATTTTTCTATATTTGATAAGTCATTTGAAGGGTGTCTCTCTCATTTAGAAAAAGTTCTCAAGCGGTGTACCGAAACCAATTTGGTATTAAGCTGGGAAAAGAGTCATTTCATGGTTAAAGAGGGAGTAGTTCTGGGACATATAGTGTCTGAAAGAGGAATGGAGGTTGATCGAGCTAAAATACAATTAATTTCATCGTTAGCACTGCATGCTAATATTAAAGGAATTCGTTCCTTCTTATGACATGCAGGATTCTACCGAAGGTTTATAAAATATTTTAGTGACATAACTAAGCCCTTATGTAACCTCCTGCTTAAGGACGCACCATTTAATTTCGATAAGGGATGCGTAGAGGCATTTGACACATTAAAAGCTAAGCTCACGGAGGCACCGATTCTGCAATCACCCGATTGGTCTCAGCCTTTTGAGATCATGTGTGACGCAAGTGATCACGCAGTAGGTGCCGTCCTTGGTCAAAGAGTGGACAAAAAGCCTGTGGTACTATATTATGTAAGCAAAACATTCTCTGAAGCTCAAATAAGTTATACAACAACTTAAAAGGAATTGCTTGCAGTAGTTTATGCGTTAGATAAGTTTAGATCTTCTGTTTGGGGAGCTAAGGTGATTGTGTATTCCGATCACAGTGCCTTACGACATCTCTAGGCTAAGAAAAACGCTAAATCACGACTAATTCGTTGGATACTGCTATTACAAGAGTTTGATTTAGAAATTCGAGACAAAAAGGGCTCAGAAAATGGAGTAGCAGACCATCTATCGAGACTGCCAGCAATCACCACTGATATGCTGGATTCCATTCGAGATAACTTCCCAAATGAACAATTATTGTTCATCGCAAAAGTGCCATGGTTTGTTAATTTAGTGAACTATTTTGTCACAGGGAAAATCCCAGGCCACTGGAATTCACATCAAAGAAAGTATTTCTTTTCCCAAACTAAACAATACATTTGGGAAGAGTCGAATTTATTCAAAATAGGAGTATATCAAATTATCTGGCGATGTGTACCAGACAATGAGCATTACGACATCCTAAATCACTGCCATTCGTATGCATGCGGAGGTCATTTTAGTGCTGAAAAGACAGGCCATCGAATCTTACAAAGTGGATTCTTTTGGCCTACTATCTTTAAGGACTCCTACGAGTTCGTTAAGTCATGCTTACGATGCCAGCAAATAGGAGGAATTTTAAAGAAGGACCAAATGCCTATGACACCAATTCTTATAGTAGAGATTTTCGATGTTTGGGGCATAGACTTCATGGGACCCTTCCCTAAGTCATATGGTTTTGAATATATCCTAGTGGCAGTCGATTACGTCTCTAAGTGGGTAGAAGCTGAAGCCACAAGGACTAATGACCACAAAGTAGTATGCCAATTTGTTAAACGAAATATATTTTCTCGTCATGGAATTCCTAGAGCCATAATTAGTGATGGGGGTTCTCATTTCAAGAATATGTACTTTAGCAAACTATTTAAGCATTACGGAGTAACCCATAAGATCGCAACCCCATATCACCCGCAAACTAGTGGACAGGTAGAAGTGTCCAATAGGGAAGTTAAGCGCATACTAGAGAAAACAGTACGACCCGATAGGAAAGACTGGTCAACAGGATTAGACGATGCACTTTGGGCATATCGCACTGCTTTTATAACCCCTATTGGCATGTCTCCCTATAAGTTAGTGTATGGAAAACTATGTCATCTCCCGGTTGAGCTAGAACACCGTGCGTTCTGGGCAATTAAAAATACAAATCTCAATTTCACAGCTGCCGGTATATATCGAAAACACCAACTAAATGAATTAGAAGAAATACGAAAGGAAGCTTATGAAAGTGCTAAAATATATAAAGAAAAGACAAAAGGTTTCAATGATCGACTAATTAAACGAAAGGTGTTTAATAAATGTGACAAAGTGTGGTTATTCAATGCACGCATGCGGCTCTTCCCAGGCAAACTAAAAAGTAAGTGGTCAGGCCCATACACAGTTACTAACGTCTACCCTCATGGTGCAGTGGAAATAAAGACCAAAAAGGCGTTGAGCCGTTTAAAGTGAACGGACATCGATTAAAATTATTTGTACAATGGGCTAATAATGAAATTATATCATCTGGGATAATGGTCTTGGAAGATATCACTTAAATATTAGAGTTCCAAAATGTCTGGCTGAAGACATTAAACTTAGCGCATTCTGGAAGGCAATCCAGTGAACTTTGTGCCATTGTGGGTGTGTTCCATAGAAACCCTCACGAGACTATAACTCGTCCACTCAGGCTACTGAGGGGTTTAAAGGTTTGTTGCACATGCTAAGTGCAATCGTTTTTCAACACGAAAGTGTGCGTTAATTTTAGATATTCAGTTAGATTTTAGTTATATATATATTTTTGTTAATTTTAATCGCTCCTTTAAGACACTTAGCCACATGAAGATTCATCCAACAACATAATGTCACACGTAGTGTCCGATTAAGTTGGGGAAAAATTATACATCATTGGGAAAAATCCAAAGACGAAGAATAACGAAAAACGGCCAAAATCGGAGAAGGAATCGGTGTTTCGTACGTAAATTCGTTAGCATTAGGGGGACCAAACACCACAAAAAGCACACACAAAAAACACCCGGCAGCCAGGGCAGCGCACCGGCCAGCGTCCCGCGCTGCGCCCCAGGCATACCGGCCAGCGTAGGGGTGCGCCTACGTCTGCGCCCCGATGAAGAACAGTGAATATTTAACCCCTCTTCACACCATTTCACCCATTTCTCTCCTACAACTCACGAAAATTTGGCACACTTTTGCTCTCGAATCTTCCAAAATTAGGAGTTTTCTTCCATTTTCATCATCTCTTTGAGATCATCTCTTCAATGTAAGTTGTTTTCTCATTCATTTCTCTTTTTTCAAGTCAAGAAATGCTATATTGTCATGAATTACTTTCTGCCCTAATTCCAAGTTTGTGCCTGACGAGATATGTTTAGATGAATATTATGCCATTCTTTGGGTGGAAATTTCTAGAATATAGGTAATTCATGATTTTATCTTCAATTTCTAAATGTTAATTTTTGAGAAATTCCTCACTGTGACTTGCTCATAAATTCTACACTAGTAGTTTTGCCATGCCCTAAGTTCATAAAATTCGTATTAGAATTTTCATGCACACCTACATAGCAAAAATTCCTTGATTCGCACTTGTAATCGTTAATCTTTCCAAAGGAGAGTCACAAAGTTCATGCCATTTACGTAACTCTTGCCATGCTACGTACTTTCATTTTTCATGCATCATGCATATGAGACAAAATGCCAAACCTATGGTAAGAGAATTCTCATTCCATAGTTGTTATTATACATATATACATTATTCACTAATGAATTACTATTCATAGATGAGTTTTGCTAAAATACACTATTTAATATATTAATTAATGGAGTATTGCTAAATTGCACCATTTGACTATTAATAATTAATTTATCATAAACATTTTGTAACTTTTCTATAAATTAATTAATATATATACATGAGAAAATTTATCTTTAATATAGTTTTAAAATATCAAATTATATCGATCTATAAATTTAAACTAAAAATTAAAAAATGTAAAAGGATGATAAAAATAATTGATATTATTCATATATATTTCAAAAGCTAAATAAATAATGCTTATAAAAAATAAAACTAACATCTAATTACAATCTTTTTTGTATTTTTAATTTCAAGTTTATATATACTTTAAATAGGTAATATTTGCTAATAATATCTACATGATACGATTTAATTTACATAATAATATTTAGTCAACTTTAATAATATTTAATAATATTCATAGTTCATATGTTTATAGCATTTTAACTTGGGTTAATTGCGTCAAAAAGTAACTAGCTGTCACAGTTTTTTCAATTTGGGTAACATACTAATTTTTTTCCTGATTAAGGTAACATACTTTCCAAATCAAGTAAATATAGGTAACCATAATGGATTGAACGGTAAAAAAAACTGACATGACAGTTTTTTTTGTCCAGTCAGAATTTTTTTTAACAGAAATGACAATTTAAATGTTATATGATGTGCACTATTTTGTGCAATTTAAAAGGAATGACGTTTTTATAATTTAACCCTATAAATAAATACTTTGTATGATTTTTTATAAAATCTTTATCCTTATATATTAATAAAAGAAAATCTTATATGTCACATGTCACCATCTCATAAAATTATTTTTCTATTTTTCCTCCCATTTTTCCTAATATAACTCCTTCAATCTTTCATTTAGTTTGATTTTAAATAATTAATGAAATTAAAATCAATTAATATATGGTTTAACCACAACTTATGAAAGTAAGTATAATTTAATTACTTTCTAAATTAACTCCTACGTTTATCTAAAATGATTTATTTTGAATTATGTTGTATAATTCAAACAATTTCTTTACTATATAAAGTAACCCTTATTTAACATGTTTTGATCTTAACTATTTATTTATAATTTTATATTACTATAATATAATAATTTAAGTTCATATATGAGATAATTTAATAATTTATTTTTACCAATTTAATATCAATATTTTATTATTTTAAGAATATTTCAAGTTATATGTATTTATAAAAGATTTATTTTAATTACACTCATGTACTAAGTTATATTTATTAAAACACAATAGTGTGCATGACTATTATACACACACATGTCACTATGTGTGTTTTACCTTTTTATTTATACTTCATGATTTTGTATGATTTTGTATAAAATTATATGTATGTAGGTATATTAATTTAATATTAATTTTACTATGCATCATGTATTCTATTGATTTTTTATTATTTTAAATTTAAAAAATCAAGTAGAAAAATATATCAAACCTAATCTTGAAGATCTAAAATAAGATAGATACAAAATAATAAGTTTTCAAATATTTATATAAGAGTTATAACATAAACAATATGCAACTATAGTCTAATCAAAAATATATAATTATAAATAATTAAATTAATATATTATAAAACTCTAGGTTATTTTAAGTTCTAATTTATAATAAAATTTAATATATTATTATTATTTATGTTTTACAAAAATTTTTAATTGTTTTAAAAGTATATATAACTTGCAATAATATTAATTAATTTATTATATTTTTAATCTATTAATAAAAATAGATATAAATATAAATTCCGTTAAAACGTACGGACACCACATACCTTGTTTGTGTACATTAGTATTCCGAGGCATTATTCGAAATATGGCATCCACTTCATGATTGTCTCATCGGATTCACCGGAATCCATCGAGACTTGCATACAAGCGTTCCAATTTGTGCATTATTTCGTTCTAAATCTATTCTTGCTATATATATGGATGGCACATCAATTTTCCGGCAACTCTTGTCGCCGCGTTACACGCACACCCCGCATGTGCGTACACATGCCAATTCCTATCAACATAGAGTACCCCTCACCTCCGCCATCACCGCCCGTTTCGGAACCACCAACTCATTTTTACATAGAGAAAACGCTCAAAGAGAAGGATTTTAAGAACTTTGGGATTATTGAGAGCTTCGATAGAATAGTATGGTCGGGAGCTTTACGGATAGAGACACCTTACGTGCATGAATATGAAATCCGTGAATGGATGTGTTCTTTAATTCGAAGGGAAGCCGACGTAGAACACAATTTTGAGCTTCGAGGGAGAATTGACGGAAAGGAGATAGTGGTTACTAGGACCGATCTTTGTGACTATTTCGATTTCGACACGGAAATCCCCACGACTAGGGAAGTTTGGACGGAGCGTGACTTGGCGAGTGGTGTTTCAAGGCATTCCGAAGGATGGGCACGGAAACTTACCGAGGTTTTTAACCTCACTATTGAACAAGCTAGGGTGTACTCCAAGTATTATAGAGGTGATTTGCGGCCTTGGGAAAAGGTGTTATGGAAAATCATTGTGTTTAATATTCTACCCCGATCATCGAACACAACTGCGGTCCACACTAGAGAAGTCATGCTTATTCACGCTCTCCTCACCGGTAAACCACCCGCCATTTCACTCGCATATATCACTAAGCAAACCATTTGGGAAGCCACCTTATCAAAGATACCAATTGAAATTCCTTATGCACGAATGTTAAGTGAGTTGTTTATCAACATGGGGATCATTTCGGAGGGATCAAGTCCGCGTCTTCTGGGACCCAATGATGTATGGTTTACTAGGCATACAATGGATGGGTTGGTATTCGAGCAAGTTTCTAACACCTTCTTGATCCACGATCCTGCACATGGCATGGTTTCTATAATTCCATCCGCGCGATCATTTTACATCTATGAGAAGGACATTGGTAAGGGGAAAGCTCGTCTTGTGGAGGATCGGACTGAAGTAGGTGGACCATCAAATCAACAACCCTCTGATAATGCGATTTTGGAAGCACGGTTAAAGACTATCAAGGATGCGGTGGAGGGACTTCTAGCTGCGAACAAGGTGGTGCTTCTCGAAGTGGAGAAGCTGAAACAAGATTTCAACGTGCATGGCATCTCGGTGGGAGCTCACTCCCGTTGGCTCTCTAGCCTCCACTCTCGAGTGGACGAGCTCGAACGGGTTGTCGGCTGCCGAGGCTCTCAAGCTACTTCCGCCCGCACATCACACATGACCTCCCAAGATGAATACTAGCTCTGTCATTCACGGCTTCATCGCTAACAAACAATCTCATGTCTTCAAACAATTTACTTTTTAGTCTGCCTAAGGCCTAAAACAATTTGAATTCCGGTGTTCGTGTTGGCACCGATGGTTGTACTACCACTCTTAAACTCTCATGCGCTACTCTTAATGTCGTAGGACATTACTTGCTTTCATTTTGTTCTCCATATATATTGTTCCCATTCTTATCTTGAATTAGTGTCGGGGACGACACTTTCTTTAAGTTGGGGAAGGGGGAAAACACAAACATGTGTTAATATGTCACGAAAAATGCTTGCAAATTATAATTTTATCATGAAAAACAGTAAATTATCAAGCCAAGCATGCACCTAAACAAACTGAAAAACGAAAATTTTTTGAGACGAACAGGCCCCCCAAGCGCAGGCCTGGGCCCAGGGGTGCGCCGACCGTTTTTCTTCTTTTTTAAATAGAAAATTTTTTTTAAAACCCTACAAGAAGTACCCCTTGCGCCCCCATTACGGTATCATTCTCTCAACCCATTTCAACACAAAAACTCCACTTTTGCCTACAAAAATCCTTAGGAGAAAAGCTAGAACTTCATATTAAGCAAGATTGGGCAAGGAACTTGAGTTTTCAACTCAAGTTAGGGAAGAAAGAGCCAAGCTAGGATCTCACCCACTTTTAAGCTAGACCAAATGTCTTCTTCATTTTCATCAAACAAGGTATGAGTTCTTTACAATTTTCATGAAAGGATAGCTTTAATGGAGTTCTTGGAATCAATTTTGACTTTCTAGGTTGACTTTTTGTATGACCGATTAAATGAGATTTAATTGTTGATTACATGTTGCAAAGTAGATATAAAGTAAAATCATGGTTAAAAATTAAGGGAGAGTCATGCTAATCAAGTCACGAAAAGTTCATTGTTATTTTATGCAATTTGCTTAATTGATCAATATGATAATATGCTTTGCTTAAATAGTCAAAATTATATATGTATATGTTGCATATGACATGGTTAATGCATAAAATACAATCTGTGGTCCCTTGCTTTGAAAACTAGAACAATTTGAAACAGTGCTATAATTATATACTTAAGTGTTCGTAATTGCAGATGTCTCGACGAACTAGGCAACGTGTTGGAGAAGGTGTTAGTTCCTCTACCCGACCGAGGGTGGAATGGAGCCCGGAATTCTACCTATCACAACATCCGGCCAACATCTGACAGCAATTATTCATGACCAAGAAATTTTCCGGGAAAATTCTAGTTAAGAAAAGGGTAAAGAAAGATGAGTTTGAAAATTATGGGGTAATGCGGTGCTTTGATCGGTTAGGATGGGAGGCTGTCTTGGATTTAGGAGAAGAACATATTTACCATGAAGAGGTCGTGGAATGGATGTCCACACTAAGAAGAGAAGAGGGCCGATTTAGGGGTGATTTCACGTCGATAGGCCGTGTTAGTGGACATGAATTTCCGATGACCGCACGTGCTTTGAGGTACACTTTCGGAGTGGACATTGGAGTAGGCATGGATGAGGCACGAGTCTTCAATTACAAGTACAAGACAGATGCACAGCTGGCATTCACAGACTGAACGTGGGAAGGGGAGTGGACAACACAACTGGCAGAAATCTTAAGGATCAACTATAATGCCACCGCAGGGTACACATCTTATGCCAGGCGCGATCTAAGCCCAATGGTGAAGGTATTGCATAAATTTGTTAACAATAATGTACTCCCAAGAGATAGCGACTTAACAAAGATAAGGCACAAGGAAGTAACAATTTTATATGCATTGATGACGGGAGAGTCGAGTCTCTCCTTTGCGTGGATTGTGATGAACGACCTCTGGTCGATGTATGATACGAGGGAGAGGAAAATTATTCCTCATGGATGGATTATATCAGAGTTCCTAAGAGCACAAGCTGCTATTTCACCCATCACCGTTCCACGAGCAGTTTCAGGTGCCGTCATCACAGCGGCCATGATCCAGAGCATCACTTTTCGCCAAACAGACCAAGGGTTTGAGATTTTTGATTCGGACACAGGGAAGACACATAGGGAGCCATATGGTATCGAGGAAGCCGAGGCATACCACCAACACTAGGCCGAACGGTTACATGCAGTCGGGGGAGCCAATGATATGACGCAAGTGATCGCCCGTCTAGATGCAATGAATTTGCGGTTGGGAGGCTTTCAAGAAGATGTGTTTGGGTGTATGGACGAGTTCCAACACGAGTTGGAAACCCAACGAGCCGTATCGACAATATTTACATGGGTGTGCGAGGTACGACATTTCAAAATGCTTTTTACAATCAGCAGCACTGGGCATACACAGATGCGGTGAGAGATCACATGAACTATAATGTCGGCTTGCGACATCAACAATACGAGGACTACCAGTGGCAAAACTTTGAAAGGCTGAACATTGAGGAACGAACACCTCAATATTTCGCTGCTTATGGCCGAATCCCGACGACTACCCAAGGAGACAGTGTGGTTCATCCAGCAAACACGTACCCACCGGCACCACTGATGCAAGAAGACCGAAACCATTTCGGTGAGTTTTTTGCCGGCATATTTGGGCCACCACCACCACCACAATAGTCAGGTTCTCCCGTTCTTCTTCTTTAGTCAGTTTATTTACAGCTTTTATGTGCATTTCCATTATCGAATAAGTGTGTTTATTCTCGAGCAATATTAAGTGAGAAGCAAGTCAGTAGTTAATTCGATTGAACTCCCCTACAATTCCTTGTTGTTGAGCTTGTGACTTAAATATGATGATGTTTGTTAGGTCGGTTTCAAGTAAAAAAAATATAATTAGATGAGTTTAGACAGATCACAAAGAGTCATAAATGTGTAATTTCAAAGAAGTGAACTGAATTTAAAGTAAGATATAATGTGCTGTAACGAGTGATATATGACAAAATTTTCCAATAGCCGCTAGTAATTCATGCAATAAGGGGGAGGAAGCGAACACGAATATAAGCCTCAATTCAAGTGTGGCCTATTTGATTTGGGAAATTAAGTCTGAAGGGTAGCATCATGCCTAGCCCCATAAGGTCAACTGGTCTGGGAGTGGCTGACCCAAATCCTGCTATACGGATCATCTAGAAAGCCATGTTAAACATTGCATGAAAAAGAGTAAAACGAAAAGAAAAGAAAAATAGTAGCTAAAAGCCTAAAATCATGCATCGAGGAAAAAAGATGGTCCAGTGACCCACGTGAATTCAATTTAGTAACCTTGAGCTGAAAGGATGATAGTGGTGAGGAATTTTTGAAACAACTATCCTAGAGACATCACGATATATCTGAAAGTAATCTAGTTCGTATCTTTAAATATTAAGTGTGTTTATGAAGGCTAGTGGCTGTTTAAATAAGTTTGTTGTATCTTTCATGCTTGATAAACCCGATGTTTAAAAATCTAATTTTCGTTGCTTGCTCGGGACGACCAAGAATTAAGTTGGGGAAGTTTGATCGGTTTATATTTATACAAGTTTTTAGAATGAAAAAAGAGTTGTTTTTAATAAGAAAATGTCGTAGAATGTGCTACTATTGATTAAATTCAGTGCTTGAGGAGGTAAATAAAATTTAAGTCCAAGTTGGCAAAAATGGAAGGAAATCAGAACACTTTTTAGAGAGCCAGGCGCAGAGGGGGGCGCAGCCCTGCTTCCCGACCGAGTGTTCAACAGAAAGAATGAAAATTTCCAAAATACGGATTTTAACCCCAGGCGCAGGGGGGGCGCAAGCCTGCACCTAACCCATTTAAAAGATTTTCCAGCTGTTTTTAGGGTTCTCAGCTCTCCTCTATAAATACAAAAGTCAGAGGAAGAAAAAGTATCGTTTTTTGGAGAGAAAAAAAGGCTTGGAAAGGTCCCGTTTGGAGCGAATACGTAGACGAAGATAGCACGAGTGAAGCTACGTCATTGCTATGAGGATGGAAACACAACTCTTGAGATTTGAATCAACGATGTCCGGCTAGTCTCACATTAATCATTCTCGGAGGAAACATCACGCTAAGTGTCTTAGTTTATGAACGATTTACTTTATTTGCATGTTTTACGGTTTATGTTTTGATTGTGAACAATTGATTGTTATTTATTTTGTTGCGCTTCGCAAGATAGTTCGTTGGTATTTTATTATTCGTGTCGAGTTATTTATTTAATTAAGAAGAGTAATCAAAGTAACACGCGTTATGCCCAAGATCACGTAACAGTTTTTATAACAATTATAAAGAAATGATTATGTCTATGTAATCTTTATATCGTATCATAAATTAAACACAAGGTTTGATGTGGAATCCGGGAATCGTTATATTCGTTAAAGTATTTAATCAAACAATCTCAATCAAGTCTTTTTCTTTAATTCGTTCAATTAATTAAGTTTATAAAAGCAATAATAATCTTTTTCAATCAACCACTTTTTCCAAATAATTAAGTTACAATTCTAGTCGCTTAAATACGTGAAATTAACCTCTCGCTCTCTGTGGATACGATCCCTACTTACCCTAGTTTTCAAGGTATTTAGTGGTTATTTTTGGCGAGGTAACGACACTCGTATCAGTCATTAGTACGTTTGCTAAATTTAAATAACTGTATTGTATCATTTGATTCTACTACAAACTGTTCTTTCATCCCTACAGCACTTTCATGTTAATCAACCAAGTCACTTGCCCAGCCTTCTGTTGTCCTTGATATTGAAACAACTATTAATAACCATGCTTTGTTCATTAATAACATTGTTTTTAATCTTGACCTCATTCCGAACCCACGGAAACATTTTTAAAAATAGGATCGCTAAGGAGATCAGGAGAAAGATTTTCTATTCATGATTTAAATCAACTTGTGATTACATAATAAGTCATGAGTCCGACTATACAGCTTTGTCATCGATAGTGAATATGCGGATGACATATAGGTTGTATCAGTTGAACCTATGACTTAAATGTCTCTTTTAGATCAGAAATTTTACCTATAAGCAATATAGGTATCAGTGTTTGAATCATGTATGATTCAAAAGCTTTAAGGAAACCCAAAACTAAATTTTAAGCACAAGCTTCTTCGTAAAGCCTAGTAATCTGAATGATTACAGTGTGTCTCTTAACGGGACAGAGATAGAAGTTGCTGATCCAATAAAAATCAAATGAGAAAATGGTCTTTGAACCTGATTGTCAAGCACCCAATGTCTGCTTGAAATGAAATCAAAGAAGTCAGAGGCACAAAACTAGAGTCAAACGAGAAATAAAGAGAAATTCATAATAATTAAGCTATTGGTCTTGAATGACCAATGAAAGTCAATTATAAGTCTATACACATGTAAATATGGAATTCATATTTCATTGTCTTTTCAATAAAAGTCTTGGCTGAAGTAAAATAAAGTAACCTTGGACTCGGGGATTACAAATGAAAAGTCATCTCAAGCCTTGAAAATAGTCAGAGCAATCCAAAAGTCTGTTAAGCGATTGATGATAATAACATCATCAATGAGTGAAAATTTTCAATAGAACAGATGTGAGATTCAAAAAGCCACAACTGGTTTAAGATCAAAAGAATGATATAGTAGTTGTCTTAATAGCTAACTCGATATCTGCATTAATTGGAAGTTATATCGAATCTCAAAGCGTAAGTTGACACAGTAAAAAGTATAAGCGATAAGCAGAAATTGTAAAATTTATTTATGTCATCACATAAGTCAGCTAATAAGCTGTATGATACTGAAAAATCAGTATATATACCGGTTATAAAAGCCAAAGAGGCAAAAATTATAAAAACAGATGGTGCTCATTCAATAAACCACCAAAATGTTTATGTCAGATTATGGGAATTCATAGCTACTTTGTAATTCCTAAGTTACGTTTATCTGAACATAGACAAGTTCGGGGACGAAGTTATGCGTGGTGGAGCCCATTCTGTAACAACCTAACTTTAATTAACAACGATAAACGTGATTAGCATTAATTAACCAGCTTAATGTTAATTAATGTGTTAAATGTATTTTAAATACATTAAAATTACATTTATTAGCTATGTAATTTCAATTAAGTTATAATTTTTATTTATAAAATTTATTATGTTAAAATTAAATGAATAAAAGTTATATGTGATAATTATAGAGTATGTAATTTAATTTTCATAATCAAATGAAAGAAAGATAAATTAAAGGGGTCAAATGTTAAAAAAAATAATAAAACTTGCAATTTAAAAAAAAAAAAAAACCCAAATGTGGGTTCTGCACGATTTCTTCAAATGTGAAGAAATTAAAAGCTTCACTCTCTCTCAACCCTCTCTAAACCCACGGTTCCAAGTTCATCGTCTTCTTCAATTCATCATCAAAATTTCTTGAAGAAAAATCAAGAATCAAGCATCAAGAAAGTGGCAAAGCAACAAGAAATTACAAATATTCAAGGTAATATTCATCTTTGTAAAAGTTGTTCTTTTGGTTCATGAAGCCTACAACTTTTATGAGTTCTATAAGTTCAAAATGGTTTTCAAAATAACAAGAATCAAGTATAGTGCGGTAATATAAACTTGAAATGCAACACATGCATGTTCTTGTAAAATGTATAAATTGATGGCCAAGAAATCCATTTAAACCTTTGGCTATAGGTATAAACACATACATAAATGTTTTGTTCATCAAATAGAAGCATCCAACACCCTTCAATCTTCCATTTTGTTGCTGGAATTAAGTTAAAAACAGAAGCAAAAGTGCATGTGTGTGTTGTGTGTGTTTTGCATGTATACCGAAACATGCAAAGGCTAGGTTTCGGTAACCCTTTCACAATACCGAAACAGTCACAAGCTACTAAAACCCATTTGAGTAATAATGCGATGTATAAGGTTTCGGTATTGCACTACTGCTGAAACAAACAGGAAACTACTGAGACCCCTTATATACCGAAACCAACTCAACTAATAGAGGTTTTGGTAATCCACATTCCTACCGAAACTATCCTAGAACTACCAAGAAATACCGAAACCATGTAACCTGCAGAAACATACCGAGAAGTGATGAAAACTACCGAGAACTTGGTCATTACCGAAACATGAAACCCACATATATATGTAATTACCGAAACCCAGGACTGAAGATACCGAAACCATGCACACAATACCGAAATATATGCAGAATCAGAAACAACAAGCATGTATATACATAAGGGTAAGTATGTGTAGTATGTGTTTTGTGTGAAGAGTGCATGCAAATAAAGAGATATAAGAGATATATATAAGCATATATGGAAACAGTGTGTGCAGTGTGTGTCAACTTTATAGAACGGAAACAGAAACAGAAACCATAATTCTCAAACATGTATATATATATATATATATATATATATATATATATATATATATATATATATGTGTGTGTGTGTGTGTGTGTGTGTGTGTGTGTGTGTGTTGTATGTATATATATATGCAGATCAGGAAAGAAAATATATATGTATAAAGTGTTGTGTGTAGATATATATGCGCGCGCGTGTGTGTGTGTATATATATAAACAAAAACAAAAGGAGATGTGTGTGCAGTGGATTATTAAGTCAAAAAAATTAGATATTTATATAAATATGTATTGAATTGGGTGTTGTATGTGTGTGTTGTTGTATGCTGACAAAAAGAAAGCAAAAGCAATCCATTTCTTTTATACATAAAGATAGTAAGTGTGTGTGAAGTGTTTAGTGTATATGTGTGTGTCTGTCAAAACAAAAAGCAGGTAGAGATTCCTTTTTTCATGCAATGTTACAATTGTGTGTGAGAGGTATATATATATATATATATATATATATATATATATATATATATATATATATATATATATATATATATATATATATATATATATATAAGTTTGCATGTAAGAAATTGTCTAGAAAGAAAGAATAGATTAGCCTTATCCATTGCATTAAATATACAAGCCAAAATCGTGTTTTGTGTGGGTGTTGTTTTGTGCAGAAATAAAATAATACCTGATTTTATATAAATTAGGGAGTGTAAATATATATACATATATGAGTGTGTGGGTGATTATTTAATAAGATAATAAGGCTTATAAAATCAATGGAAGGGCATCCAATTAATAATTATATGATTGCATCAAATTAAAAAACGTATGAGCATATAAATGTGATCATTTATATAATTTGATGTAAATTGATGAATAAAATACATTTGAAAGCATATTATGAAGTACCATGATCACATATATGCAAAAGGAAGCTTAAAATGACTGAAAGGTCACACATGTCCATGAAATGTATAAAAACTCATAATTCACTAAAATTATGTCATGGCTAAGTTGTAAGTCTAACAACAAAGTCTGAGATGACATGATAAGCCAATAAATAAATAAGTCTATACAGAAGTTTCAGAATGTTCGTGAATTTAACAGAAATACACTATTATGTTGTGTAATGAAATAAAAGCTTATGTAAATTGAATTGTCATGCAAATAACAGGTTCAACTAAATCTGAACTATGTTATAAAGTCAAAGCCTGTAAGGCCAAGACAGAAGAGTCAAGCTAAAGTTATTTAAGCCAAGTCAAGTCAATAAAGCCAAGCCAAAGTCAGAAAAGCATGTCAGAGCCAAAGTCAGTGAAGTCAGAGCCAAAGTCAGTCAAGTGAAAGCTAAAATCTGTAAAGTCTAATCCTGAGTTAGATAACTCAGGTGGTGGATTTAATCCGCTTGAGAAAGTCAAAGTCAACAGCTATGCAATAAAACCAGTAACTGTGAGTTATAGATATAACTGTATACATGCTTGTCTTCCTGTGAGACATATTGTTGTTCTAGCTTTATTTGAAAGTCTATATGCTCAGCTAGAATGTGACCTGTGCACACCTTAGTACGGTGATGCCTTGTGGGTCATGATAGCTTTTAATATATCATCATGCACACTTGTCTTTACAGTCTGAATTAGTCTTGGATATATTATTGTTGCTATCCTGATTCATTACTTGAATGTTTTCAGTCATTTGCCTTGATATCAGTGCTTTCATATGCTTCGGCACAATTCAAGTCTGAGTAAGTCTATGTCAGTCTATGATTAAGTCTACTCCGATGTTGGCCCACGTTGTCTTACTGGTAGCTAGCCCAGTATGTGGTTGGCCCCCACAATTAAAAGCGTGTGTGTGGGATTAAACATCATCCGATCTTAAGTCATATGTCTCACAATGTCTGGCTGATAGCGGCAGTCATGTCAAAATCGCGCTTAAAGTCAAAAGTCAAGTCTCCGCTTAAAATTGTCATGGCATGTTAACTGTTAAATCTATAATTTCACTAAGCACCGCTTACAGTTGTTGAATCTTTTTACAGGTTTAATCAAAGGAAAAGGTCCAGCTGACCCCAAGTCTTTAGCATCTGCACGCTCGAATTTGAAGTCATTAGACCACTACTGAATCTGCAATTGGTATTGATTGAAGGCAGTAATGGTGATGGTTTGGGTAGATCAGTGCTATGTGTTGTGATTATGTATTTAGAGTAGTAACCTGATGCCCTTTTGTAGTTTTATTTTGAACTTATTGTATGATAATCCTAAATTCTATGACGACTTAATTCCGCACTTTAATAATCTATCTTAGTTTTGACTGATGTTGTATTGCTCCTTGGGACCTAGTCATTCAGGACTGCCCCGTAAGGGACGGTCTTGACAATCTCCTGTCTACACACACACACACACAATTTATTTTTCTTTGCATAAAAACCTCAAACCAACAAAAAATTATTATAATTAGGTTTTTTTCACCAATTACATCTTTATTACATGAATTTATTTAACTTTTGTTTATTAAAGAAAGAACCCCTTCTCTGGTAAAAACCTCATCCTTCGACGAACCAGTCCTATTGTGGCTGATTATATTCATAAGCTAAATGTGGAACGTAAGATGTAAGAAATCAAACATAAAATGAAACCTAAAAACATATCTGGAGAACACAAAACGAAATCGATTCAATCTGCACAAACGAAGTTGAAATTAAGATTAAAGGGTAAGAGTCAATTGAACGTACATACAGAAAATAAACATCTTTGAACCCCTAACTTGTCTGGACCAACACCATGAAGAAAAAAGAGACCACATCTGATCAGAATATCAGTTTGAACAAAAACGAAGAGCACGTTTGAAGATGAACAACCAAAATCAAAATCTGAAACCTTTGCATCAAGATGAACCGATCGATGAACACAAAACTATAGTCAGACGCATCCTATACAAACAAAATCTAAATCGAAGCGTAACATTGAGAGTTCACGAAAAACATAAACAATTTTCAAAAAGATAAACTCTTAAACAAATCTGAAAAACTTACCAACTTTGAGGGTTTTTATGCAAAAATTCAGTATAAAAAGTACACATGTAGTGTCACGTAGAAGCCATGTATGTCGGTTTTTTCCATGTGGACGCCACGTCTGTGTCACGTAAGCATAACAACCCTAAATTCGTAAAATTTTACTGGTCGGAGGTTTTTTGTTCAATAAAAAATTGTTAAGGGTTTTTATTGTAAAATGATCTAACTAATTAAGGGTGTTTTTACGCAAATTTTTCTAACAAGTACTCTTATTTTCTATGCATCCCGTCAAAAATTTTAAACAATATTTTCCTGTTGTTTAATTAAGATGTACAAATTAACATCATAACTCTAAATCTATCAAGAATATCATAGCTTTATATATATATATATACAGACACACACACACACACACAGAGAGAGAGAGAGAGAGAGAGAGAGGGAGAGATGTGGGTTCAATGGAAAACAACATGCATCAAGAAACCTTAGGAAATCACAAACATTATGGCTCATGCATCTGGTTGTGCAACGTATCATATGCATTTAGTGGTTAAGTCTAGTGGTTAAATCTTTGATTTTAAGGAAAATGGTTAAAGTGAGCTAAAGGAAAGTGATTAAATGCAATTAATAATCCATTATGATGCGTTGATGATGTATATTGGTTTTCCGAGGTTTCCTGATGCATGTTGGTTTTCCATTGAACCCGTAAATATATATATATATATATATATATATATATATATATATATATATATATATATATATATATATATATATAGAGAGAGAGAGAGAGAGAGAGAGAGAGAGATGGATTCTTCTAAGAACATAAATATTTGTGAGTTTTAAAAAAAAAATTATCTCTCCTATTTATATATTCTATTTTTTCTCCATTCACTTTCATTTCAATCCTAGAAAAAAAACATTGTCATCTTTCATCTCTCTCTTTCTCTCTCAACCGTAGAAATTTCATAGCCTCTGTCGACGCCAAACCACCGCCGCCGACAAACTTTTGCCGCCGCTGCCACTGGCGCTACCATGATCTCGAAGCCACGATGATCTCTTTCATTCTCTTTATATCCCTCACGATTTTGGAAGCCGGATGGTCAAGAAATGACGATTTGGAAGTCGGATGGTCAAGAAATGAATATCTAGAAGTCCGACGGTCAAGAAATGAAGATTATTTGTAATATATTAGATTTATAATGAATGTAATAGTTATTAGGTTTTTTTTGTTAAAAAAGTTTTCGTTTATGATTCATAAGATTAATTGTTTTTTTTTGTTTAAAATGTGTTTTTGGTATATTTTATATTAGTTGCATATCAAGTGTTTGATAAAATATCTAAATGAAATCTTCTTTTTTTGTTTCAGATCGTCTACGACACTCTACGTAGAATATATGATACTTGACATTTTACACGACATTTTACATAGATTATGTGATAATCTACATAGATTACATGATAACTACATAGATTACATGATAATCTACATAGAATATATTCATCGATACCCTATATAAAATATGACAGCTTCATTTTCCATACATTTTGAAGTATAAAATCATTTCCAAACATGTTTTTTGTTTAAAAAAAAAAGATTTTTATATATGATTCACAAGATTTGAATGTTTTTTTTGTTAAAAAAAATGCGTTTTTGGTATTTTTTTGTTAAAAAATATTTTTTTTGTGTCAGTTCGTCTGCGATACTCTACGTATTATATATGATACTTGACATTCTACACGATACTCTACATAGAATATTTGACATTCTACATAGATTACGTGCATCGGTTCGTCGAAGATTATGGTACCTAATGATTGTGTCTTTGATGATTCAACGTCTTTATGTATTATATCTAGATTTGGTTTATATTTTTATAGAATATATGATACTTTATATGGAATACATGATTTTTTATATAGAATTGATTGTAGCTAGTTTTGTATCTATGTAGAATTTTGTTATTGTTGTACTAGTAATTTGATATTGTTGTATTTATATAGAATACATGATGTTCTAAACAGAATAGATTGTATCTAGTTTGTATCTATGTAAAATATTGTTATTGTCGTAATAGTAAATTGTTATCGTTGAATCTATATAGAATACATGATATTTTACATAGGTTACATGATAATCTTCATAGAATATGTCCGCCGGTTAATTTGTTAAAACTGTGGTTTTAATGTATTTCTACATAGATTATGAATACTAATGTAAATCTACATAGATTTATGAATAGTAATTTGTTAAAAATGTGTTCTTACATATCATTCTATGTAACATTCTACATAGATTATGAATAGCAATGTTAATATACATAGATTATGAATTTTTTTGTTAAAACCGTGTTCTTACATATCATTCTGTATAACATTCTACGTAGATTATAAATAGTAATGTTAATCTACATATATTATGAATAGTAATTTGTTAAAACTGTGTTCCTACATATCATTCTATGTAACATTCTACATAGATTGTGAATAGTATTGTTAATCTACATAAAAAGGTATAGAAATGTATAAGAAACATAAAAAAAAAATGAAATGTATAAGAAACATAACATTCTACATGGATTATGAATAATACTGTAAATCTAGATAAAAGATATAGAATTATCTAACATTCTATATAAACACATAACATTTCTTTATAGAATACGTTAATTTTTTAGCAGTTAAATAATTTTCTATATAGAAATTATTTTTATTATAAAAAACATTTTTCAACTATAACAATCAATTCTCATTAAAGAAATAGAAAATGAAAATGAAAAAAAGTAGGAGATAGAAAGAGAAAAAAACATAATTTTTTTCTTCCAAAAATACAATTTGCACACTTTTTCAATATTCTCCACCATCAAAGTTCTAACTAATTACAAAAATGTCATTTGACAATTTTAAGTCATAGATCTTCTTGATCTAATGGTCCCAAATGGTTCTTAGGTTCTCACAATTTAGGTTCTCACAAGAACCCTTCCCTCTATATATATATATATATATATATATATATATATATATATATATATATATATATATATATATATATATATATATATATATATATATATATATATATATATATATATAGAATTATATAACATTGTATATAGACACATAATCAAATATTGTAACTTTAACATATGAATACATGGTTTATATATCTGTATAAGAGAAGTTATAATTTAGAAATATATATATGGTACCTTGGACTTTTAATCATATTGTATACTAGTTTATTATCCACGTATTACGCAAATACTTTTAATATATGTAAAATATAATAATCTAAAAAGTAAAAAAAATATAAATATTATTTTTAAACAAAAATATGTAAGAGTGATATTATTATTTATTGTGACCTATTAATTTGTGTGTGTGTGTGTATATATGAAGGGTTATATGTTGAAAATAGCAACAACTTTATACCTTTTTACCATTTATAACAACATTATTTATTTTTTATCATTAATAACAACAACTTTTGTGTTTTTTACCATTTATAATAACGGGTGACCTATAAACCTATTATAATATGTCACTTACAACCAAACACCCTTAATTTTGTTACCAAACAGACCATTTTATTCCCAAACACCCCAATTTATTATCAAAGAAGTTTTTTTTTGTCAATATGGAAGATGATGAAACTAGATTTAAAGGCCCTTTCTCTCTCTCTCTCTCTCTCTCTCTCTCTCTCTCTCGTCACCAAGAAACAACACACGCTAGGTTCGAATCAACATAGATATGATTTTTTTTCTTATTTAAAAATGTTTGAACCAACACAGTCGGTTTCGTGTCCCCCTATCTATTCGGTTTGTTGCTGCCTCTTCATCGTCTCGACCTCCTCCGTCCACCATCATCTCGTTCTCTCTCTCGTCACCACCAAACAACACAGATCTGGTTATTTCTGACATCGCCAGTGACTGGGTTCAAATCAATGGCCCTTTATCATGAACCCTAAATCTTTATCATTGATTTATTCAATGTATGGGTTTCACTTGATTAGTTGTATGGTTCTTATTTCGAAGGTTCGTTCCTAATTCAAATGTCTGCTTCAAAGTTTCTCTTCCTAAATCAAAGTGTTATATATTATTTCTCTGAAAAATATGTTTGATTTCATTGCTTTTGTGTATAACTTTTTTTACTTTTGCATATGAATCCATGTGGAATTTGAGATACGAATGAAAGAACGAGAATTATTTGATTAAAAATAATCTTCATATATGTTTATGGTTTATGAATCTGGTTGGAACTTTTTACTCTTTATATGTCTTGGTTCAAACATGAACAAATCTTATGAAGTTTTGTAGTAGATCGAGAGAAGATTTGATGTTTGTTGTAAACCGAGAAGGAGATGGAAGGTTTGATATTGGAATAGATTTTTTACCACATGTTTATCTATCATTTGTATAATTTCTTTACATTTGGACATTCGTTACATGCTATCGAATTTCTTTGTATTTGTATCAATGAATTCAGGATCTCTTAAAGCGTTTGATATTAAAAATCCAAGTGTGGGTTTTATGTTCTTGATTAGTGGCTAAATATTTTGGTTAAAATATTTTGTATATTTTTTATGTTCTTGAGTAGTGGCTAAATATTTTGTACATTTTTGCTTTTTTATGTTCATGAGACGATAGTGGATGGAGGAGGTCGAGACGATGAGGAAGCATCAACAAACCGAATAGATAGCGGGACACGAAACCGACTGTGTTGTTTCAAACATTTTTGAACAAGAAAAATATCATATATATTTTGATTCAAACCTAGCGTGTGTTGTTTCTTGGGGACGAGAGAGAGAGAGAGAGAGAGAGAGAGAGAGAGAGAGAGAGAGAGAGAGAGAGAGAGAGAGAGAGAGAGAGAGAGAGAGAGCCTTTATATCTAGCTTCATCAATTTGCATCTTGACAAAAAAAATTTATTTGATAATAAATTGGGGTGTTTGGTAACAAAATTAAGGGTGTTTGGTTACAATGGAGGATGTTTGGTTGTAGGTGACTTGCAATAATAGGTTTATAGGTCATCTGTTGTTGCTGTAAATGGTAAAAAACACAAAGTGCTATTGATGATAAAAAAAATAATTAATGTTGCTATAAATTGTAAAAAGGTAAATGTTATTGCTATTTTCGGCATATAACCCTATATATGAATAGTAATTATTTTTTTAAATATTTAAACCTTTATTGTAGTATATTATAATTAATAAATTATTAGAGTATTAGATTTTGTTGGATTGGATTTAATCTGAATTTAAAAGTAGATTATATTAGACATGGATAGATATAGTTTAAATTTAATTATTATTTTTTTAAAAGTATAAATGTCACGTGTCGATTTATGGTGATTACACGTGGCTTCACGAGAAATGAGTATATTTACTCTTTTATTAGTATAGATAGAAGATAGATATGGAAACACTATGTTTTTTAACATGTTGCTATGGTGCAAATTCAATAAGTAGTATGTACTACAAATATGGAGAGAATAAATAAAAGGCAATGTTTTAAATAATAATATGATCAAATCATAAAACTAATATATTTACAATATAAGAAGGAGAATTCTATTCCAATATCACTTTGGGTGATATATGCCAACCATCTATAGGCATCTTACAATGGTTTACAAAATAAAGCAAAAGGTTGATAATATGAAAGGTTGGGAGTTACGGATAGTCATTTATGATTTATTTATAATACTCCCCCTTGGCTATCCATCATTTCGACAAACATGCATCGTTAAAACCTTACTAGAAAAAAAAACCCCATGGGACAAGATCTAGTGAAATAAAAATAGTACATGATCTTTTTAATACGCTTAAAGATGTTGCCTCATTAAAAACCTTGCCAGAATAACCCATTGGGAAAAATCATGGCCAAGGAAAAAGAGTGCAACGCGTGTTTCTCCCCCTGATGGTTGCATTACTTGACGTAGCCCAATGCATGCACCAATTTTCTAAACGTTGAGTTAGGAAGTGACTTGGTAAATAAGTCAGCCAAGTTTTCACTCGAGCGAATTTGATAAACAGTAATATCATCATTCTTTTACAAGTCATGAGTGTAAAAGAACTGTAGTATGATATGCTTGGTCCGATCACCTTTGATGTATCCTTCCTTTAGTTGTGCAATACATGCTGAATTATCTTCATACAATACTGTCGGTGCTTCCATTCCTAAGGAAATGCCGCAAGATTTGTGAATATGTTGTATCACATTTCTTAAACAAAAACATTCTCGACTAGCTTCATGGATAGCTAAGAGTTCTGCATGATTGGATGAAGTTGCTTTGATCGTTTGCTTTACGAAACACCATGAAATTGCAGGACCTCCGCTTGTGAAAACATATCCCGTTTGAGATCGACCAGTGTGAGGATCAGACATATATCACGCATCTGCAAAACCAACTAAACTTCCATTTATTTGTTTAGTGTAATATAGACTCATATCTTTTGTTCTTTGAAGATATCGAAGTATTTTTTTACTCTGTTCCAATGTCTTTTCGTAGGATACGAGCTATGTCTTGCCAATAAATTCAATGAGAATGATATGTCATGTCGTGTATGACTCGCAAGAAACATCAATGCTCCAATGGCGCTTAAATATGGTACTTCTAGACCAAGAATTTCCTCATCAATGTCCAGATGTCAAAACGGATCCTTTTCAATATCAAGCGACCTCACCACCATTGGAGTGCTTAGTGGATGTGATTTGTCCATATAAAATCTTTTAAGCACCTTTTCTATGTAAGCTTCCTGGTGCACAAGGATTCCACCATTAAGATGTTCAACTTGTAACCCAAGACAAAATTTTGTCTTTCCGAGGTCCTTCATTTCAAATTCTATTTTTAAACATTCAACCGCCTTAGGTAGCTCCCCTGGAGTTCCAATTATGTTCAAATCATCAACATACATTGCAATAATAACAAAATATCTTAATAAAAATGCATGGACAAACACGATCGTTGTGGTAACCTTCTTTCAATAAGTATCCACTAAGGCGATTATACCACATGCGTCCCGATTGTTTTAACCCATACAATGATTTGTTCAACTTGATTGAATATCGTTCTCGAGATCTTGCTTCAGTAGCTTAAATCCTTCAGGAACTTCCATTTTAATATCAACATCAAGAGAGTCATACAAATTGACTGTCACAACATCCATCAGACGCAAGTCAATTCCCTCTTGGATTGACAGACTAATAAGATAGCGAAAAGTTGTTGCATCCACCACTGGAGAATATGTCTCCTCATAATCAATCCCTGGTCTTTGCGAGAATCCTTATGCCACCAAACGTGCTTTATATCGGATAATTTCATTAATCTCATTTCATTTTTGCACAAAGACCCATTTATACCCTACGGGGTTTACACCTTCAGGTGTAAGGACTACTGGTCCGAAAACTTCTCGTTTTGAAAGGGAATTTAATTTTGCTTCTATTGCGTCTTCCCATTTTTTACAATCATTTATTTGTCTGCATTCCTCGGTAGACTTTGGTTCTTGATCCTCACCATATTCCATCACTTCTAGTGCTACATTATAAGCAAAAATATCGTCAATGATAACTTCATTTCGATTCCATACAATCCTAGACATGGTATAATTTATAAAGATCTCTTCATTTTCAGGTACCTGAGATTCTTCTGGAACTAACATGTCTAGGGCCTTTTCAGGAGATCATACTGGAATTCTGTTACCTTGGCTTGACCATCTTTATTATTTGCTCCTTTTTTCTTTTGAGAATTTTTATCTTTGGAACCTATCGGTCTACCACATTTCATGTGTGACGTACACTCGTTAGCACTAATAGATTTTCCTTCTAGAAAATCAATCCTTGTTGGAGCATTAACAGTTGGGATATATGATTTGGTCACTTTCTTTGGGTCAGTGAAAGCGTCTGGCAATTGGTTTGCTAAACCTTGTAAATGAATTATCCTTCGAACTTCAAGTTCACTTTGTTTGGTGCGAGAATCAAGATGAGATAATGATAATTCATTCCAACATATTTCATTTCCCAACTGTTTATTCTCTCCCCCTAATGTTGGGAATACTGATTCATCAAAATGACAATCAGTGAATCGAACCGTAAATAAATCTCCCGTCAAAGGTTCCAAATATTTAATTATCGATCGGGACTCATACCCAACATATATTCCCAACCTTCTTTGAGGTCCCATCTTTGTGCCTTGTGGTGGAGCAATTGGAACAAAAACCGCACAACCAAAAACTCGTAGATGGGGTATATTTGGTTCCTGACCAAAATTTGATCCTAATGGGGAAGAAGTATGATAACTTATTGGCCTTATGCGAATTAATGCATGCAAATTTGTGTGTCCCCATGTTGAAATTGGGAGTTTTGCTCTCATTAACATTAGTCTTGCTATTAGTTGCAACCGTTTAATAAAAGATTCAGCAAGACCGTTTTGTGTGTGAACATGAGGTACATCATGTTCAACACTTATCCCAACAAACATACAATAATCATTAAATGCATGTGAAGTAAATTCACCAGCGTTGTCAAGACGAATTGTCTTGATCGGATAATATGGAAAGTGTGCTCTCAATTTTATTAGTTAAGCTAGTAATCTCGCAAATGCCAGGTTACGAGTAGATAATAGGCACACTTGTGACCATCTGTTGATGCATCGATTAACACCAAAAAATATCTAAATGGTCCACAAGAAGGATGCATCGGCCCACATATATCCCCTTGTATTCTCTCTAGAAACTTAAGGGATTCAGTCCCAACTTTAGCTGGTGATGACGAATGATTAATTTCCCTTGAGAGCAAGCAGCACATGTGAAATCATTAGACTGAAGAATCTTCCGGTTCTTCAAAGAATGTTCACATGATTTGTCGATAATCTTTCCCATCATTATTGAACCGGGATGGCCTAACTGGTCATGCCAAATTGTAAAATTCTCACGGTCCATGAACTCACGGTTTATGACTGTATTCGATTCGATAGCACCAATCTTGGTGAAGTTACGACCCAGAAGATAATGCAGGTAATCTCTCAAGCACTTGATTTTTACCCAATATTATATTTGTAATGTGAAGGTATTATGTATGTTTTTCACTAGTATTCTCAATATGATATCCATTTCGACGAATATCTTTAAAACTCAATAAATTCCTTTGAGACTTGGAGGAAAATAGTGCAATATCAATTCTAAATTGTGTTCCTCCATATAGTAATATATCTTCTCTTCCGGAGCCCTCAATCAACTTTGCACTACCAATTATAGTACTCACATTTGCTTCACGTATGATTAAACTAGAGAAATATTTCTTTTTCTTGAGAATTGTGTGAGTGGTTGCACTATCCACTAGACATAAATCTTCGTCATCAATACCCATGTGAACCTTGTAATCCATATTCCCTAAAATATTATTGAAATAATAATTATTAACATGTTACATATATGAATCAAGAAAATTACATAAACCAAATAAGAATAAGAATCAAACCAAATAGGAGATGTGTTTGCCAAAATATTATTTAAATGTTTCATAGACTATTAAAGGAAAACCTGCAAAAGAAAATAATCACTTTAAAATAGAGACATATATCAATCACTCATTTATAAGAAAAACACCAACATCCAAATGAGCTATGCTAGCATGTGCCTTAGAAATACCAGTGTTATCAAGTTTGCCGTAATCAACAACTAAATTTGTTTCCATTCCCTTTCCTTTGGTCATGAGGGATTGTTGGTAGAGATCTATTAGATGCTTAGGTGTAAAACAGGTACGTGACCAATGATCTTCACTTCCACAACGATAACATGTATTTGCCATGAAGCCTTTTGCTTGTTCACCTCTTTCATTCTTATTCTTTTTTCCATTGTCTTGCCATTTTTTATGATCATGAGTTTTTTTGAACTGGAAACCATTAGAATATTTTCGACCACGACCACGTCCACAGCCGCGACCACGACCACGGATACATCCGCGTACACCACCATGATCATTAAATGTTGCCACATTCGCTTATGGGAATGAGGCACTACCCAGTGGATGGACCTCATGATTTTTCATTAGGAGTTTATTACTTTTTTCAGCCACAAGCAAACATGAATTAAGTCACTGTATTTTTTAAAGCCCCTTTCGCGATATTGTTGTTGCAAGACCAAATTTGAGGCATGAAAAGTGGAAAATGTTTTTTAAAACATGTCTTCATAAGTAATATTTTCCACACACAAAGTTAGTTGAGAAGAGATTCGAAACATGGCTGAGTTATACTCACTTACTGACTTCCAATCTTGCAACCTTAAGTGAACCCATTCATAATGGGCCCTTGGCAATATCGCAGTTTTCAGATGGTTATACCTTTCTTTTAGATTATTCCAAAGGATAACAGGATCATTCACTGTGAGGTATTCAGTTTTCAAAGCTTCATGTAGGTGATGGCGTAAGAAAATCATTGTCTTAGCCTTTTCTTGAGGGGTTGTTTCATGTTCTTCTTTGATTGTATCATCACCAAGACTATTAGCATCTAGGTGTATTTCAGCATCCAACACCCAAGAAAAAAAAAATTTTCCAGTAGCATCTAAAGCAACAAATTCAAGGTTCGACATGATTCACTAGATATAAGAATGTGAACATAAATATAATAACATTTAGACAAAATTACATAAATGGTCCCTGTGGTTTATATGGAATTATGGTTTTAGTCCCTGAAAGAATTTTATTACACCACAAGTCCCTAAAGTTAAAAAGTTGTAGCATTTTGGTCCCTGAAACTAACGTCGGTTAACTAGAGCCGTTAGTCTTGTCAGGATCTAAATATGAATTACCAAGACTAACTGATTTGAATTTATCAGAGTATAAATCAATAATCTTGCTTTGAATCAAAGTTTAATCAAGAAGTTTGCGGAATAACACTTAATTATTTTATCAAAAACTTTCAGAATCAATAATGAATAAACACACAAGAATTAATCAAGACTGTTTGTATTGCTGAATTCAACGATTACAATCACCTCTAATCTGTTTGATTAGACGAAGAATACAGACTGTTCTTAGGGTTTTACAACCTTAGAGACTTATGAAAATTTAATCAACAAAGCAATTACAGACTCAAAATATGCAGGAAAAACCTATACGATAGAAAGACCTATTCTATATATTTATATTGCTTCTTGATATGTTTCCTTGACGAATAATGACTTCTCTGATAGTAGATATGCTGGAATCTTCACGTAGATATCGTTTCCTGAAAATCAGCACTTTCTGTTTCTGAAACTGTTGAGCAGCTTGAATCTCTTGACAGCATGAGCAGAGCAGCTTGAGTTGTTTTGCTCTGGCAGCTTGAACTTTTACACTAGCAGCTCGAGTTTCTTCAACTAGCAGGATGAACTTTGTATTTACATTTAAAAACTACTAACAGTCTGAGAAGTCTAACTAACAGCTTGAATATACTTAAACTATTTCCCAACAATCTCCCCCTAACTTAAATTCTTTACACAAGACTTTAAGTTCTATACAAAAAATGGAAATGAATAAGTAAGCTGTTATTTACAAACCAAGGCTTACAAAACTTACAACTGTGCAAGTTTATGATCTATAGCCTTCAAAAATTCTCTCTTCATCTCTTCTTTATCACAAGATATTCTAGCTGATTTTATTTGCAGCAACATATCTTTTGAAAAATTGTAAAACTCAAGATTGAAGAAGATACCAGACCCATCTGTGAATTTGATTCTGTATGTCTTTGACTTGACAAACAGATCAATTTGCTTGATCTTTTTCCCTTTCTTCTCAGCATCTTCTATCTCTTGTCTTACAAATTCAGGGTCAACCACTGTACTTAGATCTCTGATGAGTTGCTTCACTTGTGGAAGAGCAGATCTCACTTGTGTAACAGACCCTATGTTGTACATCTTTATCAGTTCATCTCTGGTCAGCTTCTGAACTATTTGCCAAAAAGTATCATACTCTTCTTCAGGACCAGACTCTCTTCTGATTACAAATTTGATTCTCAAGTCACGGTCATCCAGTGACTTAGCAAACCAGTAGTTGATTTGAGGCTTTGTGAAATCATGCTGATCAATCAGCTTCTCTATCTCCATAGCCTTTTGCAATTGTTGCTCAAAGAGCACCCTCTTAACAGATGAAGGAATAGAAACAACTGCTTGATCAGTGGGAGCAGGTGCACTGGCATCAGCTTCAGTTTAGACTGATTGAGTTGATGGTTGGACTTCTTGGGATGGTTGGGCTTCTGGAGAGACTTTTGTTCTCTTTCTTTTGTCCATCTCCTTGTCATGAATCTCTTGCAGCCTTTCAGTTGGCATGGACTGAGCCATTTTCTTTGGGATACCTGCTGCAAATGCAAAATTTATCAAAAATCTTCTGTGCTCAGCTTTGGAGTGCCCTGTTGGCATCTTTCTCTTCTTTGATCCTTGCTTAACCACAAACCCCTTTAAGTAATCACCTAAAGTCTCATCATCATCCATTGGGGTTTGGGCTTGCTGATCTAATTCCTTGTCCTGTTCTTCTGCTATTCTTTTGGCAATTTCAGCATCAAAGGCAATTTGGGCTTCTTTGGAAGAAAATTTATGCTTTGGAGACTCAATGAGAATGCCCTTGCCCTTGTCTTTTGCAGCAGATGTTGTAGCTTGGACTGTGCTTGATGGAGCTTGAATGCCTTCCCTGATCACAACTCCAGTAGCTTTTGAAGGAGCAGCTTGAGTTTCTAGGCTAACAGCTTGAGAAGCTGTTGGGACTGCTAGCCTAGAAACTGGAACTGTTGATGCTGCTTGGACTGTTGTTGTTGGAGCTGCTTGAACTGACTTGGGAACCTCCTGATTCTCCCCCTTTTTGGAAGCATTGGTTTGGTCAGAAGGACCTACAACCTTTGCCCCTTGGGTTTGAATCATCTGCTCTAATTTCATAATTTTATTTCCACAGAGGGTGAACCCTTTGTGAAGATAATCCATTCGCTTATTCTGAGCAGCCTCTGCCTGTTTGAGTTCAAAAATTTGAGCCCCCTGTGCAGCAATGATGGACATTTGATATTCCAACATGGCTACAACAGGTTTCAGCTTAGGATCCGTCAAAAGCATGAGTTGCAGACTTGTCTCAAGATCAGAAAACACCTGGGGTGCTTGTGATCTATCACTGACATTAAGACCAGAAGTAGAAACTTTTGGGCCCCTCTTTTCTTGGTTCTGGGGACTTCCAGCTTGTGTTTGCACACTTGCTGTTGCCATGAGCGTGGTCTTAGCTATGTTGGCCCTGTCCTGTGCCTCTTGTGCAGAGACATCAGTAGTGCCAGCCACAGAACCCATATGAACCATCTCTGAAGAGATGTTCACCTCCTGAGAGAGGATGAGAGTTTCCTCAACTGGTTCCCTTTGGATATTCTGTGTAGAAGTATCCTCCTGCATAGGGATATATGGCTCTTGTTGATGGGAGGAGGAGGAAGGAGCTCCTGGTCCCCTTTTTCTTTTATATAAGTATCTTAGTGGGCGTTTTGGCTGTACAAAAGGATCAGAAGAAATTTGTGTATCATGAGGAGGGGGTTGGGGTCCTGGGGGTGTAGCAGTAATGATAGGCTGAGCCTGCTCAGGACCCTCTCCTCTGTGTTGTGGAATGATGTTCATCATTGCAGAAGGCAATGGAACATCAACACTCAAAAAATTGGCACTATGTTTCAAAAGTCTCTTTATCAAGGATAGTGAGTGCATGTGGGAAACATGTATCCGTTTATGTGTATGAGAAGTTGTGCAGGTGTGTGCAATGATTTCTGCCAAAAATCTAGGATACATCAAAAATTTCCCACTCTTTAGGGAATGATGCCTTAACATCCCCTGAAAAATCATATTAGAAAAATTGAACCGTTGGCCTGTGGAAAAGCACACTAAGGCAGTGGCAATGTTAGATGAAAATTCAGACCAACCAGTTCTTTTGGGGCTCATGCACTGCTGAATAATATGTACAAGAAATTTCCATTTAGGAGAAAAATGGGCTTTTAAGAAAGTAAAAGAATCAGCAGGACCCCTATAACCTATATTAAAAAGACCTGTATGTAAAGCATCAAGAGTTAGGTCAGTTATACCTGTGGCATCTTGAAGATGCAAGTGATGTCGAATGGATTCCTCAGTAATGGTGATGGGAGTGCCATCAATCTTTGATATTATGGTAGGTACTCCATTGATGGTTTGAACAGTTGCATGATTCCAAAACTGTTCAATATTGGAGATGTATATAGTAGGGTTAATGGATAGGGCATAATGGATATGGGAGTGCCTGAGGAAATCCATCATTGCATGAAACGGTTGAAGTTCAGCGTGTTTTAGGGTGTATGGGAGGCAGTTGTGTTCTTTTACGAACTCCATTGATGAAGAAACGATGGTTTAGGGTTTGAAAGGAGAATGTGTGATTCGTTCAGAGAGAAAGCAAGAGGCCGTGGAAGAAGAATATGTAACTGGTAGTTACAACTGAACGAAACCGGGACCTTTAAAGGTTTCGAAAGGTTGGGTCCCGCGCACACATTTGAAAAATTACCCAAATACCCTGCACACTTTGACAGATCAAGTGAAAATAACTAGCAGTCCGAGAAAATGAACTAGCAGCATGAGAAAATACTCAAGCTGTTAGTTTAAAATTAGGCAACTTTTCAATGAAACAGTGTCTCCCCCTTAAATAAGCATACTGAGTAGATAATCATGAAAACCAATTAATCCATGTTTACCATACCAATATTTGATACTAGGAAAGTGAACCTTCCCACATCAAAAGGTTTTGTAAATAGATCAGCTAACTGATCATCTGTATGTATTTTGGTAACTTGGATTAACTTCTTTTCATTACAGTCTCTGATGAAGTGAAATCTGATTTCTATATGCTTGGTTTTTGGGAATTTCACTGGGTTTTGCACAATGCTGATTGCACTTGAATTGTCAATATAAATAGGAGTGGATAAGAAATTCATACCATAGTCTCTTAGTTGATTTTGAATCCACATTACCTGGGAGCAGCAGCTTGCAGCTGCTACGTATTCTGCTTCAGTGGATGATGTGGAGACAGTTGTTTGCTTTTTGCATTGCCAGGAGACCAGTCTTGCTCCTAAGTATTGACATCCACCAGTTGTGGATTTCCTGTCAATGTTGCATCCACCATAGTCACTGTCAGAATAAGCAGTTAGTTCAAAAGGAGAGTCTTTAGGATACCATAGGCCTAAATGTGGTTGGCCTTTAAGATATCTAAAGATTCTCTTAACAGCAACCAAGTGAGAATCCTTTGGAGAGCATTGAAACCTAGCACACACACAGACAGCAAACATAATATCAGGTCTGGAAGATGTTAGATACATGAGAGATCCTATAAGGGATCTGTATAGATGAATGTCCACATCTATGCCATCTTTGTCTGTATGGAGCTGTTTATGAGGATCCATTGGAGTGCTTGCAACCTTTGTGTCTTGATAGCCAAACTTTTCCAGTATGTCTTTGACATACTTTGATTGACTTATGAATAGACCAGTAGGCTTCTGTTTAACCTGCAGCCCTAGAAAGAATGTGAGTTCCCCCATTGAACTCATTTGAAACTTTTTGTGCATTAGGGTCTCAAATTCTTTGCACAAACAATCATTTGTTGAGCCAAAGATGATATCATCCACATAGATTTGGACAAGTAAAATCTCAGCTTTGATGGATTTAGTGAAAAGTGTTTTGTCCAGAGTGCCTCTCTTGAATCCATTCTGTAGAAGATATGATGACAGAGTGTCATACCATGCTCTGGGGGCTTGGTGAAGACCATAGAGAGCCTTGTCTAGCTTGTACACCCTGTCTGGATACTTGTAGTCTTCAAAACCAGGAGGTTGACACACATATACTTCCTCTTCAATTGTCCCATACAGGAAAGCAGACTTAACATCCATTTGATACACTTTAAATCCTTTGAAACTTGCATATGCTAGAAATAGTCTGATGGCTTCAATTCTTGCTACTGGAGCAAAGACATCATCATAATCTATTCCTTCTTCTTGAGTGTACCCTTGTGCTACTAGTCTTGCTTTGTTCTTGATGACTATCCCTCTCTCATCCTTCTTGTTTCTGAACACCCATCTTGTACCAATTGCTCTCTTACCTTTAGGAAGATCCACCAGAGTCCATACATTCTGAGTTTTGAACTGTAGAAGCTCTTCTTGCATAGCTTCAATCCAGGATGAATCTTTTAATGCTTCTGATGCCTTTTTGGGTTCTAGTTGAGACATGAAACAGGCATGTTCAAAAGCAGCTAGACTGAATTCAGGAACTGCTTCTTCAGTAGCAGCAGTCTCATTGTGAACCATTTTCCTTGTTTGAACAGGAGTGCTTGGATCACCCAGTATTTGATTGAGAGGGTGATACTTGTGAACCCTTAGTGTGGGCTCTCTCTCTGTTTGAAAAGAAGTTCCAAGATTTGTATCATCTCCATCAGAACTAGTAAAAGGATGAGCTTCAGGAACAACTTGACTTGAATCTGGGACTGTGTTACTTTGTGTTGGAGCTGTTCTCTCAGGACTTGGGAGTGGCACTTCAGTATCTGGATGTGCATCATGTTGGGCATTCAGGACCCCTGGAGGATCACATGACAGAAGTGGTAGAGTGGTGTAATCATCCCAACTTGTTGAATCTGCAGCAATCTGAAACTTTGTGCCAACAGCTTGAGAAATTGTATTGGCAGCATGAGAATTTGTGTTAGCAGCTTCAACCCTGTATGCATCAGCTTATGCAGTATACTCAACAAAGCTCAGAGAATGTGTTAGTGAATCTAAATCAAACAACCAATCAGGACCAGTGCCTTTGATATTAGCAGTATTTTCATTAAATTCAACATTGGCACTTTCTTCAATTGTTTTAGACACACTGTTGTATACTCTATAGGCTTTGCTTTGAGTTGAGTATCCTACAAAGAATCCTTCTTCAGCTTTACTTTCAAACTTTCCTAAGTGAGTCTTAGTGTGAAGAATAGTACATGGGCATCCAAAAGGCTTGAAGAAAGCTATTAGGGGACTTCTGTTATGGAATAACTCATAGGGAGTTTTCCCTTGTGATTGGACAACTTGAACCCTATTTAGAACATAACAGGCTGTATTAACAGCTTCTGCCCAGAAGGTCATTGGCAGATTTGAATCAGCTAACATTGTTCTAGCAGCCTCAATTAATGTTCTGTTCTTTCTTTCAGCTACACCATTTTGCTGTGGTGTTCTTGGTGCACTATATTGTCTAGCAATGCCTTTGGACTCACAGAAACTGTTTAGAATGTGATTTTTAAATTCAGTTCCATTGTCTGATCTTATCACCTTAACTTTGGAATTTGATTGGTTTTCTATCTTAAGGATAAAAGACTTAACTAGCTCAGCAGTTTCATCTTTGGACCTAAGAAAGTAAACCCAAGTAAATCTGGTGAAATCATCAACAATGACTAAACAGTATGCCCTTTTATTCAAACTCAAAACAGATGTTGGACCAAATAGATCCATATGTAGCAACTGAAGGACAGATGAGATTGAATTTACTTCTTTGGTCTTATGAGAAGTTTTGTGTTGCTTACCTTTAAGGCATGCTACACAATGATCATCACAAATGAACTCCTTTTGTGGTAAGCCTCTTACCAGATTCTTTTTAACTAAAGCATTCATGGACTTGAAGTTCATGTGACACATCCTTCTATGCCAAAGAGCAGACTCATTTGATGATGCTTTGGATATTAAACAGCTTAAAGTATTTGATTTAGATAAGAGATCTGTGTCCAGGCAGTAAACATTGTCCTTTCTTGGTGTTCTTAGTAAAACAAGATTTTCAGGAACTTTGAAATCTTTTGAAAGAACAATGCACTCAGAATCAGTGAACAGAACAATGTTTTGTTTGTCACAGATTTGAGAGACACTTAATAAATTGTACTTAAGCTGTTCAACATACAAAACATCATGGAATGTCATGTTGCCTGCATTAACAGTACCTTTACCTGTAACCTTACCTCCTTTTGAGTTGCCTCCAAATGCAACAAAACCTCCATCAAAACCTTTGAAATTTGACAAGCATTCAGAATTGCCTGTCATGTGCCTAGAGCATCCACTGTCCAGATGCCATCTTGTTCTATGAGGAGACCTGTGGTTGCCCTGCACAAATAACAGCTTAGTTAGTAGTGGAGTAAACCCAAACCAGATTGGTTTTGGGTTGACCTTGTACATTGACATAACTAAATACTGTTTTTGACTTCTTATATTTAGTGAGATCTACTGATGGAGTCTTTGGAGAGTATTTGGTGATTATATGAGGTATCCAACTATTTTGATCATCTTTTCTTTTAACTGTCTCAGATGGTTCACTAGCAGTTCCAGATTGATGCCCAGCAGCTTGAGCTGTGTTTGTAGTGCTAACAGTTTCAGTTTTTGCACTAACAGCATCAGATTTTGACTTAGCAGTTTGATCTTTTGCATTAGCAGTTTGAGCATCAGATTTGTCCTTGACACACCATATTTGTTTAAAACTTGATTTAGGCTTTGCCAAAACTTGTTTTTGATGTGTGGACTGTTTTTTATTGACTTTGGAAAACCTGTGATCAACTGTTTTCTTTGGAACTGTTGTGGAAGGTTTCACTTTTGAGTAATTTGCCTGAATAGGGTTTGATTTTGTGTGATGCACAGTCTGTTTTGCAACAGCTGGTTTGTAAAAACAATCCTTGGCTAAGTGATTCTTCCTTCCACAGTGAAAACATCTTTTGACAGTTTGAATTGGAAAACCAGACTTTTCTGCCAATTTCTGGTTCTTGTTTCTCTGATTTCCTCTTACCTGCTGTTGTTTAGGAAACTTTTGAACACCATGCTTTTGGCATGTGCAGATAGAAACAGTTTTACCTCTTTTATTTCCTTTTGATGAAGATGCAGTATTACAGTTAGAATGTACAGAAACTTGTAGAGTAGCATTGCATACACTCATCTTCTCTTTTCCTTTCTTACTGGGAGCTTGGACCTCTATGGGTGCACTCATTGTGTCACAGTCTCTATTTTGACTCTTATCTTCCTTTAATTCAGGACTGTTATCAAGAATAGGATCGACAATAGTCATAGACTCATCTAGTGGTTCATTGACAAGTCTATCAGCAACATCACTCATGGGATGAATGTACTTGTTATTGTATGGAGGTGGAGTAGCTCTGTATCCTATTCCTTCTTTGGGATTAACCTGAGATTTCACTCTATCTTTAAATTGGACTTCCATTAGGTGTTCCAGCTTTTGATTTGCTAACTTGAAGTTTCCTAGATCTATGTTAACAGATTCTGGTTTCTTATTAGCCTCAAACACCTTTTGTTCAGTCTCTTCTACCTTTTTATTCAGAGATTCTATTTTCTTATTTAGCTCCTTTTTCTCCCACTCATGATAGGTTCTATCATACCCCATTTGAATCTCATTATCCTTATAATCATTGATCTGTTTTTCCAGATCTTCTATGGCTTGCATGTATTCATATCTCCTTTCTTCCATCTTAGCTAGAGTTTTGCACATGCTCTCATTATGATCTCTGTATTTTTTAACCATATTTTTGCATAATTGAGAGCAGAGTTTAGAATTTACCTCAGGCAGTTCAGTGGAGGAGACATTTGATGTTTCTGCCATAAGTGCTTGATTTTGAAATTCTTCCTCTGTCTGATCACTCCAGTCAAACACATTGCCTTCTTGAGAGACAAGTGCTGTTGATGATGATGTTTGAATGGGCTATGAAGTCCTTGATGGCTGTTGACCTTGAGATCTACATTCTCTGGCAAAGTGACCAAGCTTATGGCATTTATAGCATTCCACTTTTGATTTATCAAAAGATGGTTTGCCTTCTGTCTTGGCTTGAAAGTTGGCCCTACCAGTTCTTTTCAGAAATCTTTTGGCCCTGATGGTCAGCATTGCATGTTGCCACTTTAAATCCATCTCTTCAAGATCATCTGGATGAATTTGTTCCAAGTCTTCAACATTTAGAGCAAATAATCCATCATTGGCAACAAAAGCTTCATAGTGAGTTTCAGCAGAATTTCCATCACCACCTGAAAAAGAATCAGAGTTATTAGATTTTTCAGAAGACAGAAGAGCAGTATTGTGATTATAAGAAAAGGATTTCTTTTTAGCATCAATCTCAGTCTCAAACACTCTTAAACTGTTATACAGATCATCCAATTCTATCTCATCAAGAGTGTCTTTTGTTCTCCATTGTGCAGCATAGACTGTCCATTCTTCTCCAAGAGATCTGAGAAACTTTCTGTTGACTTCATCTTGATCCAGATTGACCTTTGCACTTTCCAGTTCACTTATCAGTTTGTTGAACCTGTCAAAGATTTGAGTAAGGTTTTCATTCTTGCCACCAGAAAAGTTTTCATACTGCTGTTTCAAGAGGTCCTTTTGGTTTCTCTTGGTACTGGCATTACCAGCAAACCTCTTCTAAGGCATTCCAAAGAGAATGAGCAGTATAAAATTTTTTAAACTGATGTTGATAAGCATTAGGAATGGCTATTTGTAAAAGTGTAAGTGCTTTCACTTCATTCATTCTAGCCTTCCTTTCAAGTTCAGTTTTTGGAGGAGTTTTGACTGGTTTTCCCTCATCATCAAGTTATGGATCAACTACTGGAGGAAATTCAACAGCTTCCCATATGGCATAATCAATGAATTGAATATGCTGTTGAATCCTGAGTTTCCACATCTCAAACTCAGTGGGCTTGAGCATAGGCACTTTGAGTCCTTGCCCAGATCCACTGCTGCTATTTTCAAATTCCATTGCAAAACAATTAAAAATTTAAAAGAAAGTTTTTGACTTTGAAAAACAAAGAGTAACCTGGTTTGAAAAACCTGATTTGAACAACCTGGTTTGACAAACCTGGCTCTGATACCACTTGTCAGGATCTAAATATGAATTACCAAGACTAACTGATTTGAATTTATCAGAGTATAAATCAATAATCTTGCTTTGAATCAAAGTTTAATCAAGAAGTTTGCGGAATAACACTTAATTATTTTATCAAAAACTTTCAGAATCAATAATGAATAAAACACAAGAAGTAATCAAGACTGTTTGTATTGCTGAATTCAAAGATTACAATCACCTCTAATCTGTTTGATTAGACGAAGAACACAGACTGTTCTTAGGGTTTTACAACCTTAGAGGCTTATGAAAAAACTTAATCAACAAAGCAATTACAGACTCAAAATATGCAGAAAACTCCTATACAATAGAAAGACCTATTCTATGTATTTATATTGCTTCTTGATATGTTTCCTTGACGAATAATGACTTCTCTGATAGTAGATATGCTGGAATCTTCATGTAGATATCGTTTCCTGAAAATCAGCACTTTCTGTTTCTGAAACTGTTGAGCAGCTTGAATCACTTGACAGCATGAACTGAGCAGCTTGAGTTGTTTTGCTCTGGCAGCTTGAACTTTTACACTGGCAGCTCGAGTTTCTTCAACTAGCAGCATGAACTTTGTATTTACATTTAAAATCTACTAACAGTCTGAGAAGTCTAACTAACAGCTTGAATACACTTAAACTATTTCCCAACAAAGGCATAGGATACAGGGCTACTCCACCTCCATACAACAACAAGTACATTCATCCAATGAGTGAGGTTGCTGATAGACTTGTCAATGAACCACTAGATGAGTCTATGACTATTGTAGATCCTATCCTTGATAACAGTCCTGAATCAAAAGAAGATAAGATTCAAAAGAGAGACTGTGAGTGTATAGCAGTTGAGAAAGATCACAAAACAATGAGTGCACCCATAGAGATCCAAGCCCCCAGTAAGAAAGAAAAAGAAAAGATGAGTGTATGCAATGCTGCTCCACAAGTTTCTATACATTCTAACTGTAACACTGCATCTTCTTCAAAGAATAATAAAAGGGGTAAAAATGTTCAAATCTGCACATGTCAAAAGCATGGTGTTCAAAAGTTTCCCAAACAACAGCAGGTAAGGGGAAATCAGAGGAACAAGAACCAGATATTGTCAAATAAATCTGGTTCTCCAATTCAAATAGTCAAAAGGTGTTTTCACTGTGGAAGGAAGAATCACTTGGCCAAGGACTGTTTCTATAAACCAACAGTTGCAAAACAGACTGTGATTCATAAAAAGTCAAGTCCTATTCATGGAAAAACTTCAAAGGTGAAACCTTCCACATCAGTTCCAAAGAAAACAGTTGATCACAGGCTTTCAAAAGTTAATAAAAAACAGTCCACACACCAAAAACAAGTTTTGGCAAAGCCTAAATCAAGTTTTAAACAAATATGGTGTGTCAAGGACAGATCCTCAGATCAAACTGCTGATGCAAAAGATCAGACTGCTAAGCCAAATTATGAAGCTGTTAGTGCAAAATCTGAAGCTGTTAGCACTAAAACCACAGATCAGACTGCTAAGCATCAATCTGGAACTGCTAGTGAATCATCTGAGACTATTAGAAGAAAAGATGATCAAAATACCTGGATACCTCATATAATCACTAAATACTCTCCTAAAACTCCATCAGTAGATCTCACAAAATATAAAAAGTCAAAAACAGTGTTTAGTTATGTCAATATACAAGGCCAACCCAAAACCAATTTGGTTTGGGTTTACTCCACTACTGATTAAGCTTTTATTTGTGCAGGGCAACCACAGGTCACCTCATAAAACAAGATGGCATTTGGACAGTGGATGCTCTAGGCACATGACAGGCAATTCTGAGTGCTTGTCAAATTTCAAAGGCTTTGATGGAGGTTTTGTTGCATTTGGAGGCAACTCAAAAGGAGGTAAGGTTACAGGTAAAGGTAGTGTTAATGCAGGCAACATGAAATTCCATGATGTTTTGTATGTTGAACAGCTTAAGTACAATTTATTAAGTGTCTCTCAAATCTGTGACAAACAAAACATTGTTCTGTTTACAGATTCTGAGTGCATTGTCCTTTCAAAAGATTTCAAAATTCCTGAAAATCTTGTTTTACTAAGAACACCAAGAAAGGACAATGTTTACTGTCTGGACACAGATCTTTTATCTAAATCAAATACTTTAAGCTGTTTGATATCCAAAGCATCATCCAATGAGTCTGCTCTTTGGCATAGAAGGATGTGTCACATGAACTTCAAGTCCATGAATGTTTTAGTCAAAAAGAATCTGGTAAGAGGCTTACCACAAAAGGAGTTCATATGTGATGATCATTGTGTAGCATGTTTTAAAGGCAAGCAACACAAAACTTCTCATAAGGTCAAAGAAGTAAATTCAATCTCATCTGCTCTTCAGCTGATTCATATGGATCTATTTGGTCCAACATCTGTCTTGAGTTTGAATAAAAGGGCTTACTGTTTAGTTATTGTTGATGATTTCACCAGATTTACCTGGGTTTACTTTCTTAGGACTAAAGATGAAACTGCTGAGCTAGTTAAGTCATTTATTCTTAAGATAGAAAATCAATCCAACTCAAAAGTTAAGGTGATAAGATCAGACAATGGAACTGAATTTAAAAATCATATTCCAACCAGTTTCTGTGAGTCCAAAGGTATTGCTAGACAGTATAGTGCACCAAGAACACCACAGCAAAATGGTGTTGCTGAAAGAAAGAACAAAACATTAATTGAGGCTGCTAGAACTATGCTAGCTGATTCAAAACTGTGAAATCCAGTTTCTACCAATTCAATCAACACAATACAATTAATAAGAACAATCAATGTAATCAAAACTAACCGAATGATTGGATTTAAGATCTTGATGATTACAATACGTTGAAGTGAAAAATCCCCCGTACAGTGCTGCTGTTTCTCAAAATTTAATGCGTACAAAATCTGACAGATCTCTCTTTCTAGAAAGTCAACATGACTATTTATATACAATTACACACTATAAGGAAATTACATATTAAGTCCCTAGACTTTAATCTTTCATCAACTAAACATATTCCAACAATCTCCCCCTTTGATGAAAGAAGCAAAGTCTTCATGTTGACAATCCAAGCTTCTGTTCAAATCTTCGAACACTTTTTCTATCTGACAGCCTCCATTCAATCTTAGAGATAAATTCAACCATGAGTTTTCTATCGTTAACTGACAGAGCACCTTTCTTTGTCTTCCTCTTCTTATCTGCTGCCAGTTTGCCTTTCAGACCAGTCAACACTTTAATTAATGTTCCGTCAGAAAACTTATTCAGTTCAACACTCCTCATGGCTCTCAATCTTTTATTTCTATCTTTGTACATGACAGCTGGATGTTTCACCATTATAACTTGAAATTCTTTAAGCTCACCAGCAAATTTAATATCTCTGTGAGGCGCAGTCATGTTTATCTTCCTCATCCCTCTCTCAACTCCAATCTGTAAATCTTGCACTGACATTAATACCAGTTTGGTATGCATAAAATGAAACAATGTCTTCAGCGCAAATCTACAATGTTCGTTCCTTTTATTCCTGCACAGTTCGTCAAAAAGATCTTCAATATCGACCAAGTGCATGTTGAACATGTCGGCTTCAGTGAATACATACGTGTTTCCATCGGATCTGGTAACAGTAAACTTCGGATAAAAAATCTTAACAAATCTTTCCTTTTCAATCATCACCAGATCTACTATTCTGAATTCACTTTTCACCTTCTCAACCTCTTGAGTCTTATTTCTTAAGAAACTGGCATAGTTGACCAAATTGGGCATGTTCGGCTCTAAAACTCGGAATAACTTGAGAAATGAACAGGGAGCTTGTTTCTTGCAAAAAATCCTTTTCTCCAAAATATCTTCAATATAAGGCATCTTATTCCTTTTTCTGATGAATTCAGCAGATCTATTCTCTGGAAGCTCTAGCTTTTTCACCTTCTTCTTGCTTATCTCATCTTTATTCAACAAAGTCAACATATCTTGAATTTCTCTCTGCACCACTTGTTGAGCTTCAAATCTGAGTCTATGTTGTTTTTTAGACTCATCGGCAAGCACATACTCGTTGAAGAATCTATCCATTACCTCAACCTCATTCAGTATGACCTTTTCTTGTGCAACACTGCTCTCAACTGGAAACTCTTCAAATTCCTCTTTAACTTGAATAACCACCTCAGGCTTTTCAACCGTTGGTGACAAATCAGTATCCTTCAAAATCTCTTCAACTAACCCTTCCTCCTCCTCAATTCTTTCAGCTCTGAAATCAACATCAGTTAAGGCAATTATATCATCATCTTCTGATACTTCAATGTACTCCTCCCTCTCTTCTCCTATACCTTGAATACTTAAATCTTGATTTTTCTCTTGATTGTCTTCATCTGAATCAATATATTCGACAAAGTGATAGATATCAGACTGAATGTTCAAAGGAACTGGAACATCTTCATGAAGAATCAATCCCAGCTCTCTTTGTTCACCAGCTGAATCTTTTGAGCCTCCAGCCTCTTTCTCTTGAACTTCCGGTTCCTTTTCTGGATACGTAATCATTAATAACCCAGGCGTTGGTTCATCAAGCTTTCTCCTCTTCTCCCCCTCATGAGGAGCATCATCGGAGTCCTCATCATGCTCATCATGTTTCCTTTTGGATGAGGAAGCTTGAGCCTTACACGTCTCTTCTACTGCAGCTACTCTTTCAGACAAATTTCCTAAAGCCGTTACCACTGTATTCTCTAAACTGATCATGCGTTCTCTCATCTCGTCAAATTGATCAAAAACAAAATCTTTTAACTCTTCCTTCAACTCCTCTATTGCTTGTTTTGATTCATCTCTTTTAACCGACTCCTCCGCAACATCCTTTCCCTTCAAAAACTTCTGAATGTTAGACATTTGAGCCATGACCTCAGCCAGTTGATTAGATACATGCGTGTTGACTCCAGAAACAACTGCATTCAAGGCTGTTGACAGAGTTGATTCGGTCACAAACGGGGATAAACTCACTACTGGGTCACGAAGACTTCCAGTTGACACAACAGTTGAACTGGTAAACAGAACTTCTGTGTGGCCAGTGCTCAGAGTTGGTATTTGCGTTTCTCTGACTGGACTTCCACCCTCTTCAAGTGACGGAGCAACAAATGCTTCCATTACTAAGGGTGTTCCGGTGGGAACACGAAGTTCGGCCACACTGACTTCAACGAATGAAGTCGACGCAAGTGTCCTAATGTGTATAGGATCTAGACTCAGTGAATCAAATGAAGTCGTACACACGGGCAACTGTGTACTGGTTTCAATATCCATCAAGTCCAATTGACTTTCGGATAGATTGTGTGTTTCATCCCGGTGAGCAAATGAAACAATCTCCTGTTGAGAGGAGATTGAGTGGATAGGAGGGTGTGCAGTCGTCAGTGGGATACTGACTTGTTCAATGCTAACTCTCATAGGAGAGCTAACAGTGGATGTGGTTAATTCCCGGCTTTCTGGGCTTAAGGGCACCCTCACACTCTCTACAGCAATGTGCTCAACCTCAACCATCATTCCCCCTCCTTCATGATGATCTCCAGCATCATCACCATCATCATCATCATCACCCTCACCCTCTTCTTCTTGAATATCAGATAGAGTTCTCTCAGAATCAGATTTCTCTTGTTCTTCCTCACCACCCCTCACACTTCCTTCACCCTCACTCTCAGAACGGCTAACCTGAACTTCAGCCCCTTGCTGAGGTTCCGCTATCCTTAAAGCTCCTGGGCTAAGAGAACCCGGTTCTTGGGTCTCTATGGGAGCATGATCTATTCTATATAACCTCACATTTTCACTCTCAGGATCTGCATACTTCAGTAAATATTCAGGAATCGGCATGATATTTGCACTAGGAGAGTCCGGCACTTCATGTAGACTCATCATAACATAATCTGGGCATCGTTGAGAGTTGGCTCGCTTTGGAATATTTTCATTTGCCCTTAAGATCCCTCGAATAAGGATCTGTATGAATCTCTGAAGTGGCACAAATTTCCTTGCTCGATTTGTTGTTTTTGCAAGTACAACCTCCTTTAGATCCTCCCATATGCACTGAGCAAAGTCATAATGTTTATTAAATGCTATCCCATGAAAGATTCTCAAGCAGTGAATGCTGCATCTGTCAATCCCTGTATGCTTAGATGTCATACACCTATTGATGATCCCAAATAACGTATACCATTCGCCATTCAATCCATTTCTGTGAAACTTTGAGCTCTTCGCAAGTGGTTTTGAGTAGCCTAGGCAGATTAAATCATGAACCAGCTCTTCATCAGAAACAAAGTCTTCAAAATCTGTGGATGTAATACTTAGAAAATTTATCTAAGCATATTCGAGATGCATCATGACTCATTCGAGAAATATGTGGATGTAATACTTAGAAAATTTTTCAGAACATGTGTTCAAGCATATAATCGAGTTGAGACTCTGTGTTTATCGAGAAAATGACTTGGTCATTCAAGTTAGGTGTTGAATTTCATTTTCTATTCGAGTTTAATACATGATACATTCGAGTTTCATAAATATAACATTCGTGTTTTTGCATTTTTTTTCATAAAAAAAAATGAAAAACACACACAACAAAAAAAAATTAAAATTATTAACAAAATGCGTTTGCTCCCCCTTGAATTTTTTAAAGTTGCTCCCCCTCAACTTATGATTGCATTTTGCAGCTCTGCTCCCCCTACAAATTAACAGATAATTTTTATCAGATTTATGCAAAATCAGATAAAATGTTTTTCTGCTCCCCCTGCACATGACATTCCAGATCTCGTTAAATTCTCAAGTATGTAAACCTTTTATGAATCCTGAATTTAACATCAGATAAAAATCACTTAAAAAATGAAAATTTTAAAATTAAAATTTTGAAACTACTGAATTATTAAATCTTAACGATTCAACATACCCAATTTGTATACCAAAAAATTAAATCGTTTTTCATCTAACGCTTTGGTAAACAAATCAGCTAGTTGATATTCAGTAGGTACAAAATATAATTCTATATTTCCATTTTCTACATGATCTTTAATGAAATGATACCGAATGTCGATGTGTTTTGTTTTAGAATGTTGCACCGGGTTTGATGCAATAGCGATTGCACTCTGAGAATCACAGTATATTGGAATCTTCTTTGGTGTAAACCCGTAGTCACGTAGTTGGCTTTTCATCCACAACACTTGTGAACAGCAAGAAGATACAGCCACGTATTCTGATTCAGCTGTTGACAATGAAACACAGTGTTGTTTCTTGGATGACCAACATACGGGTTTGTCACCTAAGAATTGTACTGCTCCTGACGTACTTTTTCTGTCCATCTTATCACCTGCGTGATCAGCGTCAGAAAAAGCAGTCAGATGAAATGAAGACTCCCTAGGGTACCACAAACCAAGATTTGGTGTACCTTTGAGATATCTTAAAATTCGTTTTGCAGCAGTTAAGTGTGATTCTTTTGGATTTGCCTGATATCTAGCACAAACACATGTAGCAAACATAATATCTGGTCTACTGGCTGTTAAATACATTAATGACCCAATTATACCTCGATAATGGGTTACATCTACAGGTTTCCCTGAGATGTCCGCATCGAGTTTTGATTTTGAATCCGGAGCCATGGGAGTTTTCATAGGAGTACTATTGACCATGTTAAATTTCTTTAACATGTCTTGGATATATTTTGACTGATTGATAAAAATACCATCAGTCAATTGTTTTACTTGTAAACCTAAGAAAAAATTAATTTCCCCCATCATGCTCATTTCAAATTTCTGGGACATTAAAAACGCGAATTTCTTACAAAATTCAGGATTTGTAGACCCAAATATTATATCATCTACATATATCTGTATTACTATAATATCTGGCCCCTGACGTTTTATAAACAGAGTTGTGTCAACTGCACCTTTTGTAAATCCACATTTCAACAGATATGTTGAAAGTGCATCATACCAAGCACGAGGTGCTTGTTTAAGGCCATACAGTGACTTATCCAAAATATATACATGATCAGGTTTCGAAGGATCAGTAAACCCTTCGGGCTGATATGTATATACTTCATCTGTTAGCTCCCCGTTTAAAAACGCAGTTTTGACATCCATTTGATATACTGTAAAATTTTTATGTGCGGCAAAAGCTAAAAACATCCTTATAGCTTCAATGCGTGCAACTGGTGCGAATGTTTCATCATAATCAATTCCCTCTTGTTGACTGTATCCTTTGGCCACGAGACGAGCTTTATTTCGAATAATTACGCCGTGTTCATCTTTCTTGTTCTTGAAGATCCACTTCGTGCCAATTATAGATTTGTCCTTTGGTCGCTCAACAAGTCGCCAGACCTTTAACCGTTCGAACTGGTTGAGTTCCTCTTGCATCGCCACAATCCAATCAGCATCCAGAAGGGCTTCTTTTACATTTTTAGGTTCAATCTTACTTAAAAAATTTGAAAATAAGCATTCATTTAATGTAGCCCTTCTGGTTTGGACTGATGACGATGGATCACCAATGATATTCTCTATTGGGTGATTTCTTGTCCACTTAACTGTATGTGGAAACGGTTCTATTGGGTCTTGGTTGGGATTGGAATCTACATATGGTTCGGGAGTGGTTGCAGATGTTGTAGGTGGAATATCGGAGGTAGGAGCTTCTGACTGTTCTGAGGTAATAGGGGTTTCAGAAGTATGTGGAGGTTCAATTGGTTGTACAGTCTCAGTAGTTGACTGCACCTTTGCTGTTGAAGCTTCTCCAGTTTCTTCTGAACTTTGTTGTTGAGATAGATCTGAAACTACGACTGGATCTTCAGTGATCCTGTCAGGCACCAAATTTTGAACATTAGATTTGGGAGTTTCAAAATAATCATCATAAAAGTTCTCAAACAACTTATTTAATTCATTTTGTTCAGCATTTTGTTTATTGTACTCCAAAGAAGTCTGCATGTTAGGTCCGGGTTCTGAACTGGTGTGTTCAGAAGCCATTATCATTCCTTCGTCAAATTTAACATTTACGCTCTCGTTGACTATCTTGGTTCTCTTGTTGTATATTCGGAAAGCAACCGATTCCTTTGAATACCCGATGAAGATTCCTTCATCCGCCTTTTGATTAAACTTTCCCAGATTGTCTTTATCATTCAATATAAAGCATCTGCAACCAAAAACATGGAAAAATTTAACATTAGGTATTCTTTTATTGATCAGCTCATACGGAGTCTTTCCGAATCTTTTATTTATTATTGAACGGTTTTGTGTGAAACATGCTGTTGCAACCGCTTCTGCCCACAAGAACAATGGTAAATTGGAGTAGGCCAACATCGTCCTAGCTGCTTCCACTAGTGTCCGATTTCTTCTTTCAACGACACCGTTCTGTTGTGGAGTCCGAGCAGCTGAGAATTGATGTGTAACTCCAACTGAATTTAAGAACGAGTCCAATGATTTGTTCTTGAACTCTGTTCCATTGTCTGAGCGAATTGTCTGGATGGTGAGTTGCAACTTTACTTGTATTTTTCGGATGAAGTCGATGATAGATTCGGTGGCATCTGATTTGGATTTCAGGAAAAACACCCATGTGTATCGTGAGTAGTCATCAACTATCACCAATACATATCTTTTCTTATTTATACTCTGTACTCGCATTGGTCCACACAAATCCATATGCAGTAACTCTAATGCTCTTGTGGATGAGTGTGCTGTTTTGGATTTGTGTGTGGCTTTTGTCATCTTTCCTTTTTCACATGCCGCGCATAGTTGCTCTTTTTGATATTTAAGCGCCGGCAGCCCTTTAACTAACCCTCCTTTTGCTAGGTTGGTCAGTTCATTGAAATTTAGATGCGAAAGACGACGATGCCAAAGCCATGCTGTTTTGGATGTTGCTTTTGACAATAAGCAGACATCTTTCTTCAGATTGATCGAGGCTAGATCAATAGAGTACAGATTTGTTTTCCTGGTTCCTGCTAGAATTTCTTTTCCTTCTGCTGATTTGATGCTGCACCGATTGGCTTTAAAGTTGACTTCTAATCCCTTATCACACAGTTGTCCAATACTGAATAGATTATGACCAAGACCGTCAACGTAAAAGACCTTTTGGATTGTGATTTTGTCATATTTCAGGCTTCCATATCCCTTGATCGGACAAAACTGATCGTTTCCAAATCTTACCGTCCCACAGAACTTTTCTACAAAGTCCGTGAGTGTGTCTCGTTGTCCGGTCATGTGTTTGGAGCATCCCGAATCAAGGTACCATACATGGTTTACCTATAAAACGTAATAGCACATGAGGTACCCACTTGTAGTTGGGTACATTAGTTTTAGGTAAAACATGCATAGTATCTTTTGATTTGCTAATTGATATGGCTTTAGGCTTATCGTTTGAATTTATTTTAGGTACCCATCTTTGAATTGTTCTTTTGGGTATCCACTTTTGTACAATTCTCGGTGGAATTGTTTTTGAAGTTTTTATCTGTGGATCCTTTTGCTTGTCATACACAGGGTCCTTTTTCTTTGGTTGCCATACAAGCTTATTATGTTTCACAGTTTCAGACTTACAAACATAAGAATTCAAAGCAATTAATTTCGATCTTGAAAACTTAACACAAGAATTATTAACAAGTTTATTATTATTACAGACAGAATGTTCAATTTTGCTGTTTCTATCTGTAACAATTTTTCCTTTCACGCGCCATTCTTGTTTTATAATCTTGTTTTTCTCTTCTCTTTGCTTCTTTCGCCATACTTGTTTTCGCGACCCGTTCACAACGTTATCTGACATAAAAGAAGTTTGAGAATTAGAAGATTTAGATGCTTGGTTTTTCTGTAACCTTTTCATACCTGTTGAAGATTTGGCTGTACGTGCCAAGGAGTTCGTTGATGAAGATGATTCACCCTTTTCAAAATTAGGAGACTTAACAAACAGTTTTGTTTTCTCCATCTTTTGTTGCACTGATGGTGAATTTTCAGATGGTTTTAAAGAGTCTGTAGTCTTTCTTTGCAGAATTTGAACAGATTCTTTATTACCAGTTGATGGTTTGTTAGTCAAAGGTTTGATAAATTCACCAATTTTATCAAATCTTTGATCTAATGAATTAATATCAGAGTGCATGAACAGATCAAATTCTTTTTCTGAATTTATAGAATCCAGAGAAATAGATGAATGTGGATCAGACATATTTATGTTTTTAGACTTATCTAGCAACTTTTGTTCTATTTTTAGTATTTCAGACTTGAGTGTTCCATTCTCTGTCTCAAAACTTTTAATTTTCAATTCTAAATCAGAATTTATCTGTTCTAAAATTGAATTTGGTAAATATAGTTTTTGAGACTGAGTTGGTAATTCAGACAAATCCTTTTCAGAATAAGTTTGAATGTACTCTTCTTTAGTATCAACAATGTTGCTGTTTTCATTTATCTTGGTATAGTCAATATAATTTTGCATTTTGTCTGATCTTGACCTTTTGGTTTCTTCACTGGATTCTACTTCTTCAGATGCTTTTAAGAATGTCATTTTTAATCCTAAATTCATATATCTGACATCATATAATGTTGGTGAATTTGTTATAGCTTTTGTCAGATACTTAGGATTTTCCCAACCAATACCAGATTTAGAGTTATAAAACTCTGTATCTTTTGGTTGATTTAGATATATTGTTTGATCTGTTTGCCCTCTTTTAATAAATTCATCCTCCATCTTTTTTATTTTCTCATAAAGTTTAGTTCTTTCTTCAAATATGGCATGATATTTTACAGAAAAATTTGAGGCTTCTAATTCAGCTACTCGCAAACTTTCTTGTAAATCAGATATTTTGTGATTCAGATTGGATATATTGCTTTGAAGTTCTTTTTCCTTATCCTGTAAGTCTGAGACAGCTCGTAAAGCTAAGGCTTTATCTTTGGAAAAATCTAGGACTAAATTGTGTTCATTTAGAAGTTTGTTTTCCAAAGAATGAACCTTTTTCTTTTCTGCTTTTAAGGATTTTTCAAACTTTTTAAGCATGAAAGCCATATTAGTTAGTTTTTCTTCTAATATGCATGATTCGTCAATATCAGAATCTGAAATAGAATTTACCTCCTGTCCTTCTGAATCCTCTGAGTTATCAGACTCTGAATTCTCCTCATTTTCAGCTTTGTTTTGGCCAGATGCCATTAATGCAAATTCTTCTTTTTCTTCCTCTTCATCAGAATCAGATTCTCTCTGCTCTTCATCCTCTTCATCTGTCATTCCAACCCACACCTCATCTTCAGCTATCATAGCTGATTCACTGAGTTCAGATTCATTGAAGATTTCTGACTTTAAACAGATATGGGCATCTTCATCCAAAATGTCATCATCTTCGGATAATTGTAACCAATGGTCATCCTCCGCCATAAGTGCTTTGCCTGCCTCTTTTTCTTTGGCTAAGAGGGCCTTTCTTGTATAGTAGTCTGAATTTTTGACTACTGGTGATCTGCATTCCCGGGCATAATGACCTGGTTTTCCACAGTTATAACATTTCTGTTCAGATTCCTTCTTGATTGATTTATCTGACTTCTCATATTTGTCAGACTTTCTTGCACTGCTTTCTCCAGCCTTTTCATACTTCTCCTTTTTCTCAACTTTCCTTGAGCCTGTTTTGTAGCGCATTTTGTTGTTTGTTGGCTTCCTGTAAAATTTCTTCTGAAATGCTTTGGTAAGCAGTGCCATCTGTTTCTTCATCTCTTCAATCTCTGAATCTGCAGATGAATCTGATGATTCTGATTCTGATGATGTACTGCTGATTACTGCTCTTTTCTCCTTTTTGAGCTTGTATTTATACTTTTTCTCCGCCAGCAGAGCTAGTGGATCAGCAGTTTCTTTTTCCGCTTTCTTCTTTCCAGACATTTTCCTCAAAACAACTTCTTGATAGTTGTTGAGGTTTTCAAATAGCATATGAAAATCCATCTCCTCTATATCTTTCGTTTGTTGGATGATCATAGCGTATTTTTCCCACTCTGGATTTAGGACATTTAAGAATTTGACATTGATGTCCAAGTTGGACTTCGTCACTCCGTTTCTTTTGACCTCACTTACCAGATTTACAAATCTGAGATAAGTGTTTTCCAGAAGTTCACCTTCACGGGCTCTAAAGTTTTCAAAAGTCATTAAACTATTCCTAGCCCTATTTGTAGCAGCTCTGTCTGATCCCCGCATGATTTTGCACACTTCATCCCAGATGGACTTAGCAGTCTTTGTGTTTGTCAGACAAGTGTATATATCATTGGGGATTGATATCAACAATAATTTTCTGGCTGTCTTGTCCCCTAATTTTCTCTTTTTCTGTGCCTCTGTCAGATTTGTGATCTCAACAGTCCTCGGTGGTATTGGGGGATTGCCAGTTGGTACTCCTGGGATTGTTTCCATAAAGATTGCTGGTCCTTCAGTTAATGACTTCAGCATTTCTTCAGACAGATCATGGAAACTTATAAATTCCAGAAACCTTTCCCGCCATTGAACGTATTCACCCCTGTATAAGATTGGGGGTTTGGTTTCGGATCCCATGGCAAGTGCATCTTTAGACATGTTGATTGTTTGTTGGGAAACTTTGACCAAGATCAAATGAACTCCGAATGAGATTGAAAATTTGATCACACCTTGAAACACAGATTAGTACTGAAACACAATGACTTGTTAGTAGCAATAAGCAGTTTAAATCAAGCAGTGAATTGTGTTTGTATGTATGTGTGTGACAAACTTGAATGATTCTTGTGTTTATGAGTGAAACTTGAATGGATGTAGTGTAAGACTTGATTGAGTTTATGATAAAACTCGATTGATTCTTTCACTGAAACTCGAATGAGTGTTTGATCAAACTCGAATGAGTGTTAGAAACTCGGATGTATGTGAACAAACTCGAATGAGTATGTGAACAACTCGAATGAGTATGTGAACAACTCGAATGAGTATGTGAACAACTCGAATGAGTATGTGAACAACTCGAATAGAGTATGTGAACAACTCGAATAGAGTATGTGAACAACTCGAATATGTCTTGCTGTCTAATAAGAAACTCGAATTGTTCTTATACAAAACTTGTATAAAATTCGAATTGGTCTTATATAAAACTCGAATGAGTCTTATATAAAACTTGAATTGTTCTTATACAAAACTCGAATGAGTTTTGTATAAAATTCGAATTGTTCTTAAATTCAAGTTGTCAATTTGAATTGTTTGGCAACTTGATTAATATTAAGACACAACTCGATTAACACAAATAAGCAACTCGAATTACACTTGTACTCAACTCGAAGTACACATATATTCAACTCGAATTACAAAGGTACTCAACTCGAATAACAAAGGTACTCAACTCGAATTGTTAAGGTACTCAACTCGAATTACACACGGAATGTGTATATTTCGAGTTTCTTAGTATTTTCAGATTTTACAAGTCTGAAATTCAGATTAAACCAAATTTTTATCCAATTTCACTCAAATTGTAATCGAAGGTAAGGTTTTTGAATACAAACACTTTTTGTTAAGCACTTTTTTTGTAAAAATGGATCTAAACCAGACTTTTTCAATGAAACAGTACCGGTTTTGACTTTTTCAAAAATTTCAGAAAATTCCTTAGATCTTTTTCTGTGTTTTGAAATTCAAATCAAGTTTATATTCAGTAGATTCGTTTTTGAAACCTGAACCTTCGATCCAATTATCACTCTGAATGATCAACAGAATCAAAACCCCTATTGATTTTAGGGTTTTTCCGAAAAATACTCAAGAACACGAAGAACAATTTCAATCTCAAACAGAATAATTCATTCCTAATGCTCTGATACCAATTGTGAAATCCAGTTTCTACCAATTCAATCAACACAATACAATTAATAAGAACAATCAATGTAATCAAAACTAACCGAATGATTGGATTTAAGATCTTGATGATTACAATACGTTGAAGTGAAAAATCCCCCGTACAGTGCTGCTGTTTCTCAAAATTTAATGCGTACAAAATCTGACAGATCTCTCTTTCTAGAAAGTCAACATGACTATTTATATACAATTACACACTATAAGGAAATTACATATTAAGTCCCTAGACTTTAATCTTTCATCAACTAAACATATTCCAACAAAAACTGCCAATGACTTTCTGGGCAGAAGCTGTTAATACAGCTTGTTATGTTCTGAATAGGGTTCCACTTGTCCAATCACAAAGGAAAACTCCCTATGAGTTATTCCATAACAGAAGTCCCCTAATAGCTTTCTTCAAGCCTTTTGGATGCCCATGTACTATTCTTCACACTAAGACTCACTTAGGGAAGTTTGAAAGTAAGGCAGAAGAAGGATTCTTTGTAGGATACTCAAGTCAAAGCAAAGCCTATAGAGTATACAATAGTGTGTCTAAAACCATTGAAGAAAGTGCCAATGTTGAATTTAATGAAAATACTGCGAATGTCAAAGGTACTGGTCCTGACTGGTTGTTTGACCTAGATTCACTAACAAATTCTCTGAGCTTTGTTGAGTATCCTGCAGACACTGATGCAAACAGGTTTGAAGCTGTCAACACAAACTCTCATGCTGCCACTACAAATTCTCAAGCTGTTGGCACACAGTTTCAAACTGCTGTAGATCTAACAAATTGGGATGAATATATCTCTATACCTCTTCTGTCATGTGACCCTCCAGGGGTTCTGAATGCTCAACATGATACAAATCCAGAAGCTGAATCATTCACTGGTCCTGATGGAGATGATACAAATCTTGGATCCTCTTTTCAGACAGAGAGAGAGCCTACACTAAGAGTCCACAAGTATCATCCTCTCAATCAAATACTGGGTGATCCAAGCACTCCTGTACAAACAAGGAAAATGGTTCTAAATGAGACTGCTGCTGCTGAACAAGCAGTTCCTGAATTCAGTCTAGCTGCCTTTGAGAATGCCTGTTTCATGTCTCAACTAGAACCTAAAAAGGCATTAGAAGCATTAAAAGATTCATCCTGGATTGAGGCAATGCAAGAAGAGCTTCTACAGTTCAAGATTCAGAATGTATGGACTCTGGTGGATCTTCCTAAAGGTAAGAGAGCAATTGGTACAAGATGGGTGTTCAGAAACAAGAAAGATGAGAGAGGGATAGTCATCAAGAACAAAGCAAGGCTAGTAGCACAAGGGTACACTCAAGAAGAAGGCATAGATTATGATGATGTATTTGCCCCAGTGGCAAGAATTGAAGCCATCAGACTATTCTTGGCCTATGCAAGCTTCAAAGGTTTTAAAGTGTATCAAATGGATGTGAAGTCTGCCTTTCTATATGGGACAATTGAAGAAGAGGTCTATGTGTGTCAACCTCCTGGTTTTGAAGACTATAAGTATCCAGACAGGGTCTACAAGCTAGACAAGGCTCTCTATGGTCTCCATCAAGCCCCCAGAGCATGGTATGACACTCTGTCATCCTACCTTCTACAGAATGGGTTCAAGAGAGGCACTCTGGACAAAACACTTTTCACTAAGTCTATCAAAGCTGAGATTCTGCTTGTCCAAATCTATGTTGATGACATTATCTTTGGCTCAACCAATGACTGTCTGTGCAAAGAGTTTGAAGCTTTAATGCACAAAAAGTTTCAAATGAGTTCAATGGGAGAACTCACTTTCTTTCTGGGATTACAAGTCAAGCAGAAGCCCACTGGACTTTTCATAAGTCAATCAAAGTATGTGAAAGACATACTAGAAAAGTTTGGGTATCAAGACACAAAGGTTGCAAGCACTCCAACGGATCCTCACAAGCAGCTCCATACAGACAAAGATGGCATAGATGTGGACATACATTTATACAGATCTCTTATAGGATCACTTATGTATCTAACATCCTCTAGACCAGATATAATGTTTGCTGTCTGTGTGTGTGCTAGGTTTCAATGCTCTCCAAAGGATTCTCACTTGGTTGCTGTTAAGAGAATCTTTAGATATCTTAAAGGCCAACCACACTTAGGCCTATGGTATCCTAAAGACTCTCCCCTTGAACTAACTGCTTTTTCTGACAGTGACTATGGTGGTTGCAACATTGACAGAAAATCCACAACTGGTGGATGTCAATACTTAGGAGCAAGACTAGTCTCTTGGCAATGCAAAAAGCAGACAACTGTGTCCACATCATCCACTGAAGCAGAATATGTGGCAGCTGCAAGCTGCTGCTCCCAGGTAATGTGGATTCAAAATCAGCTGAGAGACTATGGTATGAATTTCTTATCCACTCCTATCTACATTGACAATTCAAGTGCAATCAGCATTGTGCAAAACCCAGTGAAATTCCCAAAAACCAAGCATATAGACATCAGATTTCATTTCATAAGGGATTGTAATGAGAAGAAATTAATCCAAGTTACCAAAATACATACTGATGATCAGTTAGCTGATCTATTTACAAAACCTTTTGATGTAGGAAGGTTCTCTTTCCTGGTATCAAATATTGGTATGGTAAACATGGATTAATTTGTTTTCATTATTATCTACTTCGTATGCTTATTTAAGGGGGAGTCACTGTTTCATTAAAAAGATGCATAATTTTAAACTAACAGCTTGAGTATTTTCTCAAGCTGCTAGTTCATTTTCTCGGACTGTTAGTTATTCACTTGATCTGTCAAAGTGTGCAGGGTATTTAGGTAATTTTTAAATGTGTGTGCGCGGGACCCAACCTTTTTCAAAACCTTTAAAGGTCCCAGTTTCGTTCAGTTGTAACTACCAGTTACAAAGTTTTCTTCCACAGCCTTCCTTTTTCTATCTGAACGATTCACACAATCTTCTTTGCAACCCTAAAATCTCCATTCAATCTTCAATGGAGTTTGTCAAAGAACACAACTGCCTTCCGTACTCTCTCAAACACTCTGAACTTCAGCCATTCCATGATATGATGGATTTCCTAAGACACTCCCATATCCACCATGCCCTCAATATAAATCCCACCATATACATATCGCATATCGAACAGTTCTGGAACCGTGCCACTGTTCAAACCATCAATGGAATTCCCTCTATACTATCCAAAATTGATGGCACACCCATCACCATCACTGAGGAATCCATTCGGCACCATTTGCATCTTCAAGATGCCACAGGTATAACAGACCTAACCCTTAACGCTTTACATACTGGTCTTTATAATATAGGTTATAGGGGTCCTGCTGATTCATTTACTTTCTTGAAAGCCCATTTTTCTCCTAAATGGAAATATCTTGTACATATTATTCAGCAGTGTATGAGCCCCAAAAGAACTGGTTGGTCAGAATTTTCTTCTAACATTGCCACTGCCTTAGTGTGCTTTTCAACAGGCCAACGGTTCAATTTTTCAAACATGATTTTTCAGGGGATGTTAAGGCATCATTCCCTAAAGAATGGGAAGTTTTTAATGTATCCCAGATTTTTGGCAGAAATCATTGCACACGCCTGCACTACTTCTCATTTACATAAGAGGATACATATATCCTATAGGCACTCACTATCTTCTATAAAGAGGCTTTTAAAACAAAGTGCCAATTTTTTGAATATAGATGTTCCATTGCCTTCTGCAATGATGAACATCATCCCAAGAAACAGAGGAGAGGGTCCTGAGCAGGCTCAACCTATCATTACTGCTTCACCCCCAGGACCCCTACCCACTCCTCATGATACACAAATTCCTTCTGATCCTTTTGTACAGCCATCACCCCCACTAAAATTTCTATATAAAAGGAAAAGGGGACCAGGAGCTCTTTCCTCCTCAGCCCTCAGACAAGAGCCATATATCCCTGTGCAGGAGGACACTTCTGCACAGAATATCCAAAGGGAACCAATTGAGGACACTCCCATCCTCACTCAGGAGGTGAACATCTCTCCAGAGACTGTTCATATGGGTTCTGTGGCTGGCACTACTGCTGTCTCTGCACAAGAGGCACAGGACAGGGCCAACATCAGTAAGACCACGCCCATGGCAACAGCAAGTGTGCAAACACAAGCTGGAAGTCCCCAGAACCAAGAACAGAGGGTCCCAGAGGTTTCTACTTCTGGTATTCATGCCAGTGATAGATCACAAGCACCATAGGTGTTTACTGATCTTGAGGCTAGTCTGCAACTAATGCTTTTGACGGATCCCAAGATGAAACCTGTTGTAGCTATGTTGGAATACCAAAAGTCCATCATTGCTGCACAGGGTGCACAAATTATGGCCCTAAAGCAATCAGAAATGGCTCAAAATCAGAGAATGGATTATCTCCATAAGGGGTTTACCCTTTGTGGAAATAAGATCATTCAATTAGAGCGTTTGATTCAAACCCAAGGGGAAAAGGTTGTAGGTCCTCCTGACCAAACCAATGGTTCCAAAAAGGGGGAGAATCAGGAGGTTCCTGAATCAGTCCAACCAGCTCCAACAGCATCAGTCCAAGCAGCCTCAACAGTTCCACCGTCTAGGCTAACAGTCCCAACAGCTTCTCAAGCTGTTAGCCTAGAAACTCAAGCTGCTTCTTCAAAAGCAACTGGGGTTGTTATAAGGGAAGGTGTTCAAGCTCCAGTCAGTACAGTCCAAGCTACAAAAGATAAGGGCAAGGGCATCTTAATTGAGTCTCCAAAGCGCAAGTTTTCTTCCAGAGAAGCCCAGATTGCCTTTGATGCTGAAATTGCCAAAAAGTTAGCAGAGGAACAGGATCAAGAATTAGATCAGCAAACCCAGCCCCCAATGGATGATGATGAAACCTTAGGTGATTACCTAAAGGGGTTTGTGGGTAAACAAGGAGATAAGAAGAGGAAGCTGCCAACAGGGCACTCTAAAGCTGAACATAGAAGATTTTTGATCAACTTTGCCTTTGCAGCCGGAATTCCAAAGAAGATGGCTCAGTCCATGAGCACAGAAAGGCTGCAGGGTATTCATGATAAAGAAATGGATAAAAGAAAGAAAGCAAAAGTCTCCCAAGAAGTCCAAGAACCTCAAGAAGCAGTTCAAACTGCTGCCAGTGCCCCTGCTTCTTCTGATCAAGCTGCTGCTTCCATTCCTGCATCTGAGCCATTACCTCAAGCAAAGCTAGATCAAGTGAAAAGGGTGTTGTTTGAGCAACAACGACAAAAGGCTCTGGAGATAGAGAAACTGCTGGATCAACATGATTTCACAAAGCCTCTGATCAACTACTAGTATGCTAAGCCACTGGATAATATTGACTTAAGATTTAAGTTTGTGGTGAGAAGGGAATCTGGACCAGAAGAAGAGTATGATACATTTTGGCATATGGTTCAGAAGTTGACCAGAGATGAGCTTATCAGGATGCATAATATTGGGTCTGTGACACAAGTTAGATCTGCTCTACCACAAGTGAAGCAAGTCATTAAAGATCTAAAATCAATTGTTGACCCTGAATCTGTAAGGAAAGAAATAGAGGATGCTATGAAGAAGGGAAAGAAGATCAAGCAAGTTGATCTGTTTGTCAAATCAAGGACATACAGAATCAAATTCTCAGATGGATCTGGTATATTCTTCAATCTCGAATTTTATGATTTACCAAAGGATATGCTACTTCAGATGAAATCATTTAGAGTATCTTGTGATAGAGATGAGATGAAGAAAGATTTTTGAAGGCTGTAAATCAGAAACTTGCACAGTTGTAAGTTTTTGAAAGCCTTGGTTTGTAAATAACAGTTTACTTATTCATTTCCATATTTGTATAGAACTTAAAGTCTTGTACAAAGAATTTAAGTTAGGGGGAGATTGTTGGGAAATAGTCTAAGTAGGTTCAAGCTGTTAGTTAGACTTCTCAAACTGTTAGTAGAGTTTATATGTAAATACAAAGTTCATGCTGTTAGTTGAAGAATCTCGAGCTGCCAGTGTAAAAGTTCAAGCTGCCAGAGTAAATCAACTCAAGCTGCTCTGTTCATGCTGTCAAGTGATTCAAGCTGATCAACAGTTTCATAAACAGAAAGTGCTGATATTCAGGAAAAGATATCTACACAAAGATTCCAGCATATCTACTATCAGAGAAGTCATAGTCCTTCACGGAAACAAATCAAGAAGCAATATAAATACATAGAATAGGTCTTTCTATTGTATAAGAGTTTTCTGCATATTCGAGTCTGTAATTGCTTTTATTGATTAAGTTTTCATAAGCCTCTAAGGTTGTAAAACCCTAAGAACAGTCTGTGTTCTTCGTCTAATCAAACAGATTAGAGGTGATTGTAATCATTGAATTCAGCAATACAATCAGTTTTGATTATTTCTTGTGTTTATTTATTATTGATTCTGAAAGTTTTTGTTAAAATAATTATGTGTTATTCCGCAAACTTCTTAATTAAACTTTGATTCAAAGCAAGATTATTGATTTATACTCTGATAAATTCAAATCAGTTAGTCTTGGTTAATTAGTTTCAGATCCTGACAATATATATATATATATATATATATATATATATATATATATATATATATATATATATGTTCCCAACAATTCCCCCTTAGAGATGAAAGCAATTTTTTTTTCAATTAAAATTCAAAGAAGGAACTTCAACATTTTTCTCTTTTCTTCTCTTTGAACTCTGAATCTTCAAATAAAAATTTATTCTTCATTGTCTCTCTCTGATCTTCAAATCTCTTGTTCTCTGATCATCTCTTTTCTTATGAGAAAACTCCCCCCTTGAATAATGAATAGCTTATGATTCTCTCCCTTGATCAATCATCGACAAGTTATCATCTTTCATCTTTAAATCTTCTGCAGTTGTCACAATTGTCTTCAGGAGTTGTTGCAATTGTCTTCAAACTATTCAACAGTTGTGTCTGAAATATAGCTTTTTCTCCTCCTCATGATGATCATAAGAAATATGAACATCATGCAGAATCTTCAGAGACATTGATGCAATGAATTTACAATAGCAGAAATACAATAGCAATTACAACGCAGAAATACTACAAGTTGTTTCTCTCCCCCTCTAAATGATATCCTCTCCTCTATTCTGAACAAATATAACACCCCCCCTCAAATGAATACCTTTTCCTGAAAGAAACAAATAAAGCTTTCAAGTTTGAGAAAAATGAAACAAAATTCATGTTTAAGTAACAGAGTTCAGGTCCACATAGGACTCCTGTTTGCACAATAGACATAATCTATGTGACATACTTTCAGCACTGGCGGGAATGTTAACACTGGTAGAATTTCCAAATAGTTATCGTGAAATCCTTTATCATGAAAGATTCACTCTTATTTGTTTCGGCTTAGTCACTTTGGACTAGCAGTTTATAGTCACGCAGACTATTAGACTCAATGTGTCCTAAAAGTGTATATAATCAGCTCTAGACATAATGTGCATTAAATTGCTTCCTTGTTTCAATATCAATAATATCCAAATGATATATCGGTTGAATTGTGCTATATCTCCGTGATAATTGAAACAAAAATCTTTTGAGAGATAATTGAGTGGTTGGTGGGGTTAAGTGCATGCGTCGCTGGGTCCATGACGTCTTTTTCAATATCAAGTCGCCCAGGGCTTGATAGATTATGTTGCTTACCCAGCAGACACAGTGTAGGTAGGATTATCTTTTCTTCAAATCCTTTCTCAACTCTCAGCATTTTTCAACTAAGCTCCCTCCGACTCAATTTTGAGAAATAAATTCAGTCAGCTTTATAGCGAAAGCATGCTCTACAGCACCACCATCTTCTTTCAATATACCCCCCTCGTTTACATTTTACCTCTACTCGACCCTGTCAGTATCCCGTGACAACTGACACTTCTCAACTAATAGACCTAAAGAACCCTCACCCACACAAACTATAGATAGTTTGCTCCTTGGGTAGGTCTTCCAGTTCTGGTTAGACCATAGAAGCGATGCTTATGCCTATCACACAATTTGGTGCATAATTGGAGTCAGCAGAAATAATGTTCAACATTTTAGCTCAAGGGATATCACACAAATGATTAGGATTTTCAGCTCAAATGAATTAGGAGATGAAATTCAAAATGAATTTGGGGATCGATTAGTTAGGAGATATCAGAATGAAATGTAAATTTGATATAAGATATGAAATGAATAAGATTTTCATGAAATTAAGGATTAACTCATGGGAGATTATGGGAGAATTTAGTATAAATGAATTGGAAGAATTAAGAATGCATGGGAGAATAATGAAGAGAATCTCGGAAGCAATGAGATTATGAAAATCAAAGAGATTAGAACAATTAACCTCAATGATATACTCAGAGAAACAAAAATTAACATTCCCCTGGAAATAAGCACACAAAGTTAGTCAACTCATAGAAAATAAATCAGGAGCAAAAAATTGTAAAATAAAACTCCCTCTTTGTCAATACTGCTTTAGAGTTGAATTCAGGGCTGGAATTTCATAAAGATTCATCTTTCAGAATCGGGTTCTAACCTGAAGTGATTAGAAGCCTTTGTTGTGGAAGCTCGGGTTTCAGTCTGAAGTAACTGAAACATTTGAATTTAAGATCGGTTTCTGCACTGATGTGTACAGAAACCATTTCCATTGAAGCCCGGGTTCTAGTCTGAATTGACTAAAAACCAATTGAGTTAAGATTGGGTTCTAGTCTGAATTGACTAAAAGCCATTTATCTGCAAAAATCAAGATGCCTTTGGTATCCAAACTGATTTGGATCCAGACTTGTTAGTACTTTTAGGTACCCATCTCAAAACAGGTTTTGGTACCCACTGGAACTTGGGTTTAGGTACCCATTGCAGGATATATTTCTTTTCTTTTCTCTCAAAATCAGAAAGCAAATTTCTTGTAGTATGATGAAATTGAATATCTGAATTACGAAAGAAACTTGAACTTGAACTAGCATAATTCTGCAAACTCTTCTTTCCGAAAATTATCCGGTGCTAGCCTGTTTCTGATAATACTTGGTATTTTTCTGTGAAGATGTTTCCTGATAAGAATAACCAGTATTTTCAGAAACTTTTGAACACTTTGATTTCGAAGATTCACCGGGGTAAATCTTGACCAGAAGTTTTTCAGTTGTTTTATCTTTGCCTTTGTTTATCTTTAACAGATAATTAAGTTGAAGATCTGAAGTTGAATCGAACTTAAGAGTTTTAGCTAGATTCTTAACACTTTCTAAAGAGAAATCAGAATGATCAACTTTATGTTTTAAAAAATCTAAAGAAACCTTAACCTCTAATTTATTTGAAGAAGGAGAAACAGTAAATTGTTTTGAAAGTTGAAATATTTGATCTTCTAATCCTTTAATTTTGACCAAATATGAATTTCTTTCATCTTCAAACAATTTAAGTTTCGCTTCGAAATCTTGTTCTTTAAGTAAGAAGTCACTTCTTTCCTTCTCAAATAAATCTTTAGTTAACGAAAACTTTTTTTCAAGAGCAAAAAATTAGAACATAACTTTGATCAGTATGATTTGTCTTTGAAAGTGTTGCTTCAAGATCTTTAACTCTGTTGTACAACTTAGATCGTTCAGGCAAAAGATATTTCAGTTGAGTTGCATTCTGAAAATTCTCTTGTTTCGAATCGTCAAGTTCTTTTGATAATTCAAATATTCTCAACTTAAGCATATGATTCTCAAAATTCAAAACTTTCTGGTTTTCTTCAAAATTTAAAACTTGTTCTTTCAGTCTTGTGACGTCATGTAAAGCAAAAGCTTTATCTATATTGAATTGAACAAGAATACCATAATTGTTCTTACGAATCTATTCAGATTCCGTAAGTTTGACAATCAACTTAGACTTTGTGAGATGCAAAACCTTATCATGTTCATTTGTCATTTTGAATTGCTGATATTGAATTTCCAAGATCTTTTATGGATTAATGAGTGATTTCTGATGAAACTTTATGAACACTGAATGAAACTCAGATTAAATGAGAACAAACTCGATTGACTCCTTATGAAACTCGGTTGACTTTCTATGAAACTCGGTTGAACCTTGTGAAACTTGGATGATTAAGTATCAAACTTGAATGATTCCAGGATGAAACTCGAATGATTCAGGATGAAACTCGAATGATTAATGATTAAACTCGAATGAGTATGTATCAAACTCAGATTATTAAGAATGAAACTCGAGTAATAAATGAACAAACTCGAATGAAATAGGACCAATCTCGGTTAAAGAATAAAGTATCTCGAATGAATAATGTCCAATCTCAATTGATTCCTTCTCAAACTCGGTTGACTTATGGATAAACTCGAATGATAGTGAAACAAACTCGATCAACCAATGTTCTCGATCAACCAATGATCAAACTCGATCAACTAAGGATTAAACTCGATCAATAAAGGATAGAACTCGGTCAATACTAGGCAAAACTCGATCAATGCTTGAAATTTTCATGTTGCCCGAGTTTAATAGAAACCGATAAAACCAAGTTCAAATTCACAATTTTAAAAACAAATTCACGAATTGATCTCAAATTAATATCGAAGGTTCAATTTTAACTTAGAAACACTTTTTGAGAGAAAACTTTGTCTAATCTCAGATTAAAACCCCAAAAATAGATCAAAAACGTGAAGAACACACTTTTTCTCAATTAATCAGTAAATTCCATATTAAAACTTATGTGTTTGGAATTAAAATCTGAGACTTATATCAATCAAATCGTCTTTAAAAACACCACCTTCGATCCAATTTTCACTCCATTTCATCCACTCAATCAAAAACCCCGAATGATTTTCTGATTTTTAAAACCTTCGATGAAACAGTGTTCTTCAAAAAAATTTCCAGATTCAAAAATCACACGAATTTAGCCATATTAGGCTCTGATACCAATTGGTAATTCAATATTAACATCACGATAATGCATTTAAACATATAAGATCACAACAGACTGAATGATTTCTATTAAGATGAGAGAAGAATGTTACATTCGGTTCTTGCACATCAAAACTAGGTTTTACTTTCTAATAAGATCCAAGCATGTATTCCTTCGTCCAGTGAACCGTACATCCAAACAGTACCACATATATCTATTTATACAAAATACAAGATTTGATTATTTACAATAAGCCCCCTAAACTATTATAATAAAATTGTTTTCATCTATATATATATATATATATATATATATATATATATATATATATATATATATATATATATATATATATATATATATATATATATATGTTCCCAACAATCTCCCCCTTGAATCATGAATAGCTTTTGATTCTCTCATTGATCAATCATCGGCAACTTATCATCTTTCATATTTAAATCCTCTGCAGTTGTCACAATTGTCTTCAGAAGTTGTTGCAATTGTCTTCAAACTATTCAACAGTTGTCTATGAAATATAACTTTTCTCCCCCTCACGATGATCATAAGAAATATGAACATCATGCAGAATTTTCAGAGACATTGATGTAGTGAATTTATAATAGCAGAAATACAACATCAATTACAATGCAAAAAATATTACAAGTTGTCTCTCTCCCCCTCAAAATGATATCCACTCCCCTATTCTGAACAAATAGAACACTTCCTCTCAAATGAATACCTTTTCCTGACAGAAACAAATAAAACTTTTCAACTTTGAGAAAATTGAAACAAATTCATTTTTAAGTAACAGAGTCCAGGTCCACATAGGACTCCTGTTTGCGCAATAGACATAATCTATGAGACCTACTTTCAGAGCTGGCATGATGTTAACACTGGTAGGATTTTCAAATAGTCATCGTGAAATCCTTTATCATGAAAAATTCACTCTTATTTGTTCCGGCATAGTAACTTTCGACTTGCAGTTTATAGTCATGTAGACTATTAGACTCGATGTGTCCTAAAAGTGTATATAATCAGTACCACATATATCTATTTATACAAAATACAAGATTTGATTATTTACAATAAGCCCCCTAAACTATTATAATAAAATTGTTTTTATCTATATATATATATATATATATATATATATATATATATATATATATGAGTAAATTACAAAAATGGTCCCTGTGGTTTGCATAAAATTTTGGATCCGGTCCTTGTGGTTTCAATTTTGCATAAACGGTCATTATTTGCATAGTTTACTTGCAGAAATGATCCCTCTGTCTCATTTATTTTCCTAAATGACAATTATACCCTTCTTCTTAATAACAATTTTGGTCCTTTTCTTTTCATTAATTTTGTTTTTGTTTTAAATTATAAATCTTATTTTAATAAATGGTGATTTAATTAATTTATTAGTATTATTATTATTATTATTACTACTTAAAATGTATTTATTTTTTATTAAAGTTATATTTTTATCTATTTAATAAATTTATTTTACATTTCTATTACTTATTTAGTTTACTTAATAAAATTTTATTTATATTATATTTTATTATTATAATTTTGGTATGGTTTTTTATGTTTCGTCTATTTATATCATTACATTAATATATTTTGATTTCACTATACCTTTTTAGTTTTTAAGAAAAATATATAAACTTAGGATTTAATTCATTTGGATTTAGATATTTGTTACATTATTATTTTGGTTTAAACTTGATATTTTATTTGTTTTGATTTAAATATTTTATTACATTAAAATATTTAAATCAAAATAAATAAAAATGTTAGATTTATATAGTTTTCTTGTAAATTATAATTAAACCAAAACATATTAATATAATAAATATTTATGTCCTAACAAATGAATTGTTATGTTTATATATTTTATTCGAAAGTTATAACCTACTTCAAACGTATTAACCTAACAAAAAAAAATTTAATATTTTATTATACTAATATGTTACGGTTTAAATAAATTTTAACTTATCCTACGTTTCATTTATTATTTTTAATATGATTATATTGTTACATTAATACGATTCGAATTAATTATAATTTTTAAGGAAAAATATATAAACTTAGCATTTTTTATTTTGATTTTTAATTTTTTGTTAGGTTAATACGTTTTAAGTTTGTTACAACTTTCAAGTAAAAAAATATAAACATAACATTTTATTCGTTATGATTTAAATATTTTGTTATAGTAATATGTTTTGGTTTATTTATAATCTACAATAAAACTATATAAACCTGATTATTTGTTTTGACTTAAATGTTTTAATGTAACCAAATATTTGAATCAAAACAAATAGAATATTAAAGTTAAACCGAAATAATAATGTAACAAATATCTAAATCCAAACGAATTAAATCCTAAGTTTATATATTTTCTTTAAAAATGTATAATGAAATCAAAATATATTAACCTAATGAAATAAATAGATGGAAACATACAAAATACAAAAAAAAACATATAAATATATAACAATGAAATCTTATATAAATAAAGTTATAATAAATAAATTAAATACACAATCGAAACGTAAAAAAATAAATTAATTGATAAAAATATAACTTTAATAAAAAATAAATGCATCTTTAATAATAATAATAAATTAATTAAATCATTATTTATTAAATTGAGATTTAAAATTTAAAAACGAAAACAAAATTCATTAAAAGAAAAGGACCAAAATTGTTATTAATGAAAAGGGTATAATTGTCAATAAGGAAAAGAAATGAGATGGAGGGACCATTTATGCATGTAAACTATGCAAATAAGGACCGTTTATGCAAAATGGAAACCACAGGGACCAAATCCAAATTTTTATGCAAACCACAGGGACCATTTTTGTAATTTACTATATATATATATATATATATATATATATATATATATATATATATATATATATATATATATATATATATATGTGTGTGTGTGTGTGTGTGTGTGTGTGTGTTCCCAATACTATTAATGTAGTTTAATTTTTATTTTCGAACTATATTCATTTTAAATGTTTTGACATTCATGTAGTGTGAGTTGCCAATTGTTGAGCAAACATAGGAGTTCATATATATGTCATTAGTAAAATATACCCGTCCAATACTAATCTAGTAATGATTAATTTTGGATTGTCCCTGCTTTGGGACTGCTTTTGAATACCTTGTCTCATTTAGGATATGGATACATATTAACACAATGAGTATTTAAGAAAAATCAGTGTACATCTCCCTTTACTCCCACAGGTTTGCGTTTTATGCGCATACTTGGTGAGTTAAAGGGAAATGCTATCGATTTTTTTCTTAAATACTCAATATGTTAATATGTATTCATATATGAGACAAGGTATTAAAAAAGTGGGTTAGAATTGACCACCAACCATCAGATTCATACATATGATATCATGCATTATTAAGTATATTCTTTTCTCAAAATTCAGATGGATCGTAGAATATGGATGTACGAGACAAACCGTGTTTCGGTCTACTTTTTTAGACATTTATATGATTTTATAAAAGTTGCTGAGGATGATCGGGTCAATAAAAGAAAGCGTAAAATTTGGTGTCCTTGTAAAACGTGTAACAATTTTCGTATGTTTGAAGATTCTGATGACATTAAAGGTCATTTAATACTCTATGGATTCATGGAAAGATATACTTGTTGGCCACGACAAGACGAATTGTCATCTACAAGTACTACTGTTGTTTCAAAACTTAATGATGGTGGTAATGATATTTTGATTAATAATGACGATTGTGAAAATATAGATGACATGTTACATGATTTGGAAGGTGATGTTGCTAGAAATTTCATGATAAATTTCAATATTTATTTGATGACTCAGAAAAACCATTGTATACCGGTTATACAAAATTCACCAAACTTTTTTGCAGTTTTAAAATGGGCATATGACAAAAAATAGTAACAAGTTTTGACATTTTTATCATTAATAGTAACATTATTTATTTTTTATCATTTATAGTAACAACTTTTTATTTTTCTATCAATAATAGTAATTGGTGACCTGGAAACCTGTTTATCAGGTCACCAACTTTTCAGTTATAAAAAATAATAACATCTTTTCAGATTTTTATCAATAATAGTAACATATCAAATTAAATCATAATTTTTTTTATTTTATTAAGTTTTCTAATATTTCATAAACACCAAAATAAACCGAATATTATTTACGGATAGATAATATACGATTATTTATTCACGATTATATAAAAATATGAATGAAAAATTGTTAGGCACAAAAAGGCCTCAGTCAAACCTGTTCTGCATCTGAGGGGGAGATTGATAATCAAACCTGTTGATGCATTTGAAGGTTGAATTTAAGGCCTATTATATGCCTTATTGAAACCTGAAAATGATTTGCAATATTAGTCTTAAGCTGTTCTATGTGTTGCATGTGTTGCAACTAAGACAGTTTGTCCAAGCTGCTCTGTCTGCTGAACAGGCTGGACATAAACTGTCTACGCTGCTCTACACCATTGAGCAGCTTGGGCGTTTTTAAAGTGTTCTGTTCTTTGTGAACAGGCTAAACACTTTATGGAATATGTTTCCAAGTCATCATGTATTGTTTTTGACTACAAGATCAGTTTACAAGTCGAAGACAAAGTGGAAAACAGAACCGCTCAGCCTGCCCAAGCTGTTCTGTAACATGAAGACAAAAGGTTATTTGAAAAAGGGTGACAGACCTTTTTCTTATATCAAAATAGGCCTTTACAAGGAAGAAAGACGCAAAGTTGACATTCCTAAATTAGTTAAAGGCAATGCAACAGTAGACAAAGTGAAAAGACAAAAGTTCTGCACATGTGAAGACAAGTCTGCTTTTCAGAAAAGTGCAGAAAAGGTTATGTTGTCTTTTCAACAAGACTTCTCCTTTTCATTCCGTCCAATGAAGATGTTTCTCTTAGATCCTCTGAATGAGTATAAAAGGAAGCTTCTAAGGGCAGTAAAAGGGGTGAAGAAAGCTAAGTGCTGAAACCAAGAGTGAACGTGCAAGTGTGATATTCATGCATGCAAGCCTTCTGTGTAAACAAGTATCTGTGTGTCTAAGCTGATTTACACAAGCTGTTCCCTTAAGTCTTGTAAACACAGTGAGTGCTTCTTAGTGAGTGTATTCATTGTATTCTAGTTTGAGTTAGTCTTAGACTAGTGAACATACTGTTGTATCTGTCATCTCAGCTTGAATTATTCCGCATTCAAGCTTGTTTGTAATTAACAAATTGTTGATAATACATACAAACATTGAGAAAAAGAGTGTGTAGTTTTTAATTTGCTGTATTCACCCCCCCTCTACAGCTTATAACTATATACTTTGGGAACCTCTCGGGACCTATAACTGGTATCAGAGCAGCTTAGAGTGTGTGTCATTCTAGATCTCTCATTCTCCCAAGTTTCCATGGACAACAGTGCTGCAAATTCTTCTTACTATGACAATGGCTCTATGGGCAAACCTCCAAAATTTAATCATCAAAACTTCTCTGGTTTGAAGTGCAGAATGATACTCTACTTAGAGAATCTAGATGTACAACTACCAGAGATAGTGATGGAGGGTCCCTATGTGCCAACCTCTGTTACTACCATAACTCCAGCGGTTGAAGGAGCTGCTCCTGAAATAAGGACCTTTGAGAAAGCTAAAGCTCAATGGTCTGATGAAGACAAGAGACTGGTGGCTCTGGATGCAAAAGCCAGAAACAATCTGGTCATTTCTCTTCCTGATGATGTGTTCAAACAGGTTGAGAAAATGAAGACAGCAAAAGAGATGTGGGATACTTTGTGTACTGTCTATGATGGACCCACAATCACACTGGACAACAGGATCAACAATCTTGTTAGACAGTATGAACTTTTCTTTGCTAAACCAAAGGAGACTCTCACTGAAACCTACACCAGGTTTACTGCCTTAGTGAATGATCTCAAAGCTGTTGGGATCACTAAGGACAGTCTCACCCTGGTGAATAAATTTCTGGACATTCTACCTGAAGAGTGGAACTACTTTTCAACAATTTTAAGAAACTCAGGTACTATCAGCAGTATGGATCTTGTCAATCTGTATGGATCCTTACTGAATGATAAACAGTCAAGGCAACAAAAGAGGAATGCCTTGGAGATGTCCAAAAGAGGTGCAGCCTTTGTGGCAAATGTGAGACAACCTGTAAATCAGGTAAGTGATGTGTTCACTCAACCTGATCAACAGGATGATGACAAGGAGGAAGAGTCAGGTGAAGAAGATAATGCAGATCTTGCTGAACAAGAAGATGAGCAAATGATAGCTATGCTTGTCAAAAGGTTCAACAAGAAAAGATTTGGAAGAAACATGCTGCAAGGAGGTTCAGGTGCTGGCAAAAAGAAGGCATTTGATAAATCCAAGGCTGAGTGCTTCAAATGTGGCAAAACTGGCCATATTGCTGCTGACTGTGTGTCAAAAGCTGTTGGTCAGTCATCCAAACCATACAAGACAAACAAGGATGATAGTTATAGGGTTAAGTACCTTATGGCCATGGCTAAGCTGAGGAAGTTGGAAAACTCAGTGGGTTCCAACCGCCAAAAGGGACTCATGGCAGAGACTTGTGATTGGGAGGAATCTGATTCATCATCTGATGAAGAAGATAATCAATGTCTGATGGCCAACACTGATGTTCCATCAACAAGCAGCTTCAAACAAGATATGGCTGAAGCTGAAGCTTTCAGCAGCTTAGAGAACTGGAATCCTACTATGATGTATAAGGTACAAAATTTTATGGCTTACAGTTCTGAAGAAAAAGTTAAAATGTTTGAATACATGCTTGTTGATCTAAAAGCTGCTGTTGAGAAGCATGATGCTTTACTATCTGAAATCTCTAAGCTTAAAACTGATCTTAAAACTAAAACCAGTAAACTGGACAGTTTCCATAAGTTGGAAACTGAGCTTGATGAATTAAAACACATCAACTCTATTTTACTGGAAGAAAAGAGAGAAACAGATATAAAGCATGCTAAGCTTCAAAAGATAGTTGACTCTTGGTGCCAATCTGCACAAAAAGCCAGCCATTGTATAAGTCAACAGATTCTGCACAAATCCAAGCCTATCTTGGAGGGGATCTTGACACAGCAGCTTCCATTGTTGAGATTAATAATCTGAAAGAAGATTTATCCACTCTTGGTGAACTTCCAAATACATTCATCCAAAATGTGAATGGTAAACTGATCTCAACAAATAGGTTTGTCAGGCCTCAGAATACTGACAGCTTGTGTGAACATAGCTCAAAAGCTGACGTTGGAATTTGTTCTCCATCAAGTCAGCCTGCTAAGTGCTCTGCTGGTTCACACAAGCAAAAGAAAGGAAGACATGTCCAAACTGAAGCTGTGGACACTAAACCTGTTGACAAAACAGGTTCTGAGTCCAAAGCTGATGGTAAAAAGCATGTTAATCCTTTTGATGCCAAACATTTTGAAAATAAGTTTTCAAAAGGTAAGCAGTCTGTTTTCAACAAGGGTAAGTCTCATGTTGAAAACAAAACTGCTGTGATTTCAAATAAGTTTTCAAATCATAGTAGTAAACTGGTTGTAAACAAGAACAATCTCTTCAAAACCAGACACAGTGAGTATGCTGATAGGCAGCATAAATCACAATCCAGTAGGGGCAAAAACAAAGCCATTGCTCAAACTGAGATAATTGGGAATAAGTTTCCCAAACCTGTGGAAGCTCAAAAGCCAATTAAGCTCCCTGTCTTTGATATCTGTCCTCCTAAAAAGAAGACAGAAGAGGCAGCCAAAGCTGTGGCTATTGAACTATCCACTCAAACTGTTGATTCAACAAAAAGTAATAAAACTGCTAAACCTGCTGAAAGAATCAACAAAAATAACTCAGAATGTGTTTCTGAAAGATCTTCTTCCAAAAATCCTAAAAAGAGAAAATGTTACAAATGTGGGAAGAAGACACATCTGGCCAAGGATTGTCCTGAATCTGAGGACATAAGGCCTGTTGACTCTGTTGTTTCCCTCACAGCTGTCACAAGCAGTGGTGGAAATGTCAAAGTCACTAAGGATGGTATTCAAGCTGATACCATTCAAATAGGGAATATTAGTGTGGATATTTCAAGTCCATCAACAAATGTTGATGAAGTAGGAGAACTCATCTCTGTGATGAGTTCCCCTAAAAATGACTAAAAATTCTCTTATCACTCTGCAGGAAAACAACCTACCCAGGTTTGGTACTTGGACAGTGGCTGCTCAGGGCACATGAAACAGGTTGTAAGAATTGCTGATGAAACTCAGCCTGAAAAAGGGCCAAAAAGTCACCTTTGGTGAACAATGTACAGGGAAATCCACTGAGGGATAATGAACTCTAAAGTGTGCTGGCAGTGTTTCAAAAGAGTAGTGCTATGGTTGGGCTAAAACATAACCTTGTTAGCATAACCAACTGTGTGATGCTGGCTACAAAGTTAACTTTGATGAGCACCTGGGTTACATATTGGATTCCCAAGGCAAAGTTGTGCTATGTGCTCAACGAAAGAAAGGTGTATATGTTGTGGATATGCATTTTGCTGACCCCACAACTGAAACCTGTTTTCTCACAAGAACAAATGCTGATCTAAACTGGCTATGGCACAGAAGACTGTCACATCTGAACTTCAAGAACATCAACAAACTCTGTAAGAAAGAGTTGGTGACAGGTTTGCCTTCTATGACTTTTGCAAAGGATAGATTATGCACAGCTTGCTGAGAAAGGCAAGCAGGAAAAACATCTTTTAAATCCAAACATAATTCCTCTATTGATACTCCACTCTTCTTAATCCACATGGACTTGTTTGGACCTATTAATGTCCCAAGTCTAGGAGGAAGAAGATACACTCTAGTAATGGTTGATGAGTTCTCCAGGTACACATGGGTGATCTTTCTAAAGAGCAAAGGAGAGGCTGCTAGAGAAATTATTGGATTTGTCAAAAAGATGGAAATGCTGAACTCTGCCCAAGTAAAGCAGCTTAGAAGTGATCATGGTACTGAGTTCAGAAACAGTACTCTTGAAGACTTCTGTGAAGAGAAAGGAATCACTCAGAACTTTTCAGCTGTAAGAACTCCTCAACAAAATGGAGTTGCTGAAAGGAGAAACCGAACTCTTATTGAAGTTGCAAGAACCATGCTGTGTGCATCAGGTTTACCTTCATCATTTTGGGCTGAAGCTGTTAATACTGCCTGCTTCACCCAAAATAGATCCTTAGTGGTGAAAAGATTCAACAAGACTTCCTATGAGCTGCTCAAAGGAAGAAAGCCAAATGTCAGTTACTTCCATGTGTTTGGATGTCCCTGTTTCATTCTGAATAAAAGGGATCAGCTGTCAAAGTTTGAACCTAAAGCTGATGAAGGTGTGTTTGTTGGCTACTCTTCTATCTCCAAAGCCTACAGAGTATACAACAACAAAAGAAAGGTGATAGATGAATCTATCAATGTCACCTTTGAAGAGTCCAAGAATGTTTCCACCAAAGCTGTTCCTGAATCAGTTTCAGGAGATCTCAACTTTGATGAGCTGATGCATTCAAATAATGAAGAGGACTCAAAAGCTTCCACTACACCCAGTGTGGAACCTGTTAATCATGATGGACATGATGATGATTATGTCAATACACCCTGTGTGAATAAGTGTACTGACTTAATTACAACCGCATGTCCAGAACCTATCAATGCTGATTTTCCCAGTTCCTCTGCTGATATGTTCAACAGTGGTCAGACATGTTCAACTAGTGAACAGGCTCAAGACAACAGTGTGTCTGAAAATCTTGAGAACTGTTCAACAGGACCTGCTGAAGATGTTAACAACTCAGGAGAATCATCATTGAAAAATGATCCTAAGTGGATCAGATGTCACCCCAATGATCAAATAATTGGTGACATCAACAAAGGGATACAAACTCGGTGGGACAGCTTAGGGAACTTTTGTATGTTCTCTAGCTTTGTTTCACTAATAGAGCCAAAGAAGGTGGATGAAGCATTAAAAGATGCCAATTGGATCACTGCCATGCAGGAAGAGCTCAATCAGTTTGAGAGAAACAAGGTATGGAAGCTGGTCCCTGCTCCTAAAGGTAAAACTATAATTGGCACAAAATGGGTTTTCAGGAACAAGATGGATGAGCAAGGTATGTCATTAGAAATAAATGCAAGACTAGTTGCTCAGGGCTCAACAGGAGGAAGGAATTCGACACGATGAAACATTTGCTTCCTGTGGCCAGGCTAGAAGCAATTGTTGTATCTACCTAACGCTGCTCATCAAGAGCATAAAGGTATTTCAATGGTATGTGAGAGTGATTTTTGAAATGGAAAGCTGCAAGAAGAAGTTATGATCAGAGCGCCATTCCAGGTTTTGAAATGCAACAACGACCCAGAATTTGTCTATATTGAACAAAGCTCTCTATGGTCCTCAACAGATTCCCCTAGAGCCTGTAATGGACCACTCTTAACTGATGCCTTATGAGCAATGGGTACTCCAGAGGTAAAGTGGATTACCACACTGTTCATAAAGAAGTGAAGTCTATATTATGCTTGTTCAATTTTGTGGCTGACATAATATTTGGTTCTACTAATGAGCAGCTATGCAAGAATTTTTCATTACTCATGAAATCTAAGTATGAAAATGAGTATGATGGGGAACTAACTTTCTTTTTAGGATTACAAGTTAAACAAACCTCAACTGGAATTTTTTATAAATCAAAAGAAAGTACACTTTAGATCTATTGAAAAGTTTAAATTTGATCAAAGTTCTCCTATTAAAACCCCAATGGCAACCAATGTAAAATTGGATGCTGATGCCAGTGGCAAAGCTGTTTCAGTAACAGCTTACAGAGGCATGATTGGGAGCTTGCTATACTTGACTGCTAGTAGACCTGATATTATGTTTGCCACCTGTTTATGTGCTAGATTCCAAGCTGATCCAAAGGAATCACATCTAGCTGCTGTTAAAAGAATCTTCAGATACCTGAAGGGGACATCAGGTTTGGGTCTTTGGTACCCCAAAGACTCAAGCCTTGAACTAACAGGTTATTCAGATTCTGATTTTGCAGGCTGCAGGTTAGATAGGAAAAGCACAACAGGTGGATGTCAACTTCTTGGTGGAAAGTTGATTAGTTGGAGTAGCAAGAAGCAGAACTCAGTGTCCACTTCTACTGCTGAAGCGGAATACATTGCTGCTGGAAGCTGCTGTGGGCAGATTCTGTGGATGCAGCATCAGCTTGAAGACTATGGGCTTGTGTATAGGAAAACTCCTATTCTGTGTGATAACACAAGTGCCATAGCTATCTCCAACAATCCAGTATTTCACTCAAGAACAAAGCATATTGAAGTCAGACATCACTTCATCAGGGATCACATTCAGAAAGGTAATGTGGAGGTAAGCTTTATTTCCACAAATGAACAGCTTGCAGACATTTTCACCAAACCTTTGGATGAAACAAGGTTTAATTACCTTGTCAGCAAGCTGTGCCTACCTTCCAGAATCCAAAGTCATCAAGGGCACCATACTCAATGGGACTCAGACCATTGAGATCAACACTCATCTGCTCAGGGAAGTTCTTCGACTCCCTGTGGTTGACAAATATGATCAACCACAGCCTGAAGATGAACAGATGAAGAATCTGCTGCACTTCTGTGGTGTAGCAGAACCAAAAGTTGGAGCAACTCTATTCAGAAAGGACCTCTCTCCTACCTACAGCTTCTTATTCGCCTCTGTGGTGATGTGTTTCAGCAGCAAAGTTGGTTCATTTGACCAACTGAGCCGTGATGAAATTCCTGTAGTTCTGCAGCTTGTGGATGGAACTACCATAGACATGGCCAAATGGATTTTTGTGAATTTGAGGAACCTTGTGCAGCAGGAGTCAAGACCAGCTGCTGTTAGATATCCCAGGTTTCTGAGCCTCATCTTCAAGCATGTTTGTGGTGAGCATATCTATAACTCTCAGCCTCTACTTAAGACTGCTGCATTCCCAGTTATAGGGAATAGAGTTTTCTATACTCCAGTTCTGCAACATGAGCCTCCTCTATCAACACCAATGAGGAGGCTGTTGGATTTAGTGGAAGGACCCTCTACTGTGAGGGTGGATCCAGAAGTTGCTGCTCCCGTCTCAAAATCCAAAGCCAGGTCCAAGCTTGTAAAAAGGACCCTGGCAACTGAAGCTGGGCCTGCTAAAAAGAAGGCCAAAACAGCTCAGGCTAAGTCTGCTCCTTTAGCCTCTGTGGCTGAGGAAGAGCAGACTCCTCACCCTGGCTCATTTGTTGAGCCTGAAGCCTTTGTGGCTGGTGCCTCTGTGGCACAAGAGACTATGGAACAGGCCAGCCCCACTGTTCCTGACCCCGTCTCACACCCAGTCCAAACAGATCCTCTCCCCTCTCCACAATCACCCACATCCTCCATCCATTACCAAAGAAAAACTCTAGCCAAAAAGAAAACATCCCATAAAACCACCTCCTCTGTTCCCTCTCAACATGGTTCAGTTGTAAAAGAAGCAACCCCAGCTGCCTCTCCTATTTTGGGAGAAGGTTCAGCTCATTTGGAGCCTGCTTCACTCCAATCTGAGTCACCCTTGAGTCAGCCTAGACCCTCTGGTTCCTCCCAACAGGAACCAGTTGTACAAATGGAGCTACCCACATCAACTATCCCAGCCTCCCAACAGGCTGAGGATATTGAAAGACAGGAGTCCTCTCCACTCCATACTGTGTCCACTCTGTCCCCCACCCAAATCTCCTCACACCCTGAGTCTGCACGAGGTGCCCACGCTGCTGATATAGACCAATCAGCAGCTCAGCCTCAATCTTCTGTTCCCCATGATTCAGCTGTTCAACACCAAACAGCTGCTGAGGGACCAATCTCCCAAGCTGATGAACCTCAGGGATCATACCATCCCTCTGGTGAGGCTGCTCCCTCAATGCAAATTCCATCAGCAGGTTTCACCACTGCTGATGTTGAAATGCATATCCCATCTCCCCATGATGAGGTGCCTTTAGACCAAGGCACTGCAGAGGGAACCACCACTGGTCTCCATGAGGGTGTTGCAAAACCAGCAGCATCTGAGAGGCCCCATACATCATCCCCTTCTCCTGGTGATGCAGCTACAGCCGCTGCTGAAGGACCCTTTGATCCCTCTAACCTGGGCCATCTTACTTTTGCCCAGGCTATGGAACTTCTGTCTAAAGTCTCTCTTCCCTCTCCATCACATCCTCAAACACCAGCCTCATCATCATCTTCTCCATCTACTCACTCCAAACAGTCTACCCATACACCTCCATCTCCCAAAGACCTGCCTTTGAAGGATCAGCTTTCTTTGCTGACCAACAAAGTTGGTTCTTTGGAAAATGCCATGACCTCTCTACCCTCCATCATATCAGACTCTGTGTCTGTCCAACTTCAGGGGTTCTTTGATTCGTTCAAGGCCTCTTTCCCTACCACTCCACAGCCTGATCAATCTCCACAGCTGTTAGCACTCACTGCTCAGCTGCAACATGTATCCTCCTCTCTTTCCTCTATTCTTACCATACAGCAGGACTCTGTGTCCTCAATGACAGCCATTTCTCAACAGCTGTCATCACTTCTCACTTCTTGCAACTCTACACTTCCAGCCACTTTGGCCAGCTTACAGACCCTCCTTGGTTCCCTATCCAATTCTGTATCATCAGACCTTGCTGATGTGCAAGACTCACTAGAACTTCATCTTGCACAGCTGCAATCTCTGCTGTTCACAGCGTCTGATAGGGACAATATTCTTAAGCTTACATCTCTTGCTAATTCCCACTCATCTTCTCTTCAGACCTGTCTTTCCCAACTTAGTGAGGTGAAGGATAACCTGGCTTACTTAGTGAATAGCCTTGTTGGTCCTAAACCCTCTAAACCTGCTGGCAAGCCTACTGACTTTGTGTCTTCCGGCAGACCTGGTGTTGAAGTCGCTGCTTCATCTCCTTCAAAGGGGGAGAAGTCATCTGCCTCGAAGACTAAATCTAAAGGGGAGAAAACTTCTTCTCCTAAGGAGATACCAGTGTCTGCAACTCACACTGGTCAGCCAGCAGAGATTTTTGAAACAGGTGCAGCTGAAGGTGCTTCTCAAGCTGCTATGCCTACTCAGGCTGTCTCTCCAAGCCCTGCTCAGTCTAAGGGGGAGGAAGTCATTCCTGAGGACAGGCCTAGCAGCAAAAGGAGGCACCTTATTTTATCAGAAGAAGAAGAAATTCCTGAAGCTGCTGTCACTAAAGCAGCAGCTAAAGGAAAAGAAAAGGTAGCTGAGGATCCTATGCAGCAGAAACAGGCAGAAATACAATTTCACAAGGCCAGAGCCAAAGAGATGGGCCTCCCTATGCACAAATACTTTGAGTTTAGGGAAGAACAGCTTCAAGCTCTGGAGGAATTAAGAAAAGAAGAAGAATCTGCCAAAGCTGCTAAGTCCTTTGCCCTCCAAGAAGCAAAGAAAATTAAAATGTCTACCTTGGAGGTGCAAAAGAAAATAATGGAAGCTGCCAGGCAATCAGCAGGAGAGAAAGAGAAGGAAGTAGAGAAAGGTACTCAGGTCTCTGTGACCAAATCAACAGTACCCCATGCAAGAGCTCAATTCCACTTTGACAACTTGGCAAAGAAAAAATTTCATGATGTTGCTGAAAGAAGGCTAGCCAAGGAAGCAATTGTCAAAGCTGTCCCTGTATCAAGGAAAGGTAGTCAGCGGAAGCTAAAAATAACAAGGATGGGTGCAACAGGCCCAGAATTGGAAACTTATGACCACACTGATGTAGCCCAGATGGGGTACAGGGAATGGATTGAGCTGGCAGTTGCCCTGAGTGAATCAAAATCTGAAACGGCTAAGGAAATCAGGGCATATGTCAAGAGATTGATGGAAAGAGTAAAGGACCTCGGCCTGATATCTAAAGAAGTAAGTGAAGGTGTCTTTGTGACACATCCTAAAATAAAGGCCAGGAGAACTAAGAAGGACACAGAGCTGGAAGAACTCCTTATAATGATTGGACAAGGAGATTATGCTGTGGAAATTAAAGGAGTTGACCACAGTCTGCCTGAAGGAGTAGAATTTGAAGATGGCAAAGTAATTGAAGAGCCTGAGTTAGGGGCATTTTTTGTAGATCCCCTGTCTCAAAAGAAATGTTTTCAAAGAGCTTCAGACCTACATAAAGTTGGTCTTAAACAGCTTGCAGCCTTTAGAATTGCCTCCTCCTTCAGACAGTCCAGCTTATGGAGAGCAGCCATCTGGGATGAGCTGAAAAGTTTCTACAACAGAGGTGAGCTTCAAGATTCTAACTTCATGTTTCTCAGAGTTGAAATTGAAGAAATGGAAGAAACGAGGGAAGAACTTGAAAGAAGATTCAAACAAGGAATGCCATCTGCAGTCCAGTGAAGTCCACCTGCCATCTGGGTAGGTGAAGAATGGAAGCTGTCCATTAGTTGGACAGGCTTACCATTACTTGCTCCCAACTCAAACAGTCCAAACATTTTGTACATTAGTTGTACCACTTGTACATTAGTTGTACATTATTACATAAGTTGTAATCTTTTGTTTTACATTAGTTGTAAAATACTTTAGTACATTAGTTGTACCCTTGTAAAAACATGTGTTGTTCTATGTAATCAAGAATCAGTGTATATATAAACTGATCTTTTACTTTACTGTAATGTTGTAATTTCATTTCAGCAAAATGTACTGTAAAAATATATATTGATCCTTGATAAGTCCAGCTTAGACTGGTTATTGCAAATAGGGGGAGATTGTTAGGCACAAAAAGGCCTCAGTCAAACCTGTTCTGCATCTGAGGGGGAGATTGATAATCAAACCTGTTGATGCATTTGAAGGTTGAATTTAAGGCCTATTATATGCCTTATTGAAACCTGAAAATGATTTTCAATATTAGTCTTAAGCTGTTCTATGTGTTGCATGTGTTGCAACTAAGACAGTTTGTCCAAGCTGCTCTGTCTGCTGAACAGGCTGGACATAAACTGTCTACGCTGCTCTACACCGTTGAGCAGCTTGGGCGTTTTTAAAGTGTTCTGTTCTTTGTGAACAGAACCTGTTCTTTGTGAACAGGCTAAACACTTTATGGAATATGTTTCCAAGTCATCATGTATTGTTTTTGAATACAAGATCAGTTTACAAGTCGAAGACAAAGTGGAAAACAGAACCGCTCAGCCTGCCCAAGCTGTTCTGTAACATGAAGACAAAAGGTTATTTGAAAAAGGGTGACAGACCTTTTTCTTATATCAAAATAGGCCTTTACAAGGAAGAAAGACGCAAAGTTGACATTCCTAAATTAGTTAAAGGCAATGCAACAGTAGACAAAGTGAAAAGACAAAAGTTCTGCACATGTGAAGACAAGTCTGCTTTTCAGAAAAGTGCAGAAAAGGTTATGTTGTCTTTTCAACAAGACTTCTCCTTTTCATTCCGTCCAATGAAGATGTTTCTCTTAGATCCTTTGAATGAGTATAAAAGGAAGCTTCTAAGGGCAGTAAAAGGTGTGAAGAAAGCTAAGTGCTGAAACCAAGAGTGAACGTGCAAGTGTGATATTCATGCATGCAAGCCTTCTGTGTAAACCAGTATCTGTGTGTCTAAGCTGATTTACACAAGCTGTTCCCTTAAGTCTTGTAAAGACAGTGAGTGCTTCTTAGTGAGTGTATTCATTGTATTCTAGTTTGAGTTAGTCTTAGACTAGTGAACATACTGTTGTATCTGTCATCTCAGCTTGAATTATTCCGCATTCAAGCTTGTTTGTAATTAACAAATTGTTGATAATACATACAAACATTGAGAAAAAGAGTGTGTAGTTCTTAATCTGCTGTATTCACCCCCCCTCTACAGCTTATAACTATATACTTTGGGAACCTCTCGGGACCTGCAAACTTCAAGGGTGAAATCCTACCAGAATAACGCGTGTGCATAAACCTATAAGGACTAGATGAAGAATTAGAACTAGAAACTTTCTTTTTGGTGAGAATCGATGCTTGCGCCACGATTCCCTTTTTCTTAATAAAACTAAGGCAATAATTAAAGTTTAAACTAATTAAGTAGAATAATAACAAATAGATTCAAATTAAATAAGCAAACTAAAGCAAATAAGAAAATAATTTAAAATAAACTAAATTAAACTAAAGAAAAATTAAGTAACTAAACTAAAAGCTAATTACTAAAATACGTGACTTAAGCGCAACTGCTCCCCGGCAACGGCGCCAAAATTTGATGCGAGTGTCGTTAACCCGTCAAAAAAACCACTAAATACCTTAGAAGCTAGGGTAAGTAGGGATCGTATCCACAGAGAGCGAGAGGTTAAATGCACATATTCGAGCGACTAGCGTTGTAATTTAAATAGTTTGGAAAGATTGATTGGTTTGTAAAAGGTGATTACTTGATTTATAAAATTAACTACTTACGAGATTTGTAAAAAGAGAACTTAATGAATTAGTTTGATTAAATATAATACGAAGACAACCATTCCCAGATTCCACACTTAGCTTTTTATTTAATTTATAAACAATGTGAAGATTACATAGACATAATCCTTGTTATGATTATTATTAGAATCGTTACGTGATCTTGGGCATAGCGCGTGACAGGTTTGATTACTCGTCTTAATTAAATAAATAACTCGGCACGAATTATAAAATATCAACGAACTATCTTGCGAAACGCAACCAAACAAATAACAACCATTCGTTCACAATCAAAACATAAATAATAAAAGCATGCAAACATAAGATAATCGTTCATAAAATTAAACACTTAGCGTTGTGCTTCCTCCGAGAATGATTATTGTGAGATTAGCCGGACATCGTTGGTGTAATACTCCAGAGTTGTGTATCCATCTTCATAGCAAATGCCGCAGCTTGACTCGTGTGCTCTTCGTACTTGTGTTCGCTCAAACGGGGTCCTTAGGCCATCCCCCCCCCCCCCCCCCCGCGTCTGACTGTAAAATCCAAGTTTTGGTAAATTAATTCTTTCTGTCGAGCACTTGGTCTGGGCGTAGGGCTGCGCCCCTCTCAGCGCCTGGCTCTGAAAATTCGTTCTGATTTCTTCCCTTTTTACGCCAATTTAGACTGGATTTTATTTACCTGTACAAGCACAGAAGATATTCAATAGTAGCACATTCTAAGACATTTCCTTACTAAAAACAACTCTTTTACACATAATAAACACGGTAATTTATAACCCGATCAAGACACGTTACACTCATAAACGTAGGCTGGAAAGCTCGTGAGTACGCGAGGGTTAGACTCTGCAGAAATAACACATAACATACACAAAGCACATGGAAAGCTTAACATAATAACACATATACGGGGAGAAGCACAGGACTCGGTGCACATCTCAATTCAAAGGGACGCTGTTCCCCAGCAACAGACCGCACACATTAGTGGTTAGCTACACAATAAGCACAGGATCGACCTGGCATAACACTCCTGTATATATATACAGTCTCATACTTCGTGACTGGTTAGAGACAGTCAACCTGTGCGATCGCCCATCGCGTAAAACATAACATATATAATTAGGTAGAAAGAATCATACCTGAGGCGCCACATCTCTGTCTCATGCACATATCACAATCACATAGATAACTCATAAAATAAGCGCGCTTTGGAAAAGGAACTAGAGTACTCACCTATTCACTGAGTCACTTGCTGAACGGAACTCTATCGCGGCTCGGTACGCTGTCGGCTCGACCCTGTACACATAATGGATCCCAAAATTTTAATACAAACCCAGTTGATATACAAAACGAACCCAACACACAACTCTGTAACTAACCCGGACCCAATAAGCACCATAATGGACTCTGAAAGCCAAAAATAAACCCGACCCAAACCACCGGGTCGCTAGTGCTCGGGACTCATCGCGGCCACGCTAGGGTTGCGATCGCGCTAGGGTCGAGCTAACATAACAACCCGGCAACACGTATGTCACCGTCCCGACACGTGTAATCCATTAATCGGGATTCTATTGAACCAACACAATAATAATAAATTAAATATCCACTAAAATAATTACACGTACCAGGTTAAAAGTTCGGGTGTTACATATATTTAGAAAGCTAAATATATAATATTTTTGACAAATGACTATACTTTTCTTGTGTTTTTTTATGATAACTAATATTTATATGCTTTAATTTTAAATTTACATACATATTATATAACTAATTATTTTTCAAAATTTATCCACGTAAAACATGGGTTCATAAACTAGTGTTTATATAAAAAAATATTATGTATTTATAAATTTATTAAAATATATTAAACATAAATAATATTATACAAACAATATTAAATAAGTAAATAGTAAATATAATACAATATTAATAAAATCATATTCTATTACATTTTGTTTATTATATATATATATATATATATATATATATATATATATATATATATATATATATATATATATATATATATATATATATATATATATTATGTTTTATATAAAGTTAAAATTTTAAATTATACTTATTAAATACATATAAATTTCGAAATAAAATAGTTTGAAAATTATTAAAAAAGTATAATTGTCAGGATCTAAAATATGAATTTCAAAGACTAACTGATTTGAATTTATCAGAGTATAAATCAATAGTCTTCCTTTGAATCAAAGTTTAATTAAGAAGTTTGCGGAATAACACTTAATTATTTTGACAAAAACTTTCAGAATCAATAATAAATAAACACACAGAAATAATCAAGACTGCTTTTGTATTGCTGAATTCACTGATTACAATCACCTCTAATCTGTTTGATTAGACGAAGAACACAGACTGTTCTTGGGGTTTTACAACCTTAGAGGCTTATGAAAACTCTATCAATAAAGCAATTACAGACTCAAAAATACGTAGAAACTCCTATACAATAGAATGACCTATTCTCTGTATTTATATTGCTTTCTTGATATGTTTCCTTGACGAACCATGACTTCTCTGATAGTAGATATGCTAGAATCTTCATGTAGATATCGTTTCCTGAAAATCAGCACTTTCTGTTTCTGAAACTGTTGAGCAGCTTGAATCTCTAAACAGCATGAACTGAGCAGCTTGAGCAATTTTGTTCTGGCAGCTTGAACTTTTACACTAGCAGCTTGAGTTTCTGCAACTAGCAGCATGAACTTTGTATTTACACAGAAATTCTACTAACAGTCTGAGAAGTCTAAACTAACAGCTTGAGTATACTTGAACTATTTCCCAACAATCTCCCCCTACTTAAATTCTATACAAGACTTTAAGTTCTATACAAAAAGGAAATAAACCAGTAAGCTGTTATTTACAAACCAAGGCTTACAAAACTCACAACTGTGTAAGTTTATTGTCTATAGCCTTCAAAAACTCTTTCTTCAACTCTTCTTTATCACAAGATATTCTAGCTGCCTTAATTTGCAGTAGCATATCTTTTGAAAAATTATAAAACTCAAAATTGAAGAATATACCAGTCCCATCTGTAAATTTGATTCTGAATGTCTTTGACTTGACAAACAGATCAATCTGTTTAATCTTTTTCTTTTTCTTTTCAGCCTCTTCCACCTCTTGTTTTGCAAAATCAGGATCAGCCACTGTACTTAAATCTTTGATGAGCTGCTTGACCTGTGGAAGAGTAGACCTCACTTGTGTAACTGACCCTATATTGTACATTTTGATCAATTCTGCTCTGGTCATCTTCTGTACTATCTGCCAAAAAGTGTCATACTCCTCTTCAGGTCCAGATTCTCTCCTGATCACAAATTTTACCCTTATGTCACGGTCATCCAGTGACTTGGCAAACCAGTAATTAATCTGAGGCTTGGAAAAATTGTGCTGATCAATCAGCTTCTCTATCTCCATAGCTTTCTGAAGTTGTTGCTCAAAAAGAACTCTTTTAACTGCTGATGGAATAGGGACAGCTGCTTGATCAGTGGAAGCAGATGCACTGGCACCAGCTTCAACTTGGACTGATTGGGATGGTATTTGGACTTCTTGGGAAGGTTGAGCTTCTGGAGAGACTGTTGTTCTTTGCCTTTTCTCCATCTATTTGTCATGAATTTCCTGCAACCTTTCAGTGGCCATAGATTGAGCCATTTTCTTTGGTATTCCTGCTGCAAAGGCAAAATTAATAAGAAATCTTCTATGCTCAGCCTTGGAGTGCCCAGTTGGCATCTTTCTCTTCTTCTCATTTTGCTTAACCACAAACCCCTTTAAGTAGTCACCTAAAGTTTCATCATCTTCCATAGGGGATTGGGCTTGCTGCTCTAATTCTTTATCTTGCTCTTCAGCCAATTTTCTTGCAACTTCAGCATCAAAAGCAATTTGGGCTTCTCTTGAAGAAAATTTATGCTTTGGAGATTCTATGAGAATGCCCTTGCCTTTATCTTTTGTAGCTTGGACTGAACTGGACGGAGCTTGGATTCCTTCTCTGATCACAACTCCAGTGACTTTTGAAGGAGCAGCTTGAGTTTCTAGGCTAACAGCTTGAGAAGCTATTGGGACTGCTAGCCTAGAAACTGGAACTGTTGGAGCTACTGGGACTGTTGTTGTTGATGGAGCTACTTGGACTGATGTAGGGACCTCCTGATTCTCCCCCTTTTTGGAAGCATTGGTTTGGTCAGAAGGACCCACAACCTTTGCCCCTTGGGATTGAATCATCTGCTCTAACTTCACAATTTTATTTCCACAGAGAGTGAAGCCTCTGTGAAGATAATCAATTCTCTTATTTTGAGCAGCCTCTGCCTGTTTTAGTGCAAAAATTTGGGCTCCCTGTGCAGCTATGATGGACATTTGATAGTCCAACATGGCTACAACAGGTTTTAGCCTGGGATCCGTCAAGTGCATCTGTTGCACACTAGCCTCAAGATCAGAGAACACCTGAGGTGTTTGTGATCTATCACTGACATTGAAACCAGAGGTAGAAACCTCTGGGCCCCTCTTTTCTTGGTACTGGGGACTTCCAGCTGGTGTTGGCACACCTGCTGTTGCCATGGGCGTGGTATTAGGGATGTTGGCACTGTCCTGTGCCTCTTGTGCAGAGACAACAGTAGTGCCAGCCACTAAACCCATATAAACCATCTCTGAAGAGATGTTCACCTCCTGTGAGAGGATGGGAGTTTCCTCAACTGGTTCCCTTTGGATATTCTGTGCGGGAGTATCCTCCTGCACAGGGATATTTGGCTCTTGTTGATGGGAGGAGGAGGAAGGAGCTCCTGGTCCCCTTTTTCTTTTGTATAGGTGTTTGAGTGGGCGTTTGGGCTGTACAAAAGGATCAGAGAGAACATTTGTATCTTGAGGAGTGGGTTGGGGTCCTGGGGGTGAAGCAGTAATGTTGGGCTGTGTCTGCTCAGGACCCTCTCCTCTGTTTCTTGGGATGATGTTCATCATTGCAGAGGGCAATGGAACATCTATACTAACAAAATTGGCACTTGGCTTTAACAGCCTTTTGATTGAAGATAAAGAGTGCCTATGGGAAACATGTATCCGTTTATGTATATGTGGAGTAGTGCAAGTGTGTGCAATAATTTCTGCCAAAAACCGTGGATACATGAGAAATTTCCCAGTTTTTAAGGAATGATGCCTTAACATCCCTTGAAAAATCATGTTTGAAAAATTGAACTGTTGGCCAGTAGAAAAGCACACTAAGGCAGTGGCAATATTTGATGAAAACTCAGACCAACCAGTTCTTTTGGGGCTTAAACATTGCTGAATAATATGCACAAGATATTTCCATTTCGGAGAAAAATGTGCTTTAAGAAAAGTAAAAGAATCAGCAGGACCCCTATATCCTATATTTTGAAGACCAAAATGTAAATCTTGAAGAGTTAGGTCGTTTATACCTGTAGCATCTTGAAGATGCAAGTGATGGCGGATGGATTCCTCAGTGATATGGATAGCAGTGCCATCAATCTTGGATAGGAGAGTAGGCACTCCATTGATGGTTTGAACGGATGCATGGTTCCAAAATTGTTCTATGTGGGAGATGTATATAGTAGGGTTTGTGGAGAGTGCATGGTGAATATGGGAGTGCCTGAGGAATCCATCATGATATGGAACGGTTGAAGTTCAGCATGTTTGAGAGTGTATGGTAGGCAGTTGTGTTCTTTCACGAACTCCATTGATGAACAAACAAGGGTTTAGGGTTTGAAAGAGGAATGTGTGAATCGTTCAGAGAGAAAATAGAAGGCCGTGGAAGAAGAATATGTAACTGGTAGTTACAACTGAATGAAACCGGGACCTTTAAAGGTTTCGAAAGGTTGGGTCCCGCGCACACATGTTGAAAATTACCCAAATACCCTGCACACTTTGACAGATCAAGTGAAAATAACTAGCAGTCCGAGAGAATGAACTAGCAGCATGAGAAAATACTCATGCTGTTAGTGTTAAATTGTGCAAATTTTCAATGGAACAGTGTCTCCCCCTTAAATCAGCACATTGAATAGATAATAATGAAAATCAATTAATCCATGTTCACCATACCAATATTTGATACTAGGAAGGTGAACCTTCCCACATCAAAAGGTTTTGTAAATAGATCAGCTAACTGATCATCTGTATGAATCTTGGTAACCTGGATTAACTTCTTTTCATTACAATCTCTGATGAAGTGAAATCTGATTTCTATATGCTTGGTTTTTGGGAATTTCACTGGGTTTTGCACAATGCTAATTGCACTTGAATTGTCAATATAAATAGGAGTGGATAAGAAATTCATACCATAGTCTCTTAGCTGATTTTGAATCCACATTACCTGGGAGCAACAGCTTGCAGCTGCTACGTATTCTGCTTCAGTGGATGATGCGGAAACAGTTGTTTGCTTTTTGCATTGCCAAGAAACTAGTCTTGCTCCTAAGTATTGACATCCACCAGTTGTGGATTTCCTGTCAATGTTGCATCCACCATAGTCACTGTCAGAATAAGCAGTTAGTTCAAAAGGAGAGTCTTTAGGATACCATAGGCCTAAGTGTGGTTGGCCTTTAAGATATCTAAAGATTCTCTTGACAGCAACCAAGTGAGAGTCCTTTGGAGAGCATTGGAACCTAGCACACACACAGACAGCAAACATAATATCAGGTCTTGAGGATGTTAGATACATAAGAGATTCTATGAGAGATCTGTATAGGTGAATGTCCACATCTATTCCATCTTTGTCTGTATGGAGCTGTTTATGAGGATCCATTGGAGTGCTTGCAATCTTTGTGTCTTGATAGCCAAACTTTTCTAGTATGTCTTTGACATACTTTGATTGACTGATGAAGAGACCAGTAGGCTTCTGTTTAACCTGCAGCCCTAAAAAGAATGTGAGTTCTCCCATTGAACTCATTTGAAACTTTTTGTGCATTAGGGCCTCAAATTCTTTGCACAAACGAGCATTAGTTGAGCCAAAGATGATGTCATCAACATAGATTTGGACAAGAAGAATCTCAGCTCTGATGGACTTGGTGAAAAGAGTTTTGTCCAGAGTACCTCTCTTGAATCCATTCTGTAGAAGATATGATGACAGTGTGTCATACCATGCTCTGGGGGCTTGGTGAAGACCATAGAGGGCTTTGTCAAGCTTATACACCCTGTCTGGATACTTGTAGTCTTCAAAACCTGGAGGTTGACACACATATACCTCCTCTTCAATTGTCCCATACAAGAAAGTAGACTTAACATCCATTTGATACACTTTAAATCCTTTGAAACTTGCATAAGCTAGAAATAATCTGATGGCTTCAATTCTTGCTACTGGAGCAAAGACATCATCATAATCTATTCCTTCTTCTTGAGTGTACCCTTGTGCTACTAGTCTTGCTTTGTTCTTAATGACTATCCCTCTCTCATCCTTCTTGTTTCTGAACACCCACCTAGTACCTATTGCTCTCTTACCTTTAGGAAGATCCACCAGAGTCCATACATTCTGAATTTTGAACTGTAAGAGCTCTTCTTGCATGGCTTCAATCCAGGATGAATCTTTTAGAGCTTCTGATGCCTTTTTGGGTTCTAGTTGAGACAAGAAATAGGCATGTTTAAAGGCTGCAAGACTGAATTCAGGAACTGCTTGGTCAGCAGTAGCAGTCTCATTGTGAACCATCTTCCTTGTTTGAACAGGAGTGCTTGGATCACCCAGTATTTGATTGAGAGGATGATACTTGTGAATTCTTAGTGTAGGCTCTCTCTCTGTTTTAAAGGAAGTTCCAAGATTTGTATCATCTCCATCAGAACCAGTGAATGGTTCAGTTTAGAAACAGCTTGAGTTTCTAGGCTAACAGCTTGAGAAGCTGTTGGGACTGCTATCCTAGAAACTGGGACTGTTTCCTTTTGTGTTGGAGCTGTACTGTCAGAACTTGAGAATGGCACTTCAGTGTCTGGATTTTCATCATTTTGAGTGCTTAGGACCCCCGGAGGATCACATGACAGAAGTGGTAGAGTGGTGAAATCGTTCCAACTTGTTGAATCTGCAGCAGTCTGAACCTCTGTGCCAACAGCATGAGAACTTGTATTGGCAGCATGAGAATGTGTGTTAGCAGCTTCAACCCTGTATGCATCAGCTTCTGCAGGATACTCAACAAAGCTCAGAGAATTTGTTAGTGAATCTAAATCAAACAACCAATCAGGACCAGTGCCTTTGATATTAGCAGTATTTTCATTAAACTCAACATTGGCACTCTCTTCAATTGTTTTAGACACACTGTTGTATACTCTATAGGCTTTGCTTTGATTTGAGTATCCTACAAAGAATCCTTCTTCAGCTTTACTCTCAAACTTTCCTAAGTGAGTCTTAGTGTGAAGGATAGTACATGGACATCCAAAAGGCTTAAAGAAAGCTATTAGGGGACTTCTGTTATGGAATAACTCATAGGGAGTTTTCCCTTGTGATTGAACTACTTGAACCCTGTTTAGAACATAACAGGCTGTATTAACAGCTTCTGCCCAGAAAGTCATTGGCAGATTTGAATCAGCTAGCATTGTTCTAGCAGCCTCTATTAATGTTCTGTTCTTTCTTTCAGCTACACCATTTTGCTGTGGTGTTCTTGGTGCACTGTATTGTCTAGCAATGCCTTTGGATTCACAAAAACTGTTTAGAATGTGATTTTTAAATTCAGTCCCATTGTCTGATCTTATCACCTTAACTTTGGAATTGGATTGATTTTCTATCTTAAGAATAAAAGACTTAACTAGCTCAGCAGTTTCATCTTTGGACCTAAGAAAGTAAACCCAAGTAAATCTGGTGAAATCATCAACAATGACTAAACAGTGTGCCCTTTTATTCAAACTCAAAACAGATGTTGGACCAAATAGATCCATATGTAATAACTGAAGAACAGATGAGATTGAATTTACTTCTTTGGACTTATGAGAAGTTTTGTGTTGCTTACCTTTCAGGCATGCTACACAATGATCATCACAAATGAACTCCTTTTGTGGTAATCCTCTTACCAGATTCTTTTTAACTAAAGCATTCATGGACTTGAAGTTCATGTGACACATCCTTCTATGCTAAAGAGCAGACTCATTGGATGATGCTTTGGATATTAAACAGCTTAAAGTGTTTGATTTAGACAAAAGATCTGTGTCTAGGCAGTAAACATTATCCTTTCTTGGTGTTCTTAGTAAAACAAGATTTTCAGGAACTTTGAAATCTTTTGAAAGAACAATGCACTCAGAATCTGTGAACAGAACAATGTTTTGTTTGTCACAGATTTGGGAGACACTTAATAAATTGTACTTAAGCTGTTCAACATACAAAACATCATGGAATGTCATGTTGCCTGCATTAACAGTACCTTTACCTGTAACCTTACCTCCTTTTGAGTTGCCTCCAAATGCAACAAAACCTCCATCAAATCCTTTGAAATTTGACAAGCATTCAGAGTTGCCTGTCATGTGCCTAGAGCATCCACTGTCCAGATGCCATCTTGTTTTATGAGGAGACCTGTGGTTGCCCTGCACAAATAACAGATTAGTTAGTAGTGGAGTAAACCCAAACCAAATTGGTTTTGGGTTGGCCTTGTACGTTGACATAACTAAAAACTGTTTTTGACTTCTTATATTTAGTGAGATCTACTAATGGAGTCTTTGGAGAGTATTTAGTGATAATGTGAGGTATCCAATTATTTTGATCATCTTTTCTTCTGACAGTCTCAGATGATTCACTAGCAGCTCCAGATTGAAGCTCAGCAGCTTGAGCTGTGTTTGTAGTGCTAACAGTTTCAGTTTTTGCACTAACAGCATCAGATTTTGACTTAGCAGTCTGATCTTTTGCATTGGCAGTTTGAGCAGCAGATTTGTCCTTGACACACCACATTTGTTTAAAACTTGATTTAGGCTTTGCCAAAACTTGTTTTTGATGTGTGGACTATTTTTTATTAACTTTTAAAAATCTGTGATCAACTGTTTTCTTTGGAGCTGCTATGGAGGGTTTCACTTTTGAGTGCTTTGCCTGAATAGGATTTGATTTTGTGTGATGCACAGTCTGTTTTGCAACAGCTGGTTTGTAAAAACAATCCTTGGCTAAGTGATTCTTTCTACCACAGTGAAAGCATCTTTTGACAGTTTGAATTGGAACTCCAGACTTTTCTGTCAGTTTCTGGTTCTTGTTTCTCTGATTTCCTCTTACTTGCTGTTGTTTAGGAAACTTTTGAACACCATGCTTTTGGCATGTGCAGATAGAAACAGTTTTACCTCTTTTAGTTCCTTTTGATGAAGATGCAGTGTTACAGTTAGAAAGTACAGAAACCTGTGGAGTAGCATTGCATACACTCATCTTCTCTTTTCCTTTCTTACTAGGAGCTTGGACCTCTATGGGTGCACTCTTTATGTCACAGTCTCTATTTTGACTCTTATCTTCCTTTAATTCAGGACTGTTATCCAGGATAGGATCTACAATAATCATAGACTCATCTAGTGGTTCATTGACAAGTCTATCAGCAACCTCACTCATTGGATGAATGTACTTGTTATTGTATGGAGGTGGAGTAGCTCTATATCCTATTCCTTCTTTGGGATTAACCTGAGATTTCACTCTATCTTTGAATTGGACTTCCATTAGGTGTTCCAGCTTTTGATTTGCTAACTTGAAGTTTCCTAGATCTATGTTAACAGATTCTAGTTTCTTATTAGCCTCAAACACCTTTTGTTCAGTCTCTTCTACCATTTTATTCAGAGATTCTATTTTCTTGTTTAGTTCCTTTTTCTCCCACTCATGATAGGTTCTGTCATAACCCATTTGAATCTCATTGTCCTTATAATCATTGATCTGTTTTTCCAGATCTTCTATGGCTTGCATGTATTCATATCTCCTTTCTTCCATCTTAGCTAGAGTTTTGCACATGCTCTCATTATGATCTCTGTACTTTTTAACCATATTTTTGCATGATTGAGAGCAGAGTTTAGAATTTACCTCAGATGGGAGTTCAGTGGAGGATACATTTGATGTTTCTGCCATAAGTGCTTGATTTTGAAATTCTTCCTCTGTCTAATCACTCCAGTCAAACACATTGTCTTCCTGAGAGACAAGTGCTGTTGATGATGATGCTTGGATGGGCTGTGAAGTCCTTGATGGTTGTTGACCTTGAGATCTACATTCTCTGGCAAAGTGACCAAGCTTATGACATTTATAGCATTCCACTTTTGATTTATCAAAAGATGGTTTGCCTTCTGTCTTGGCTTGAAAGTTGGTCCTACCAGTTCTTTTTAGAAATCTTTTGGCTCTCATGGTCAGCATTGCATGTTGCCACTTTAAATCCATCTCTTCAAGATCATCCGGATGGATTTGTTCCAAGTCTTCAACACTTAGAGCAAATAATCCATCATTGGCAACAAAGGCCTCATAATGAGTTTCAGTAGAATTGCCATCACCACCTGAAAAGGAATCACAGTTATTGGATTTTTCAGAAGACAGAAGAGCAGTATTATGATTATAAGATAAGGATTTCTTTTTAGCATCAATCTCAGTTTCAAACACTCTTAGACTGTTATAGAGATCATCCAATTCTATCTCATCAAGAGTATCTTTTGTTCTCCATTGTGCAGCATAGACTGTCCATTCCTCTCCAAGAGATCTGAGAAACTTTCTGTTGACTTCATCTTGATCCAGATTGACCTTTGCACTTTCCAGTTCACTTATCAGTTTATTGAACCTGTCAAAGATTTGAGTAAGATTTTCATTCTTGCCACCAGAAAAGTTTTCATACTGCTGTTTCAAGAGGTCCTTTTGATTTCTCTTGGTACTGGCATTACCAGCAAACCTCTTCTCTAAGGCATTCCAAAGAGAGTGAGCAGTATAGAATTTTTTAAACTGATGTTGATAAGCATTAGGAATGGCTATTTGTAATAGTGTGAGTGCTTTCACTTCATTAATTCTAGCCTTCCTTTCAAGTTCAGTTTTTGGAGGAGTTTTGACTGGTTTTCCCTCATCATCTAGTTCTGTATCAACTACAGGAGGAAATTCAACAGCTTCCCATATGGCATAATCAATGAATTGAATGTGCTGTTGAATCCTGAGTTTCCACATCTCAAACTCAGTGGGCTTGAGCATAGGCACTTTGAGTCCTTGCCCAGATCCACTGCTACTATTCTCAAATTCCATTATAAAAGATTAAATATTTAAAAGAAAGATTTTGACATTGAAAAACAAAGAGTAACCTGGTTTGAAAAACCTGATTTGAACAACCTGGTTTGACAAACCTGGCTCTGATACCACTTGTCATGATCTAAAATATGAATTTCAAAGACTAACTGATTTGAATAACACTTAATTATTTTGACAAAAACTTAATTAAGAAGTTCGGAATAACACTTAATTATTTTGACAAAAACTTTCAGAATCAATAATAAATAAACACACAGAAATAATCAAGACTGCTTTTGTATTGCTGAATTCACTGATTACAATCACCTCTAATCTGTTTGATTAGACGAAGAACACAGACTGTTCTTGGGGTTTTACAACCTTAGAGGCTTATGAAAACTCTATCAATAAAGCAATTACAGACTCAAAAATACGTAGAAACTCCTATACAATAGAATGACCTATTCTCTGTATTTATATTGCTTTCTTGATATGTTTCCTTGACGAACCATGACTTCTCTGATAGTAGATATGCTGGAATCTTCATGTAGATATCGTTTCCTGAAAATCAGCACTTTCTGTTTCTGAAACTGTTGAGCAGCTTGAATCTCTAAACAGCATGAACTGAGCAGCTTGAGCAATTTTGTTCTGGCAGCTTGAACTTTTACACTAGCAGCTTGAGTTTCTTCAACTAGCAGCATGAACTTTGTATTTACACAGAAATTCTACTAACAGTCTGAGAAGTCTAAACTAACAGCTTGAGTATACTTGAACTATTTCCCAACAATAATACTATTAAATAATGATTATAACAAATAACCATACTATTATTGTATTTTATAAATATTTAATATTTATATGTTTTAATTTTAATTTTACAAAAATATATTATAACCAATTGTTTAATAACATTTATCCACGTAATGTGTGGTTCATAAGATAGTAATATATAAATGAGTAACACCCCCTCCCGATCCCATAAATGCCACGTTAACACAATATTATAGGTGACAATATTGCAGACTGTAACAACCTAGCTTTTGACTTAACTTTAATTTCTGTTTTGATTCAATAATGTAATTTATTACATTATTTGTATTGTAATTTTAATTAAGTAATGAAAATATTTAATTAAGATAAATTATGTTAGGGATAATAAAAATGAAGATAAGATCTTTATTTGGGGAAAATCAGATATTGAGGGATCAAAAGTGACAATTTCATAAAGTTGAAAATAAAAAGACATAAAGTCTTTTAGTTCCTCATTATCACACAATTAAGAAATCATAGTCTCTCTCTTCTCTCTCTCACTAACCTACGGCTCTCCTAAATTTTTCATCAAAAATCCATAACTTTGCATTAGATTGATGAATTAAAGACAAGTGAAGGTTATAAAGATCATCAAACACCATCAACTTACAACATTCAAGGTAATCTTTAGTTTAATTTTGAAGTTTTATGTATTTTGGTTCGGTTTTTCTAAAAACCGAAGCTTGGGAACTAAAATATGAATTTGTTGTATTGCATGTATGAATTTTTAATAGATTATCATGAATCTAAGTTAATAGAAGTCATAGAAACACAAATAGTGGGTTGGATCATTCAAATAAAGAAGAAATATGTATTTTTGTAAAATTAGTGTTCTTGACAAAAATAGCATAATTTGGATGATCTTGATAAATTTATGATGTTTTTGATGGGGAAAATTGTATAAAATCAACCCAATGATGATAATATAACTATATATTAAGTTGCATGTTGATAAATATGAATTTTGTGAATTTTTGATAAAAATCCGTATATAAAGAAGTTAGAACATGAAGAACAAAGTTCTGGAAATTTTTGATAAAAATCCGAATTCGGATGAGATGTTCCACTTCGGTTCATATGTAATTCGGATGGGGTGCCATTTTCGGATCCCACTTCGGATCTGCTTTGGATGATCCTAATTCGGTCCTTATGTCCTAATTTGGATGTGTATTTCGGATAGGTCCGAATCCGGGTGCCTGATCCGGATTGGTCCGAATCCGGATGACCAATCCGGATGGTCCGAAATTAATGGATCCGGATCCGAGCCTTCTATTTTGATATTTTAACATCACAAATAAATACTATTTTATAAATACAAGAACCATGAATTTATGATTTTAATGATTAAAGATTTATAAAGCATATATATATATATATATATATATATATATATATATATATATATATATATATATATATATATATATATATATATATATACACACACACACACACACACACACACACATATATATATATATATATATATATATATATATATATATATATATATATCTTTTAAAGATTTAAAGAAACAAAGAAAAGGAACTAACAAATTATTGATGAGTTATCAGTAATCAGATCAGATGAAATAAGGATTTATAATCTAAAAGCTAATGATATGATACGATAATTATTCTGGACAGGTTCAGTTAAATCTGAACAAAAAATTAAAGATTGAAAGATATTGAAAGTGGGTCACTAATTTGAAAAGAAAAGCCAGAGATCAGATAGATCAAGATTAAAGATAAATCCTGGGATAACTCAGGTGGTGGATTATAAATCTGCTTGATAAAGACTACAGAAACTGTGAGTTATAGATATTCAGTTTTGCATGCTAGACTTCCGTTTGATACATATTGTTGATGATAGATTATTTGACATTCATACATACTCAGCTGGATTGTGACCTGTGGACACCATGGTTCGGTGATGCCCTATGGATCATGATAGCTAATTGACTTATGATTTCGCATGACATTGTACTTATAATTCATTTCAGATATTGCTATGAGTTTATTTGTATCATGACCTTGATGACTTATGCTTTCATTATTACTCGCATCTTTGACATATTGATTCAGCTTAGTATGATTAGCCTTGTCGGTCTATTGTTCTAGACCATGCTACTTCACCAGTTCTATTGAACTTGGTATAGACACTCCGATGTTCCCCCATGAAGACCGCTGGTAGCTAGCCCAACATAAATGGATAGCTTCCACTAATAGCGTGAGCGTGGGCTGAACATCATCCAATTCTATGAATTCTATGTCTCAATCATGAGTGGCTGTAGCGGCAGTCCAGACATATCACGCTTTGACCCATGATCCGCTTGATTAATGCATGTAATCTGAAAATCTATATTCTCACTAAGCCATGCTTACAGTTGCTATTTGACCTTTTTACAGGAAAAGATAAAGGAAAGTCACCTGCCGGACCTAGTTCATAGGTCTTACCAGATCAAGATTGAAGTTTTCTATAGACCACTACTCAACAAACCCTTCGGTACTGATTGGCAGAAGATAATTGTGGTGGTCTGGGTAGATTTGATTTGAATGTATGATGACATGAATTAGAATAGTCTGGTGCCCTTTATAAGTTTAATTTGAAAACTGTAATCAGTACTAAAATTGTATTAAACTTATCCTAATGTTTGTACTTGTAATCTGAAATTCCGCAACTTAAATTACTCTATCTTAGTTATGATTGATATCGTGTTGCATGATGTGGGACCTAGACTCTGAGGACTGCCCCGTAAGGGAAGGTCTTCACAGGATGGTATCAGAGCCCATAGTATGAGTGAATCAAGTATTACGTGAGTATACTTGGTCTCAAACTGAAGCAATACATATGTATCAATCATTTAGGTGGTTTGAACTGAGATAGGATGTACAGACTGTTAGGATGGGAAAAGGGTACATAGATCTAAGTCTATAAACTGATAGTTAATTGATTTTTAATTTTCAATAGAAGATGTCAGGATGAGGATCATGTGACATACCAAGCAACATGACCCCACAACAAATGTTTGAAATGATGCAACAACTATTAGCCCAACATTCTGAACAACAAAATAAGTATATGCAAGAACAACTTCAGGCTAGAGATGAGGTCGAAGCAAAAAGATGCGCTGACAAAAAGAATAAAAGAAAAGATAAACAAATCCAGAATGATGAATCTGATTCTGATAACTCTACCCCGAATGTCAAAATTGAGCAGCCGAAAGGCTGTAAGTTCAAGGATTTTAAAGCCAGCGGTGCCCTTAACTTCGAGGGTACAGTCAACCCAATTCAGGCGATGGATTGGATAAGCCATACTTAAGAAATCTTCAGAATCTCCGATTGCTTGGAGTCAGAGAAAGTGAGTTATGCATCTGCTCTGTTCGTGGGTGCTGCCCGTGCCTGGTGGAAGACCTAGAGAAGTATTTATGGTGAGGAGGTCATCCAGACTCTAGAATGGGACCAGTTTCTTGAAATGTTCAACTCGAAATATTGTCCTGCTGACCAACAAGACAAGATGGAGGTGCAATTGATGCAGTTAACCCAAGGCACTAAGACCGTAGACGAGTATGAGCATGAATTCTCACGGCTCTGTGGATATTCTTCATATCATGTAGCTACTGAAGAAAGAAAGATGAACCGATTTCGTGGAGGACTTAACCCGAGATATCGACACCCAATGAGCGCGATAAAGTATAATTCTTATCTCGAAATGGTTGAAGCGGCAAGGCAGATTGAGAGGGGATATTTAGAGTACGGCGATCAACTCTACGCTCCATCAACGAACCCGACATGTCCTTCTCCTCCAAAGAAGCAAAGATTCGGTAGATTCGTCAAGCCAAATAGATCTCAGACTCAGCAACCCCAGCAGTCTCAACAGTACAGTTCGCCACAGAAAGCTCAAACTTATTCGCTTACAAATGAACCACGATTCTGCAAGAGATGCAGAAAATCGCATATGGGATTGTGTAATCCAGACGACGTCACGTGTTATGTGTGTAGCAGAATCGGCCATAGTAGAGAAGAGTGCCCCCAACGAGGTCTTGGTTGTGCTAAATGCGGAAAGCGTGGACACTTCATGTATCAGTTCCACAGTGGACAACGAGGTCAATCACAGTCATCAGCTGGAGGTTCTACAATGAAAAGCTCAGCTGCAACACCAACTGTTAGGACCCGCGCCTTCCAAATAACGATGGAGGAAGTGAAAGAAACCCCGGATGTGGTTACCGGTACGTTTTTACTAAATTCAATACCTGCGCGTGTGTTATTCGATTCCGGTGCAAGCCGTTCATACATCTCGACTACTTTTGCGCAAAGATTATCTAAGTTTCCTTCGAAGCTTCCTGTTATACTCAATATAGAGACAACCAGTAACAATTACGTTATGGCTGATTCCGTTTACCGAAATTGCACATTACTTGTCAATCACGTTGTGTTCAACCTCGATCTTATCCCGATACCGTTAAAAGAGTTCGACATCATCATCGGCATGGACTGGTTAACGAACAACGAGGCTACAATCGTCTGCAACCGCCGAATCATCCGAATCAAGACTTCAGACGGCCGAGTGTTAGAGATCAAAGGCGACAAGCGTGAAGGTGCTCATTGTTTTATATCGGTTGAGAAAGCGCGTAAGTATCTATCTAAAGGTCACGAATCTTATCTTTATTATGTCTCGTCTGAATCCACCTCGGAAGCCAACAAGAAATTTGTACCTGATATTCCGATCGTCTGTGAGTTCCCAGACGTGTTCCCTGATGACATTTCTGGAGTGCCACCGGAACGACAAGTTGAATTCGGGATTGACTTAGTTCCTGGTGCGGCTCCCATCGCTAAAGCCCCCTACAGACTTGCTCCTGCAAAAATGCAGGAAATGTCAAAACAACTGCAAGATCTGTTAGAGAAGGGATTTATCCGACCGATTTCATCTCCGTGGGGTGCACCTGTCTTATTCGTTAAAAAGAAAGACGGAACTCTCTGAATGTGCATCGACTATCGTGAGTTGAACAAAGTCACAATTAAGAATAAGTATCCTCTGCCCAGAATTGATGATCTATTTGATCAGCTACAAGGAGCCAGCTACTTCTCAAAAATCGATCTTCGTTCTGGGTATCATCAGTTAAAAGTTAAAGATGAGGATATTCCAAAGACAGCCTTCCGAACAAGATATGGTCATTACGAATTTCTCGTAATCTCTTTCGGTTTAACGAATGCACCAGCGGCGTTCATGGATCTCATGAATCGCGTGTGCAGACCAATGCTGGATAAGTCAGTCATCGTGTTCATAGACGATATCCTAATTTACTCCAAAACGGAGGCTGATCATATTGTTCATCTACGTCAATTGCTAGAGTTATTGAGAAATGAAAGACTCTATGCAAAATTCTCAAAGTGCGAGTTTTGGCTCAGACAGGTAAAAATCTTACATTGTCTCGAGTTATTTCTTAAAGCGTTCGTTGTTTCAAAATTTGAATTCTACTTTGATTTTTTTATAGATTCAATTCCTTGGCCATGTTGTATCTGGCGAAGGCATCTCCGTTTATCCATCCAAAGTCGAGGCCGTTCAAAAATGGTAAACGCCTCGCAATGCCTCCGAAATCAGAAGTTTCCTTGGATTGGCTGGTTACTACCGGTGATTCATTAAGGACTTCTCGAAGATTGTTGTGCCACTTACGATGCTAACACGAAAGAATACACCTTTCGTATGGGCTGATAAACAGCAAGAGGCATTTGAAACTTTGAAGCAGAAACTCATTCAAGCGCCAATCCTAGCTTTACCAGAGGGCAATGATGACTTCGTCGTTTATAGCGATGCATCTGGTACAGGTTTAGGTTGTGTTCTCATGCAAAGGGGAAAAGTCATTGCCTACGCTTCAAGGCAATTAAAGGATTACGAGAAAAGTGCACCAACTCATGATCTTGAGTTGGCTGCTGTTACCTTTGCATTAAAAATTTGGCGGCATTATCTCTATGGGACTCGGTGTCAGCTTTACACTGATCATAAAAGTCTCAAACATCTCTTTACTCAAAAGGATCTGAATATGAAACAGCGTCGGTCTTTGGAGCTTATCAAGGACTATGATTGCGAGATCCTATATCATCCCGGCAAAGCCAATGTGGTCGCGGATGCATTGAGTAGAAAAGTCTATCTGGAGAAGTGTTGCTATGCCTTGACTCCGACTGTATTCTCTTCTGATCTCATCGAAGACATTAAATTTGCTCAAGCTGAAGCATTGAAAGAAGAAAACATCTGTTCTGAATTTCTCAAAGGGCAACTACAATTTCTATCTATGAATCATTTGGGACTTCAATGTCTCAAGGGAAACCGAATCTAGATTCCTAAATATGGTTCTATTCGTAACACTCTTCTATCTGAAGCCCATCAGTCCAAGTTATCCATTCATCCTGGCAGCTCAAAGATGTATTTCGATCTGAAAGCTGATTATTGGTGGCCAGGAATGAAGAAAGACATCGGTCAATTCGTTGAAAGCTGCATAGTATGTCAAATGGTTAAGGCAGAACACCAGAAGCCCTTCGGGGATATGCAACCACTGCCAGTTCCTGAGTTGAAGTGGGAGCATATAACCATGGACTTTGTCACGAAATTGCCAAAGACCAAGAGACAACACGACTCCATCTGGGTAGTCGTGGATCGATTAACGAAGTCAGCACATTTCATACCGATGAAAGAGACATATTCACTTGATAGATTGGCACAGATGTACATCACCGAGGTTATTTCACGTCACAGTGTGCCAAAATCTATCGTCTCTAATCGTGATAGTCGTTTCACTTCGAGATTTTGGAAAGCACTGCAAGACGGGATGGGTACTCGAATCTCTATGAGTACAGCTTATCACCCTAGTGCAGATGGCCAAAGTGAACGCACTATCTTGACTCTTGAAGATATGCTCCGTGCCTGCGTTCTTGATCTGGGTGGTAACTGGGATGACCATTTACCCTTGGTCGAATTCTCATACAACAACAGTTATCATTCCACGATTAAGATGGCTCCTTTTGAAGCTTTATATGGACGAAAGTGCAGAACTCCCACCTGTTGGCGTGAAACAGGTGAATCGCCTTTAGCAGGTCCTGCCCTTCTACAGTTGACTCATGAGAAGATTCAACTTGTCAAAAGGACCATTCTTGAAGCTCAAAGCAGGCAGAAGTCATATTACGACAATCGGCATAGATCAATAAGTTTTGCGGTTAACGATTGGGTGATGCTGAAAGTATCTCCAATGAAGAATGTGGTCCAGTTCATAAAGAGGAACAAGCTAGCTCCGAGATTTATTGGCCCGTTCAAGATCGTTGAAAAGGTAGGGAACCAATCTTACCGTCTTGAACTGCCAACTGACTTAGTGGGAATACATCCTGTATTCCATGTCAGTCATCTACGAAAGAGCTTAGCCGACGAAAGAGAAGTGCAGATACCACATGTTAATCTGCAAATTGATGAAAAGCTTCGAGTGGTTGAAGAGCCGGAATGTATTCTGGACTCTAAGACCAAAAAGCTTCGAAATAAAGAAATACAGATGGTGCTTGTTCAATGGAAACACCACAAGGGTTCGCATCAGTATTGGGAATCAAAAGATGTCATGAAAGCTACCTATCCAAGTCTGTTCGAACATAGCTAACTTCGAGGACGAAGTTTGTGCATGGTGGTGCCCATTCTGTAACAACCTAGCTTTTGACTTAACTTTAATTTCTGTTTTGATTCAATAATGTAATTTATTACATTATTTGTATTGTAATTTTAATTAAGTAATGAAAATATTTAATTAAGATAAATTATGTTAGTGATAATAAAAATGAAGATAAGATCTTTATTTAGGGAAAATCAGATATTGAGGGATCAAAAGTGACAATTTCATAAAGTTGAAAATAAAAAGACATAAAGTCTTTTAATTCCTCATTATCACACAATTAAGAAATCGTACTCTCTCTTCTCTCTCTCACTAACCTACGGCTCTCCTAAATTTTTCATCAAAAATCCATAACTTTGCATTAAATTGATGAATTAAAGACAAGTGAAGGTTATAAAGATCATCAAACACCATCAATTGACAACATTCAAGGTAATCGTTAGTTTAATTTTGAAGTTTTATGTATTTTGGTTCGGTTTTTCTAAAAACCGAAGCTTGGGAACTAAAATATGAATTTGTTATATTGCATGTATGAATTTTTAATAGATTATCATGAATCTAAGTTAATAGAAGTCATAGAAACACAAATAGTGGGTTGGATCATTCAAATAAAGAAGAAATATGTATTTTTGTAAAATTAGTGTTCTTGACAAAAATAGCATAATTTGGATGATCTTGATAAATTTATGATGTTTTTGATGGGGAAAATTGTATAAAATCAACCCAATAATGATAATCTAACTATATATTAAGTTGCATGTTGATAAATATGAATTTTGTGAATTTTTGATAAAAATCCGTATATAAATAAGTTAGAACATGAAGAACAAAGTTCTGGAAATTTTGAAGATGAAGGATCCGAATTCGGTTGAACCCGAATTCGGATGAGATGTTCCACTTCGGTTCATATGTAATTCAGATGGGGTGCCATTTTCGGATCCCACTTCGGATATGCTTTGGATGATCCTAATTCGGTCCTTATGTCCTAATTTGGATGTGTATTTCGGATGCTATTTCGGATAGGTCCGAATCCGGGTTCCTGATCCGGATTGGTCCGAATCCGGATGACCAATCCGGATGGTCCGAAATTAATGGATCCGGATCCGAGCATTTTATTTTGATATTTTAACATCACAAATAAATACTATTTTATAAATATAAGAACCATGAATTTATGATTTTAATGATTAAAGATTTATAAAGCATATATATATATATATATATATATATATATATATATATATATATATATATATATATATATATATATATATATATATATATATATATATATATATATATATATATATATATATATATATATATATATATATATATATATATATCTTTTAAAGATTTAAAGAAACAAAAAAAAGGAACTAACAAATTATTGATGAGTTATCAGTAATCAGAACAGATGAAGTAAGGATTTATAATCTAAAAGCTAATGATATGATACGATAATTATTCTGGACAGGTTCAGTTAAATCTGAACAAAGAATTAAAGATTGAAAGATATTGAAAGTGGGTCACTGATTAGAAAAGAAAAGCCAGAGTCAGATAGATCAAGATTAAAGATAAATCCTGGGATAACTCAGGTGGTGGATTATAAATCTGCTTGATAAAGACTACAGAAACTGTGAGTTATAGATATTCAGTTTTGCATGCTAGACTTCCGTTTGAGACATATTGTTGATGATAGATTATTTGACATTCATACATACTCTGCTGGATTGTGACCTGTGCACACCATGGTTCGGTGATGCCCTGTGGATCATGATAGCTAATTGACTTATGATTTCGCATGACATTGTACTTATAATTCATTTCAGATATTGCTATGAGTTTATTGCTATCATGACCTTGATGACTTATGCTTTCGTTATTACTCGCATCTTTGACATATTGATTCACCTTAGTATGATTAGCCTTGTCGGTCTATTGTTTTAGACCATGCTACTTCACCAGTTCTATTGAACTTGGTATAGACACTCCGATGTTCCCCCATGAAGACCGCTGGTAGCTAGCCCAACATAACTGGATAGCTTCCACTAAAAGCGTGAGCGTGGGCTGAACATCATCCAATTCTATGATATCTATGTCTCAATCATGAGTGGCTGTAGCGGCAGTCCAGACATATCACGCTTTGACCCATGATCCGCTTGATTAATGCATGTAATCTGAAAATCTATATTCTCACTAAGCCATGCGTACAGTTGCTATTTGACCTTTTTACAGGAAAAGATAAAGGAAAGTCATCTGCCGGACCTAGTTCATAGGTCTTACCAGATCAAGATTGAAGTTTTCAATAGACCACTACTCAACAAACCCTTCGGTACTGATTGGCAGAAGATAATTGTGGTGGTCTGGGTAGATTTGATTTGAATGTATGATGACATGAATTAGAATAGTCTGGTGCCCTTTATAAGTTTAATTTGAAAACTGTAATCTGTACTAAAATTGTATTAAACTTATCCTAATGTTTGTACTTGTAATCTGAAAGCGCAACTTAAATTACTCTATCTTAGTTATGATTGATATCGTGTTGCATTGTGTGGGACCTAGACTCTGAGGACTGCCCCGTAAGGGAAGGTCTTCACACAGACAATTTATGATACACATGTCATAGGATAATGCAGATCATTGATAATTTAAAACTTTTACAGTAAAGGTTAAACACAATTTAGTGCATACCCAATCCCAGATTAAACTGACATAATATCCCAAAATACTATTACATGCCGTTCTAACATTTCACAAAACAGATATCAAATCTTCAAGTCGACCCCAGCTCTACCTCGGCGGCTGCTGAGATCCCTTCTGATTCCCTGAACATGTTAGATTCGAAGACGTGAGCTATAAAGCCCGTGAGCACGTGAGGGTTAGACAATTCACATAAACACATAGCATATAGCACACACAGTCCCTGTCCCTGTTGCCCAACACGCATCTCAGGTATAAAGGCACAAGTATGAGATCTGCATAGTAGCACGAGCCAGTGGGGACCCCTCCCAGGCCAACACACCGCACACAGCAGTGATTAGCAATAACCCTGTAGCACAGGAGTGACCCGACTACAGGCTCGGCCATATATATACGCCCCAAGGACTTTTAGGGACAGTCAACCCGCGCGATCCCTTTCGCGACTCACTATCTGTATGGGACTCGTCACGGATACCTGGAATCGATCTCATATCTCATACACAACACGTATAAGAAGGATAGGAATATACCTGAGGTTCACGTCCCTGTCTCACATTTAGAAAAGAACTCGTGTACTCACCTAACTGGTTTCCCAAACTCTAAACTCCCGGATCAAACTCGGCCCGCTGTCTACTCGTCCCTGTAAACACATGGAGATCCCAACGGTTAATCACAGTCCCAAGTAGTATGTATCACACAATCACAATGAAACGAAATTGACCCGGACCCGACAACCCCCACGAAACCCGAAACCCAACCGACACCCGATCCGAAATCCCAACCGAACCGACCCCAACGAAATAACACATGCGTTCCCCATGGTGACAGATCGTCAATGCTGTCGTCCTTCTTTTTCACAAATAACATCTGCGTTCCCCACGGTGACAAACTCGGACGGAGAAATCCACGTTCTAAAAGCTCCTGTAACTGAGACATCAACTCTCGCATCTCAGTCGGTGCGAGCCTGTAAGGCGTCTACGCAATAGGCACCACCCTAGGAACAAGATCTATGCGAAACTCCACTTGGCGATCTGGCGGTAACCCAGGCAACTCCTCTGGGAATACCTCAGGGAACTCACGAATCACTGGAATATCTTCTAAGGTCTTCTTTTCATTCTGTACATCAACCACATAAGCTAGGAAGGTCTCGCATCCCTTAGACACATACCTCTAAGCACTGGCCATAGGTACAATCCCAATATCTCCCTTGCGACGCTCCCCGTACACAGTAATACTCTCACTGTCAGAAATGGGTATACAGATGATCTTCTTAGCCCACAGAATATCAGCCCGTCTAGCAGTCAACCAGTCCATACCCACGATCACATCGAAGCTATCAATCATAAACTGATGGGAATCTACCTCTAAAACACAATCCCTATATACCCAGCCCACTAAAATAGAACTCCCATCGACCCTCTCAACAATCAAAGGAACAGACAAAGGAGAAGGAGACATACTAAAATACACACAAAATGTAACAGATATGTAGGAGCGATCCGCCCCGGAATCAAACAAAACACAGGCTCGAAGTCCGTTCAGAATATATGTACCCGAAACGACGTCCGTTGCGTCCCGTGCCTCCTCGGCTGTTGCCTGAAATACACATCCTCGACCCCTCAGCATTGAATCCCGATGGCTAAACGATGACGGCTCAGCCTTGGCCCCACTCGAACTGCTGGTCCCGGCTTTGGACAGTCTCGAACTCTATTTCCCGGCCTCACACATCGAAAGCACAATGGCTCGGGAATAGTACAAATAGACGCGACATGCCCTCGCTGACCATATCTAAAGCAACGAGGCAAATCTGACAAACATTGCCCCGAATGGCGCTTGTGACATTTCTGGCAATCCCGATCCCCATAAGAACTCTCAACACGGCTACTGGATGCTTGGGACCCCTATCCCACACCGCTCTGGCTCTGAATCTGAGCCCCAGACCCCTGACTTTGGCCCTGCCTCCTCGATCTCCGATCTCGGCCTCTGTCTCTATCCCGCCTCTGCCCGGAACCCAGCCCTGAACCCTTGCTCGAAAACTGCCACTGATCCGGACGCTGATCACTAGGAGCGTCCCCGGAGGACCTCCACACACTAGTCGGCTTCTCAGATGTCCTAGTATGCTGCCTCTGAGAAGAGGGCTGCTCCCTCTGCTTATTGATCTCCCACTCCCTCATGCGGGCCATCTCAAGAGCTCTGGCGAAAGTAGGGATATCATGCAGCCCCACGAACTCACGGATGTCTGATCGAAGGCCATTAATGAACGCAAGCCTTACGGCTCTCTGTGTCGACATGTTGAGGCGCAAACTGTGAGTACTCTTTAAAATTATCGACGTACCGCTGGACGGTCATATGACCCTGCAGCAAGTGCAAGAATCGGTGCTCCGTCTCTCTGCGCTCATCCCGAGGAATATACTGCAGCTCAAAAACGACTCGCAACTGGTCCCAGGTCATCGCATAAGTTGCAGACTGTGTCATCGAAGACTCAATCAATTTCCACCACTGAGATGCTCCGCCCCGTAACTGATAAGCCGCATAACCAACCATATATCTCCGATCAACATGGGCTACCCGGAATGCAGCCTCAATCTCTCGCTCCCATGTAATAGCCGCCCTCGGCTCACCGTCGCCTCGAAACTGAGGTGGGGCCCCTGTCATAAAGTCCTTGAAGGACCGGCCCCGCTGAGTAGAAGAAGAGGCATCACCCCCTGGCTCAGTACCAGTAGGATGGACAACCGGTCCCACACCCTGACCCTGCTCTTACTCTCTTTGCTGTCTATAAAACTCAGTTAGAACCTCCATCAGCTCGGATTTCTGAATATACTCGTCACCCGGCGGCTTCCCCGCGCCGGAACCCTCTCCCTAATCTACACAAAACAGAACGACTAAGTACAAGGGATAAATCACATATACACTAAGCCAAGTCAGTTAATCCACTATACGAATCGCAAAATGATCCCCCACGGATCGGAACAAGGTTTAAGTCAAGCATCCACTAATGACACTCAAGCTTCAAACCGCAAGCTCTAATACCATGCTGTAACACCCCCTCCTGATCCCAGAAATGCCACGTCAACACAATAACATAAGTGGCAATATCGCAGACAATTTATGATACATATGTCATAGGATAATGTAGATCATGGATAATTTAAAACTTTTACACTAAAGGTTAAACAAAATTTAGTACATTCGCAATCCCAGATTAAACTGACATAATATCCCAATATACTATTACATGTCGTTCTAAAATTTCACAAAACAGATATCAGATCTTCAAGTCGACCCCAGCTCTACCTCGGCGGCTGCTGAGATCCCTTCTGATTCCCTGAACATGTTAGACTCGAAGCCGTGAGCTATAGAGCCCGTGAGCATGCGAGTGTTAGGCACCGCACATAAACACATAGCATATAGCACACACAGTCCCTGTCCCTGTTGGCCAACACGCATCTCAGGTAAAAAGGCACAAGTATGAGATTTGCACAATAACACGAGCCCTGTGGTGACCCCTCCCCGGCCAACACACCGCACACAGCAGTGAATAGCAATAACCCTGTAGCACAAGAGCGACCCGGCTACAGGCCCTGCCGTATATATATGCCCCAAGGACTGTTAGGGACAGTCAACCCGCGCGATCCCTTTCGCAACTCACTATCCGTATGGGACTCATCACGGATCCCGGGAATCGATCTCATATCTCATACACAACAGGTATAAGAAGGATAGGAATATACCTGAGGTTCACGTCCCTGTCTCACATATGTAACACGCACAAATATAGTTACACAGTTAAAACACAAAAGACGGCGCACGTTTTGAAAAGAACTCGAGTACTCACTAGACTGGTTTCCCAAACTCTGAACTCCCGGATCAAACTCAGCCCACTGTCTACTCGTCCCTGTAAACACATGGAGATCCCAGCGGTTAATCACAGTCCCGAGTAGTACGTATCACACAATCACAATGACCCGAAATCGACCCGGACACGACAACCCCCACGGAACCCGAAATCCAACCGAGACCCGACCCGAAATCCCAACCAAACCCGAATTGAACCGACCCCAATGAAACCCAAACTCAGACAAAACTCAACCGAAACAATCCCGAAGGAACCTGATGCGAATTTGACCCAAAACCATTTTATGAGACCCCAACCGGATTTCCCTCGCAGATCCTTACTCGCGCCGCGACAATGCGGTTGCAGCCATCCCTGACGTGCGATTTTCAACTCTGCCCAGGAGTATCAAACTCCTTTCAAACATGATTTCAACCCCCAATTAAGCCATATCAACACTATATAACATCCCATTATAAACTTTGGAGCTGATTTTCCATATATAATAACAAATAACACAAAATCAAAAGGTTAAGCCATAGGTTACTTACCATTGCAACCTCCAAAACTTCAAGAGAAGAAGATGAAAACAATTAATCTGACCTCTATCAAGTAATCCTCACTCTTGGAACCCTTCTTGCAGCTGAAGAACCTCACACATATACACACACTACACCTTTTAGGTTTTCTTAGGAATGAAGATAGAAAAGGGAGGCACACACACATATATTTCTATTTTTAGCAAGCCCCGAACCCATTAACCCGAACCCGATATCACTTTTTCAATATTAATCCCCATTTAATCCATTTAATCCCGCGATCCCAAATATATAATTATTCCGCTAAAATTATAACCCGGTGACACACAATCCCAATCCCGACACTTATCAATCCACGAAACGGGATATAATTAGACTAACCCAATATGAAATAAATATTTATCCTCTAAAATAATTCCACGTACCACGTCCAAAAGACGGATGTTACAAAATGACTAGATAATTATTTTATAATTATCTCTATTTATTTGTTTATAATTATCTATCCAATTATCTATTAATTAGATAATAATACTAACTCAAATAAATGCATCTTTTATTTAATATCTAATAATAAATAGGAGGTTTATAAAAGACTTCAGTGCCATAACGAAACCATTATATAACCTTCTCCTTAAGGACGCACCTTTCAACTTTGATAAAGGATGTATAGAGGCGTTTGATACATTAAAAGTTAAGCTCACGGAGGCCCCAATTCTGCAATCACCTGATTGGTCTCAGCCCTTTGAGATCATGTGCGACGCAAGTGATCACGCAGTAGGTGCCGTCCTTGGCCAAAGAGTGGATAAAAAGCCTGTGGTAATATACTATGCAAGTAAAACATTCTCTGAAGCTCAAATAAATTATACAACAACTGAAAAAGAATTGCTTGTAGTAGTGTATGCACTGGATAAGTTTAGATCTTATGTCTGGGGAGCTAAGGTAATTGTGTATTCTGATCACAGTGCCTTACGACACCTATTGGCTAAAAAGGATGCTAAACCATGGCTAATTCGTTGGATACTGTTACTACAAGAGTTTGATTTAGAAATTCGAGATAAAAAGGGCTCAGAAAATGTAGTAGCAGATCATCTATCGAGATTGCCAGCAATCACCACTGATATGTTGGACTCCATTCGGGATAACTTCCCAGATGAACAATTACTGTTTATCGCAAAAGTGCCTTGCTTTGCCAACTTAGTGAATTATTTTGTCACAGGGAAAATCCCAGGCCACTGGAATTCACATCAAAGAAAATATTTCTTCTCTCAAACTAAACAATACATTTGGGAGGAGCCGGATTTATTCAAAATAGGAGTAGATCAGATTATCCGGCGATGTGTTCCAGACAATGAGCATTATGACATTTTAAATCACTGCCATTCGTATGCATGTGGAGGTCACTTTAGTGCTAAGAAGACAGGCCATCGAGTTTTACAAAGTGGATTCTTTTGGCCGACTATCTTTAAGGACTCGTATGAGTTTGTTAAGTCATGCTTACGATGCCAACAAATAGGAGGAATTTCAAAACGAGACCAAATGCCTATGACACCAATCCTTATAGTAGAGATTTTCGATGTGTGGGACATAGACTTCATGGGACCCTTCCCGAAATCATACAGTTTTGAATATATCCTCGTGGCAGTTGATTACGTCTCTAAGTGGGTAGAAGCCAAAGCCACAAGAACAAATTACCACAAAGTAGTATGCCAATTTGTTAAAAGAAATATACTTTCTCGTCACGGAATTCCTAGAGCTATAATAGGTGATGGGGGTTCTCATTTCAAGAATATGTACTTTAGCAAACTACTTAAGAATTACGGAGTAACCCATAAGATAGCCACCCCATATCACCCACAAACTAGTGGACAACAGTGTCTAATAGGGAAATTAAGCGCATATTAGAGAAAACAGTACGACCTGATAGGAAAGACTGGTCAACACGATTAGATGACGCACTTTGGGCATATCGCACGGTGTTTAAAACTCCTATTGGCATGTCTCCCTATAAGTTAGAGTATGGGAAATTATGTCATCTTTCGGTTGAGCTAGAACATCGAGCCTTATGGGCAATCAAGAACACAAACCTTAATTTCACAGCCGCCGGTATAAATCAAAAACACCAATTAAACGAATTAGAAGAAATACGTAAGGAATCTTATGAAAGTGCAAAATTATATAAAGAAAAGACAAAAGCTTTCCACGATCGACTAATTAAACGAAAAGTGTTTAATAAAGGTGACAAAGTTTGGTTATTCAATGCACGCCTGCAGCTCTTCCCAGGTAAACTAAAAAGTAAGTGGTCAGGTCCTTACACAGTTACTAACGTATATCCTCACGGTGCAAATAATTGACCAAAAAGGCGGTGAACCGTTTAAAGTGAACGAACATCCATTAAAATTATTTGTACAATGGGCCGATAACGAAATTATATCATCTGAGACAATGGTCTTGGAAGATATCACTTAAATCATAGAGCTCCAAAATGTCTGGCTGAAGACATTAAACTTAGCGCTTTCTGGAAGGCAATCCAGTGAACTTTGTGGGTGTGTTCCACAGAAACCCTCACGAGATTATAACTCGTCCACTCGGGCTACCGAGGGGTTTAAAGGCTTGTTGCACGTGCTAAGTGCAATCGTTTTCACCACGAAAGTGTGTTTTTACTTTTAGATATTAGAGTTGATTTTAATATGCCTTAGTTAATCACTCCCATAAAACACTTAGCTAAATAATGTTTCATCCTACAATGTATTGCCACACGTAGTATCCGATAAAGTTGGGAAAAAATTATCATTGGCGGGTGAAATTCCAAAGACGAAGAATGACGAAAACATGGAAAGATCGAGGAGAAAATCAGTGTCTGTACGTAAATTCGTTAGCCTTCAGGGGGACCAAACACTACAAACAGCACACACAAAAATCACCTGGCAGCAGGGCAGCGCACCGGCCAGCGCAGGCCTGCGCCCCGCGCTGCGCCCCGCGCTGCGCCTCAAGCGCACCGGCTTGCGCAGGGGTGCGCCTGTACCCCGATAAACACCAGCTGTTTTTAACCCCTTTTCACCCCATTTTCCTCATTTTCTCTCCAAAAACTACGAATTTTGGGCTCATTTTTGCTTTCAAATCTTCAACAACATGGAATTCTTGTCAAATATCTTCATCTCTTTGCTCATTTCACCTATGTAAGTTCCCTTACTCTTCCATTGTTCTTCTCTTCAAACAAGACATGCTACTTTATTATGAACACATTTCTGCCCTAATTCCAGAAATGATGAAGGAGAGTATGTTTAGATGCCTAACATGTCATAATATGAGTAAAAATTCCTAGGATATTAACACTTCATGTCTTTATCTTGATTTCTAAATATAGATTTTGATGGAATTTCTCTCTGTGATATGTTTATAATTTCCATACTAGTGATATTGTCCAGATTAGATGTGCAAACTCCATGCTAAAATTAGTATAAACATGTCATTTCACCACAATTCCATGATTCGTGCTTCCAATCGTTATATTTGTCGCACATAGTCATGCACTTCACGACATGTACATGAATCTTGCCATGCTACGTACCCCTCTTTTTTCAAGCATATGAGACAAATCCAAGGAGAATGTTCATTCCGTTGTTGTTATTTGCATATATTACTCTCCGCGGAATCTTTCACACCTTGACATTTCGGTTATGATTATCTCATCTATTTCTTCGGAATCCATCGAGATTTGCATAACTTTGTGCCATCATGTGTATTTACTCGTTCTAAAACCCGTGTTTGCTATATATAATATATATAGCAAACACGGGTTTTAGAACGAGTAAATACACATGATGGCACAAAGTTATGCAAATCTCGATGGATTCCGAAGAAATAGATGAGATAATCATAACCGAAATGTCAAGGTGTGAAAGATTCCGCGGAGAGTAATATATATATATATATGGCACAACAATTTTCAGGAAGTTCTCGTCGCCGCCTAACTCGTACCCCACCTATGCGCGTTCATATGCCCATTCCAATTAACATAGAATACCCTTCGCCTCCAATATCACCACCTGTCTCGGAACCACCCACCCACTTCTACACTGAGAAAACGTTAAAAGAAACTGATTTCAAGAACTTTGGGATTATAGAAAGTTTCGACAGGATAGGATGGTCGGGTGGTGTCAAGTGGTGAAATACCTTTAGCAAGAGAATTTTGGACCGAACGAGATTTGTCAAGTGGTGTCTTACGTCATTCCGAGGGGTGGGCAAAGAAATTGACTGAGGTTTTCAACCTCACCATTGAGCAGGCAAGAGTTTACTCCAAATATTACCGAGGTGACTTACGGCCATGGGCGAAGGTGCTTTGGAAAATTATTGTTTTCAACATCTTACCTCGACCATCAAATACCACCGTTGTGCGTACAAGAGAGGTGATGCTCATTCATGCATTGATCACTGGTAAACCTGCTATCTCCCTCGCATACATTATGATGCAAAACATATGGGAAGCCACTTTGTCCAAAACAGCGATGTAAATCCCGTATGGCCGCATGTTAAGCGAGTTATTCATCAATATGGGAATCATTTCTGAGGGATCAAGCCCACGCTTGTTAGGGCCGAATGATGTGTGGTTCACGAGACACACCATGGCCGGGTTAACGTTTGAACAAGTTTCGGATACATTTCTAATTCGTGACCCAGCTCATGGTACAGTTTCCATCTATCCAGTTGCTCGTTCATTTTATGTGTATGAGAAGATTCTTGAGAAGGGAAAGGCTAGGCTTGTAGAGGATCGTAACGATGAAGGAGGACCGTCACATTCACAACCTTCGGATAATGTAGTTTTGGAGGCACGTCTTAAGGCGATTAAAGATGTTGTCGAGGGACTACTAGCGGCGAACAAAGCGGTACTTGTGGAGGTTGAGAAACTCAAGCATGATTTCAATGTTCATGGGATTTCAGTGGGAGCTCACTCCCGCTGGCTCTCTAGCCTCCACTCTCGGGTGGATGAGCTCGAGCGGGTTGTCGGCTGCCGAAGTTCCCACACTACCTCCGCTCATACCTCGCACATGACCTCCCCAGACGAGTACTGAAAAAGTTGTTTCCTATGATTCACGCTAACAAACAATGGCTCATGATACTTAAACATGTACTTTTCAATGTGTAATTGGCCTTGGGCCGTGAACAATTGGGTTCTCGGTGTTTACGTTGGCACCGGTGATTGTAGGACATCTGAACATTTTCATGACGTACCTAGTAGAACTTTAATTGCGATAAATTCGTTCTCCACATTTTGCTCGTTTAATTGACCTATTCTTAAGCTCACTTAGTGTCGAGGACGACACAATTTTTCTAAGTTGGGGAAGGAGAAACACATAAATGTGTTAATACTTCACAAAATGCTTTAAAACCATAAGTTTTTATTTAAAAAATGTAAATTATCGAGCCAAGCATGCACCCAACCAACTGAAAAAACGAAAATTTTTTTAGACGAAGAGGCCCCCCAAGTGCAGCCGCCGGCGCAGGCCTGCGCCCAGGGGTGCGCCTACCCGTTTTTATCCTCATTTTAAATAGAAACTTTTTTTATAAGCCCTACATGAAGTACCCATTGCGGCTCCCTTACGGCTTCTTCATCTTCTTCACCTATTTTCACACAAAATCCAATTTTGCCCACTAAAATCCTTATATATCAAGATAGATCTTCACATTTAACAAGATTTGGGAAAACACTTGAGTTTCCAACTCAAGTTGGGGAAGAAGGAATCAAGCTAGGAACTCATCCACTCCAAAGTTAGATTTAAGTTCTCCTCCACTTTCATCAAAAGCAAGGTATGAAAAGTTAATTTCTGAAAAGTTCGTTGCTATTTTGTGCAAATTGCTTAATTTGTTGAATGTGACAATGTGTTTAGCTCTATATGCATAAGTTATACACATATATGTTACATATGATATGATCATTGCATAAAATACAAGTTATGATTCCTTGATTAGAAAGACTTGAGAATGTTATATTTATATATATATACTTAAGTCATCGTAATTGTAGATGTCTCGCCGAACAAGACAACGTGTTGGAGAAGGCGCCAGTTCCTCTACCCGACCGAGGGTAGAATGGAACCCAGACTTTTATCTGTCCCAACACCCAGCTAACATCCGACAACAATTATTTATGACGAAGAAATTCTCGGGGAAAGTACTAGTAGAGAAGATAGTGAAAAAAGATGAATTTCAAAATTATGGGGTAGTAAGGTGCTTCGACCGCTTAGGATGGGAAGCTGTTTAAGACTTGGGCGGGAAGCATATTTACCATGAGGAGGTTGTGGAGTGGATATCCACGTTAAGAAGAGAGGAAGGACGATTCAGGGATGATTTCACACTAATAGGGCGCGTGAATGGACACGAGTTCCCAATGACTGCACAAGCCTTGAGAGAAATTTTTGGAGTAGATATTGGAGTTGGAGTAGATGAGGCACGAGTTTTCAATTATGAATATAAGACGGATGCACAGCTAGCATTTACGGACAGGACATGGGAAGGAGAATGGACTACGCAGCTGGCAGAAATTTTAAGAATTGACTATGATGCCGCAGCAGGGTATACGACATATGCCAGGCGCGATCTCAGCCCCATGGCGAAGGTGTTCCATAGGATCGTTACCAACAATGTGCTTCTGAGAGACAGTGACTTGACGAAGATCCAGCACGAGGAGGTAACCATTCTGTACGCATTGATGACAGGAGAGCCGAGCCTGTCTTTTGCTTGGATTGTAATGAACGACCTTTGGTCGATGTATGACACAAGGGAGAGGAAGATAATTCCTCACGGATAGGTTATATCAGAGTTTTTGAGGGCTCAAGCAGCTATTTCTCCCATCTCTGTTCCAAGAGCAGTCTCCGGCGCCGTCATCACAGCAGCCATGATACAAAGCATCACCCTACGTCAAACGGATCAACGGTTTGAAATCTTCGACTCAGACATGCACGGAAAGATGCACCGAGAGCCGTATGGCATAGAAGAAGCAGAAGCCTATCACCAGCATCAGGCAGAACGATTACATGCAGCAGGGGGAGCCAATGATATGTCCCAAGTGATCGCACAGTTAGACACAATGAACCTGCGTTTGGGCAGCTTCCAAGAAGATGTAGTTGGGAGGATGGATGAGTTCCAACATGAGTTGGAGACCCAAACAAACCGCATTGATGAGATCTACAGAGGAGTGCAAGCGACGGCATTTCATAATGCCTTTTACAACCAGCAGCACTGGGCATACGTAGATGCGGTAAGAGACCATATGAACTACAATGCCGGATTGCCACACCAACAATACGAGAACTATCAGTGGCAGAATTTTGAGAGGCTGAACATTGAGGAGCGAACGCCTCAATACTTCCTAGCTTATGGTCGGATCCCAACCACGACACGAGGGGACAGTGTGGTTCATCCTGCGAAAACATACCCGCCTGCACCACTTATGCAAGAAGATCGGAATCCTTTCGGGGATTTTTCTTTGCCGACATCTTTGGACCGCCACCACCACCATAGTAGTCAGGTTCTCCCATTCCTTTTCTTTAGTAGGATGATTTATTGTTTTTGCATGCATTTTTATTATTAAATACATGTGTTTCTTATTAGAGAGGTTGTGTAAGAAGTAAACCATTGAAATAATTCGATCGAACTGCCCTATAAATCCTTATTGTTGAGCTTGCGACTTAAATATGATGATGTTAGTTAGGTCGGTTTCAAGTAAAAAGATGTAATTACATGAGTTTAAATACAACACCAAGAGTCATAAACACTTAAAATTAAAGAAGTGAACTGAATTCGAAGTAGGACATATTATGTTGTAGCGAGTGATAAATGACAAAAATTTCAATAGCCATTATTAATCCATGCAATAAGGGGGAGGAATTGAACACGAATATAAGCCTCAATTCAAGTGTGGCCTAGCCGATTCAGGAAATTAAGTCTGAAGGGTACCATCATGCCTAGTCCCCTAAGGCCAACTGGTCTGGGAGTGGCTGACCCAAATCCTGTTACACGAATCATCTAGAAAGCCATGTGAACTTGAAATGAAAAACATAGATATTGCATGAAAAAGGCTAAAATAAAAAGAAAAGAAAAATCAGTAGTTATAATCATGCGTCGAGGAAAAGATGGTCCAGTGACCCACGTGAAATCAATTTTGTAACCTTGAGCTAAAAGGATGATAGTGGTGAGGAATTTATGAATAACTATCCGGGAGACGTCACGATATATCCGAAAATAATCCAGTTCGTGTCTTTGAAGTTACTTGTGTTTATGAAGGCTAGTGTTTGTTTAAATAAGTTGATTATTTCTTTCACGCTTGTTAAACCCGATATGTTAAAAAATCTGATTTTCGTTGCTTGCTCGGGACGATCAAGGGTTAAGTTGGGGAAGTTTGATCGGGTTATAAATACTGTGTTTATTAGGTGTAAAAGAGTTGTTTTTAGTAAGAAAATGTCGTAGAATGTGCTACTATTGAATATATTATGTGCTTGTACAGGTAAATAAAATGCAGTCTAAATTGGCGTTAAAAGGGAAGAAATCAGAACGAATTTTCAGAGCCAGGCGCAGAGAGGGGCGCATCCCTGCGCCCAGACCAAGTGCTCGACAAAAAAAATTAATTTGCCAAAACTCGGATTTTACTACGCAGAGGGGCGCAGGGGGGGGCGCAGGCCTGCGCCTACGGCTGCGCCCAACCCATTAAAATAATTTTCCAGCCGTTTTTAGGGTTTCCAGCCTTCCTATAAATACAAAAGTCAGAGATGTGAAAAAGCATCGTTTTTTGGAGAGGAAAGCTTAGGAAAAGGACCCCGTTTGAGCGAACACAAGTACGAAGAGCACACGAGTCAAGCTGCGACATTTGCTATGAAGATGGATACACAACTCTGGAGTATTACACCAACGATGTCCGGCTAATCTCACAATAATCATTCTCGGAGGAAGCACAACACTAAGTGTTTAATTTTATGAACGATTATCTTATGTTTGCATGGTTTTGTTATTTATGTTTTGATTGTGAACGAATGGTTGTTATTTGTTTGGTTACGTTTCGTAAGATAGTTCGTTGATATTTTTTATTCGTGCCGAGTTATTTATATAATTAAGACGAGTAATCAAACGTGTCACGCGCTATGCCCAAGATCACGTAACGATTCTAATAATAATCATAACAAGGATTATGTCTAAGTAATCTTCACATCGTTTATAAATTAAATACAAAGCTAAGTGTGGAATCAGGGAATGGTTATCTTCGTATTATATTTAATCAAACTAATTCATTAAGTTCTCTTTTTACAAATCTCGTAAGTAGTTAATTTTATAAATCAAGTAATCACCATTTACAAACCAATCAATCTTTCCAAACTATTTAAATTACAACGCTAGTCGCTCGAATACGTGCATTTAACCTCTCGCTCTATGTGGATAAGATCCCTACTTACCCTAGCTTCTAAGGTATTTAATGGTTATTTTTGACGGGTTAACGACACTCACATCAAATTTTAGCGCCGTTGCCGGGGAGCGGTTGCTCTTAAGTCACGTATTTTAGTAATTAGCTTTTAGTTTAGTTACTTAATTTTTCCTTAGTTTAATTTAGTTTATTTTAAATTATTTGCTTATTTTCTTTAGTTTGCTTATTTAATTTGAATCCATTTGTTATTATTCTAGTTAATCAGTTTAAGCTTTAATTATTGCCTTAGTTTTATTAAGAAAAAGGGAATCGTGGCGCAAGCATTGATTCTCACCAAAAATAACGTTTCTAGTTCTAATTCTTCATCTAGTCCTCGTAGGTTTATGCACACGCGTTATTCTGGTAGGATTTCACCCTTGAAGTTTGATCCAGAATTAGAAAAAACTGCTAGATCTAATAGGCGAGCCACAACTCAAGCAAACGAAATTAAAAATATTGCTCCTAAAGTAAACGTGGAAGAAGAAGTAATTAGTTTGGAAGACGAGAACGTCGATAACGTTCTTGTCGACGTCCAACAAAATCAAAGACCGATGGGAGACCGTAGAACCGTAGAGTCCCATTATAGGCCGGGTGATATTCCTGATCCATCACCCATTCTCTACCCAATTAATGAGAATGAACCTGAAATTAGGCCACATCTATTTAGCATCTTACTCGTTTTTCGCGGAGCACCAAGCTAAGAACCGTATGAGCATTTAGCCGAATTTACTGCTATATGTAAGGCAAATCACGTTACGGGAATGACCATAGACGCACTCAAACTTAGACTCTTTCCTTTTTCCTTGAAGGACAGAGCGAAAAACTGGTTCATGTGACTTCCCACTGATAGTATAACTAACTGGGATGAAAAAATTTAACTGAATACTACCAAATTAGCAAAACTACAGAAAAACGTAAGGAAATAACTGGATTTAAACAGAAAATTAGGGAATAATTTCACGAAGCCTTCAATAGGTTAAATGAATTACTAAGAACATGCCCTCACCATGAAATTTCTAAATGGATGTTAATTAAAACCTTCTTTGATGGGGTTATTCAAGAAAGTAGGAATATGATCACCGTTGCTTCAGGCAAAACCTTTTTAGCCAAGAAAGATGACGAAGCCTGGGAATTATTAACCCAGTTAAGCAAAGGTTTAAAAGTCCAAGCGGGTTCGGATAGTAGTGTTGGTGTCCAAGTTATGGGCATAGACAATGCATGGAAAAAGGAAGTTAAATCTGATATCTCCGAACTAAGCAAAAAGATGGACTTATTGATGAAGGGAATGGGAAAGGCTACAGTGGCACAGGTTTGCTGTGTCACTTGTGGAGACCCTTCTCATCCAACCGAGAATTGCCCACATACCTTCGCCCATGAAGAGTATGTGAACGAAGCTTTTGGCTTTCGACAACGAAGATATCTAATCAGTGATTTATATCTAATCAGCATGTATGATAGCTATCAGTTAGACGATGTATGTCAGTTAGTTCAGTGATTATCTGTATTGGACATGTGACTTGTTGTATTAAAGTTTTTAATTAGCAGTGATTTGTGTTAATCCCAGGCCTGTGCATTAAGAGATAACTGTGTTATCGCCACTTATGATTGTATATTAACGTGGCTTTTATATGTGAAAAGAGGGTGTTACAATATACGATAGTAGTTATGTTTTAAATTTTTATTTCTAAATTTGTGTGTGTGTGTGTGTATAATCAATATTAATTTAGATTTCGCTTTGTCCGTATTTAATTTAGATTAGAGGATAACAAAGTTATGAAAATAAAAATATGATTATTAAAATAGCGTCACGTGACAATCTTTGGCTATTACACAGTCACCACGTCTACGGATTGGATCAAGGCGCAACGTCGTCCAACAAGTGCGGGATCCTCGTTAGACGCTTAACGGATCGATCACGCGCGGAACACGAAGCCGAACACGATGCTAGCCGATGTAAGAATCGTCCCCACACGGTGTGTTTCTCCAAGAAACTCTTTGAAAACCTTTCTAGCTCTCACGTGCACAATACAAGTTCTGAAAAACGTATTCTCCAAAGATTATGAAAATAAACTGATTAAGTTCTAATTAAATCACTTAAGTTAGTTTAGACCCAAGCCCACGAACTTAATTAAGTTCAAGCCTAATACCCTACGAACTTAGGCTACCTAAGTTCGTATGGTGTGACTTAAGTTCGTGGTTTTAGCCTTAAGAACTTATTTCCACATTCAAGAAATTATCTTTACATTCAAGAACTTAACATGAAAATGTAGACATCAAATACAATCAAACACACATGACTTGTATTAATAAAGCCTCGTCTATTACATTTGACTATCTATTACATATCTAGACTGCTATCGTCACACAGGGTATGCCAACAGTATCCCCATTGACGATAGCTTCTAGTTAGATATTCATTAGTCTATAGAATTATGTTTATTTAAATTACTACCTGCATGGAGTCCCTGCTCAACACAAACTTTGACAACCTTCTGATACTTCCTGCCTTCAGATCTCAAATGCTCATCAAAAGAAATTTCCTGACCATGAAGTTTATGCAGATCATACTTAGATAGGTTGACAAGGTGCAAGGGATCATATAATCTCAAAGTTACCTTCTCTTCTTGATCCTCCATCACAGCATCACCTATCTCACTATCAACGTTCCACCACATCAGCTTATTTAAAACATCTTGTGGCATACTCTTCAGTGGGACCTTCTTTAGGAACTTAACAGGCTTGTAATACATTTTCATCCAAGGTCTGCCTATTAACGGATCTATTCTTGTGTTGTCCATTACTCGCTTGCCTATTCACGGATTAAGCCTTTCAAATTTTCTAGACCGACCTTCCCTTCTGATGATCTTATCAATGACTTCAACGTAGGGGTCGTCTCCAATGTTGATCAGCTCCTTCCAGGCTAAGGCTTTTATTTCACACTTGGGCAAAGATTTGATGTCCTTTAGCCTTCTTCTTAGATATTGAAGCCCATCTTTCCTCTTTAGAATAAATAGCTACAGATCTTTACCGAAGAACCAGCTGAGTATGCTTCCAGATAATTTTCTGGACTTGGCATTTTCAATTTCTCTTTCATAGCCAAGTCCTTTTTCTCCTCCGCCCTGAACCATAGTTTTCTCTTTTCTTCTCTCGTAAGCTCCCTATCAGGCATTTCATATTCTGATTCAACATTTAATGCAGACTTATGCATTTCCATGTCTACCACGCTCTGATTTTCATTTGTATATACCTCTGTGATAGGTTGCTTCTGTATTACTATCTCATCAGCCTCATCCTCTTCATCTATCACTATATCATCATCTGACTTCCAAGAACATCTTCATGAATGAATTCACCTTCCTCACGCCCTTCAAGATCTAAATCATCTTCAAAATCAAATATTACATCTTCGTCATCTAATCCTGCCAAGGCTCCAATAATGTCATTTTGAACACATTCTGAAGCTTCGAGAGCCTTGCCTTTACCTTTATTTGCTTGCTGAGCAGTCTGTTGAGAAAGATCTGCTAGCTCACTGTCCTTTTCTTGTGCACCGAGGTCACCTCCTTCATCCTCTCTCCTACTCCCCCTCAATTCATCTCCCTTACAACTCTCCACCTGAGCTGCACGGTCTTTTAAGATTTGCTCCATAAGGGTAAGAAGAGTTGTTATTTAATTTTGCTGGGCAGTCACAGTTTGTTGTAGATGGGCATTCTGCTGATCTAACTGTGTGTTGTGCTGTTGAAGCTCGGTGACTGCCCTGGTGAGTTCGAGAATTTGGACTGATTGGAAATCGACCTTAGCTTTCAATTGCGAGAAGCCTTGGTCGTCTGTTGATGAGGACGGTGATGGAGTGGCGGTAGCTGTGGATGATGACGGACCAGCGGTTGAAGTTGATGGAGCAGTGGTTGATGATGATGGAGCTTCTTGAACTAGGCGTTGGCGTTTGGCCCGTTGTTTCCTTGCCACTAACGCCTCTTCTTCAATAACAAAATCTTCATCTGTTGCATCATCATCACGAAGACTAAAAGCTGGACGACAAACTTTTTGGCGTCGTACTACTACCCGAGTCCCATGAGTCACAAAAGAAGTGGAGGGAATTGTTGCTTCCCTCATATCTCGTTCACTATCTGAGTCAGAGTTTGTAGTAAACTCTACCGTCCCTTCTGTTGCTTCCGGCTAGGAGTTGTCTATGTCTTTGAAAATGTCGTCCATTGCCGTAGGCGGTTCCAAAATATCATTAATCAGCTCTTCAGTAATATTTTTAGAGCTGCTTCTCCTTGTGCAAAAATCTCCTCCGATGTCTGTTGAATCGGGTCAGTCTGGGGTTCCAACGTAGAAGCCTCAGCTGCCGCTGTCGTTCTTGGTGGATGCTTTGCCTGAGCAACCAGTGCCTGAGCCGGTGCCTGTTATTGAGGCTCATCAACTTCCCAGTCTTCGGCATTTGGTGCCACAAACCCCGGATCTATGATGGCTCCAAACAGAGGAGTCATTTGGGGCCTAACCTCCTCCGCCCTCCTCGAGTTATGCGACTGGCAGTCAGCGAAAATTCGCTTATCAATAGCTGCCACTACAACTACTTCTGCTAATTGTGGAAGATTTGGCAAAAAGTGCCTAATGATCATCATTACGAATCGTGGATACATAAAAAATCGTTCACGTGCGGGAGCTGGGATCTGGTGAACAAACTCTCCGAAGAAAAAGCCCGAGAAGCTGAATGGCTTATTGTAGATCAGCGAGATCATCCCCGATTGAAGCTTGGATATCATCGAATCAATTCCATCTTTCTTTGGTGCAAAACACACCATCATAACATGCATCAAGTATCTCCATTGACCGATTACGCCACTATTCACGTAAGATGCTTTGGTCAGATCTTGAGCATAACCCATTCGTTGAAAGGCCGCTTGCCTTATAGGTGCCGGAAAATCTATCAAACCATCTTCTTGATCTGTTGTGCCCAACTGAAGAATTGTCCTTAGATTATCTGCTGTAAACGAGATCAGTTGTCCGTTGACTATAGCCCTCAAAAGCATAGGTACCACTGAACTGTCGACATGTAAGGATGCCCAGAACTGGCGGATGTATTGGAGTATTAGAGTAGGATTGTGTGACAGGGCATACGCGACTCTAGAACGAGTCAGGAACTCCAAAATCTATCTGTAAGGCTGCGCCTCTGCTGCTTGAAGGTCTATGGTCATTATCATATTATGCTTGTTGTAGAAAGCACGATCAGCCATTCCTACACACACAACAAATAGTTAAAATGTTAAAAAGAAATTTCTGAAAAATTTTAAGTCATTCGAACTTGATTAAGTTCGAACGAACTTCATCACCTTCGAACTTACTTAAATTCGAGAAAACAGTTTCTTCGAACTTACTTAAGTTCGAACAGTCTGATGACCTTCGAACTTATTTAAATTCGAGAAACTCCTTCGAACTTGTCAGTCTTCGAACTTGAAGATATTTTACATAAATTCGAAGACCCGTCAAGTTCGAGACATGTAGAACAAGTTCGAAGTCGGCAATGATGATGTCAAACTCGTGATTTAAACCTTTTTAGACTTAAATGACTAATGAATCTAGTCCTAATAGGTTCTAATCAAGTTTATTCATGATTAGTTTTAAGTTTCATAACCTAAAACTTCGTGATTTAAACCACCTAGTTTTTAGTTACTATAAACTCAAAATATTCGAAGTTTACACCATTAAATCAGTTCAAATCATCACTTACTTAGTGATTTGTGATACAAAACAACTAAGTCCGAGTGTATGTTCGAGGGAATGTGGAAATCTTCGAGGAACAGTTATCAATATCGAGAAAAATGACAAGTTCGAAGCGCGCAAATAAGTTCGAGATCGCCTATGTAAGTTCGTGAGGATTAAATTCGTATGTATGTGAATTGAATGAACACTGTTGACCTATTTATATCCTCACGGTGCTTCGAACTTATTTGAATAAGTTCGAACTTATCCTAAGTTCGTTTGAAACTTCAAACTTAGGTCTAGTTCGAACTTAACTGAAAATTTTGAAAACTTTGAAAATTTTTCAACTTTTTCAACTTTTGTAACCTTTTTACTTTTTACGAAACATTCTCAACTTTACGAAACCATTTCGCACTAAGCAATTATATTATCACGCAATTTTATTTTTTCCAACTTAAATTGCATCCTAGTAAATGACCTCGATCCTATTTATTAAAAAAATAAAAGTAAAATGAATCAAATAAAACAAAATGAACTAAAATAAATTACAGTATAATTAGATTGCAGAAATTTTAAAGATAAAAACACACTAACTGAATATTTTTGTGAGATAGTCAAAGAAGGTTCAATTAGATAGCAGTGTCAATGCACTTTCAGTGTTGCACTTTCACACTTTGGAATTTTTTATTCATTTGGTTGTTTGTCATAACATACACACCAATTCGATTGTCGGTATGTTTGTCCATTTAAACACTCAACACTTAGGATTTTCCTTTGGCCTTTTTATTTATCAAGAAATTACCTTATGTGTCCCATAGTTAGACATACTTCAATGTCAAGGTAGACACTCAATGATTATGACTTTTTGGTATTTGCAAATTATCTTTAAAAGAGAAACGTCGGACACAGTTCTGTATTTACATACAACAGAGTGTCTTAGTTTGTCTTAGAGTTCCTCTTATGTTAGCAAGACAGCGGTGACAGGTCTGTACTCACGTACAATAAAGCGACATATCTTGCTAGTTTAAGTCAAAGCAGCGGTGACATGTCTGTATTCACGTACAACAAAGCGACTTATTTTGACTTCCTTTACGTTACAAAACTTTTCTTTGTTTAAGATGTATTATGATGAAGCTATACATCCCCCAGATTAATTTGCATACCTCATTCATAGACATTGTTTATATACCTCTAACATAGAATTTAAGACCTTTTGGTCATACATCTAATTAGTTACACGTATGACATTTCCTTGATTATTTTATTAGCTTTTAGGAAATCCTTCATGTATTATGCCTACCAACATATCAGGCAATAAGATGTATATCACTTAGAGTTTATAGTGCATTATGTGTGAAAGTTTAACACTTAGAGTTTGTTATACTGTACTAAATTTTGTCACTTTGAACCTTAGACTCTAAGACTTCTCTCAGTTTTGAATATTCTCCTTTTTTGAAATTATTTATGATTAATACTCTTTTTTCTTTTGTTTTTCCCACAGTAACTAATAAGATAAATTAATAACTTAAAAATATTTAAAAAGAAAGAAAATCTACTGAGGTTAGGTTACCCCGGATTACGCATTCCATTATGTTGGACTAACAACTCAAAGCGTGATCTATCAAATGCTTTTGTGAAAAGATCCGCATTGTTGTAATCCGTTGGAACATTTACCAATTTAATCAAGTTTTTCTAAGCACAGTCACGAATAAAGTGATGTCTTATGTCTGTGTGTTTAGTCCTACTGTGCTTAACCGGATTATTAGTTATGGTAATTATGCACTGATTGTCTATCCTAATGGGAGTATGAGTATAAGTCAAACCGTAATACCACAATTGTTGTTGAATCCACAGAACCTGTGAACAACAACTACCAGCAGCTACATACTCGGCCTCGCACATTGATACAGCTACCGAAGCCTGTTTCTTGCATTGCCAGAACACCAATCTCCCTTCAAGGAACTGACAACCACCCGTTGTTGACTTTCTATTCAAGATCCACCCTCCATAGTCTGCATCTGTGTAAGCTTCCAATTCCAGATCTCCATCAGCATGATACCAAAGTCCCAGCTCCGGTTTCGACTTCAGGTATCCCAGAATCCGCTTTACCACTTTCATGTGCATCTCCGTTGGGTTAGCTTGAAACCTGGCACAAATACAAACAACAAACATTATATCAGGTCTTGAAGCAGTTAAATACATGAGTGACCCGATCATGGGCCGATATAAATTCGGATCCACATCAGTATCACTATCTGTACCCGGTCCGAGATTATGATTAACTTGAATAGGAGTACTGAAGTGTGCCGTAAGCTTTGTTCCTTCCATCCCGAAGCGCTCTAAAATATCATAGACATACTTCGTCTGATGAATAAACATTCCCTCCTTTCATTGTTAAACTTGTAGACCGAAAAAGAAGTTTAGCTCTCCCATCACACTCATCTCAAACTTATACTTCATAACCTTCTCAAAATCCTTGCACATTTGTTCATTAGACGACCCAAAGATAATATCGTCCACGTAAATTTGTACCAGTATAAAGTCTTCACCTTTCCTCTTAATGAATAGTGTACTATCTATTCTCCCTCTCTCAAACCCATTATCTAAGAGGTGGGTAGACAGTGTCTCGTGCCACGCCCTAGGTGCCTGATGCAATCCATATAGAGCCTTATCCAGTCTATATACTCTGTCAGGATACTTGAGATCAGTAAACCCTGGCGGTTGCTCGACGTACACCAACTTCTTCACATTTCCGTACAAGAAGGCACTCTTGACGTCTAGTTGATATACTTTGAACCCTTTGAAAGACGTGAATTCCAGAAACAATCGAATAGCCTCAAGCCTCGCCACTGGTGCAAACACTTCGTTATAATCTATCCTTTCTTTCTGGTTGAACCCTCTGACCACGAGTCTTGCCTTGTTACGAGTAACCCATGCCCCGATCATCCCGTTAGCACTTAAAGACCCATTTGGTCCCTATAGCAACTTCTCCTCGAGGCAAAGGCACTAACTCCCACACTTCAAGTTTTTAGAGCTGTGAAAGAACCTCTTGCATAGCTTCAACCCAAGAATTATCCTTCAGAGCCATTTGTACGTTCTTTGGCTCTACTTGTGAAATGAAACACGAGCATAAACACATGTGAAATGTCTCAGAGTCGTTGATCATCGATAAAAGCATTGTGTTACTATTCACACTACTCCTATTTCTCACACCAGCATTCGGATTCCCAATTATGTCCTCTATCGGATGATCCTATTTATCCTTGATGTTTCAATTGCATCGACCTGAAGATTATCTCCCAAATCTGATCCTATTTTGCCTAAGGGGGTGTGACTTTAGATGAAACATTCTCCTTGTGATCACTGTCTTCTGAGGCTAAATTCTTAGTCTGATTCTCATCCATAGGCAACAAAGGTTCATTGTTTGCTGGAGACCCATCCTCTGTCGTTACATTATCAAATGTTGTGGGAATGCTTGAGTTTGGAAATCCTCTACCCTCGTCGTTAAGATTTAAAGATGAGAAGTCGTTTTCCACAGTTCCTGCATTACCACTAAAAGTAATGTTAAATTATTCAAACACAGAGTCACAATCAAATAACCATTCTGGACCATTTTGGGGTTCATGTGAATAACTTGTTACATCAATGTTAAACACACTTTCAACCGTATCAGTAGTTTTATTAAAAACCCTCTTGTTTGGTGAATTTGGGACATAACCTAGGAAGTATCCTTCATCAGCCTTTTCACCAAACGTAGGTTGATGTTTCGTTTTTAATAGAGTTCATGGCACCCCAAACAGTTCAAAGCCATTTAAATTTGGTGGTCTTTAATTCAGACTCTGAAGCTTTTGACAGTAGACAAATACAACCTATCGATGAATCGACTACAGACATGTCCATCATGTACAGATCATTCACCCTTGGAGCTTTCATCATAATCCATTCTACGGGTATCTTGAATCCCGACTTTAGTACTAACGCTTCTTTATCAGTAAAGAGGACTGAATTTTGTTTATCACAGATCTAAGAGACACTAATGAGATTGTGATCAAGCTTATCTACATAGTAGAATTGATCAAGAGTGATCGTCCCATTAGTGACAACTCCTGTTCCAGTGATATTTCCTCCTTTATTCCTAGCAAATGATACAACCCCCTTGTTCCCACTCTTGAAGTCCGTTAGTAGACTTCTTTCCCCAGTCATGTGACGAGAGCAACCATTATCTATGAACCATTTGTTGTTAATACCTATAGTTAACTCATGCACATGAAAGAAAAAGAGTTAGTTATCACGGGGAACCCAAATCATAACTAACTTGGTAATACCATTCTCATCCACATACTTGAACTCTTTCAATACCCATCTCTCCATTCAGGTGACTTGGGTTTTTGATTAAGAACCTATTGTGGAGCTGAGTGATTAATATTCACTCTTGGCCTTTGAGTTGACATTTGCTGTGGAACCCTAGAATAATTTCTATTATAGTGCATTTCACTGTTATATCACTGGGCTCTTCCTGGTTTCTTATGTCTGTTAGGGGTATGCGACCTAACTGAAGTATAACTCCTCTTAAGGGTAGTACTCCTAAAGACTGGTTGTGGTCCAGACCTTGATTGATTTGGGACTCTATTCGGTGAATTAGTCCTAAACCCTTCATTCTGTCTGATTGACACAGGTATTTGCTTAGCACCTACTCGTGTTGTTGCATTCGAGTTCTTCTCAGTATTCTGAGAACTGCTTGAACTTGCAATACTAGGCACTGATTTTAAGGCTGGTTGGTATGGTTTCCCTACGATTGGTGTAGACTCAACTTTCTTATAGGGACAACTAGAAGCAACGTGACCTTTCTCATGACATCTAAAACAAGACATTTTGTCAATAGGCTTCTTATAGGTACCCTTTAACTTAGGAGTCTCACTAGTGTAATGTTCTATTGTTTCAACTATAGTGTTTAAAATCTCTTGGTTATTATCACTCACAATTTTTACCTCTTCTAGTTTTGTGTCACTAGTAGACTGCACACACTTAACAGTTTTTTTAACCTTAGGGGTTGCTATTGACACCTTAGTTGTTGATGTCTTATTAGTTTCTATTACAGTTGCTTCCTCTGATTCAACCGTTTCTGTGGTCTTATCCTGAGGTAGAGGCACATAGTTATTAATGAACGGTGGAGGAATTTTCTGATATCCTAGGCCCACTGGTTTCTTAGATTGTCTATGCGCGTCTAAGATTTTGCCTAGATTCAGGGATGAGTTCCTAAACATTTCAAGTTTACTATTTGACTCTGCAACTTTAACCCTCGACTCTGCTAATTCTTTATCTTCTAAGGAGATCTCTTTGGTCAGGGCCTCTATATGCTCATAAATTAGTTCATTCCTAACACATTGCTCACACAGTTTGTCTTTCAGAGCTACTGCATCTTGAGCATCGGCTTTCATCTTAGCCCTAAGATCTTCTTTAATATCTAACAAACTAGCATTTTTTGATTTTAAGGATTAGATTTGAGTTGTCATGGTTGCATGTGTTTCTACCACTAGATTCAATCTATCATTTAACGTAGCACATAAAACACATAAATCATGAAACATAGAAAAGTTAAGAGATACCTTTTTGCAATCGGATTCCAGGTTTGCCATTTGAGCTGCAAACTCCAGAGTGGTTTGCTCCTCAGATTTTCCAACATCTAAGGAATTGAATCGGACTGTTGGGTGTCCTGCTTTTCCGCTTCAGCTCTTTCATCAGTCTCAGTTACCTCAGCCATAAAAGCTCTGGCATTTGACTCCGGATGAGTACTCCAATCATATGTACCATCTAGTTGTCTGGTAGAAGATACATTCGTTAACAGACCAGTTATTGCTGTTTGATTCCCTGAACTACCCGAATTCTGTCTTCCCTGATTCTGATTTTGATAGTTCTCAACCTTTGGTCTCTGACATTCTCTAGCAAAATGTCCCAACCCTTGACAGTTGTAACATTTTACCTTTGACTTGTCAAACCCAACATTGTTGCTTACACTCAGATTTCTACCCGTTCTCTTCATAAACCTTTTAACTCTCTGCGTTACCATGGCCAGTTGCCATTGTAGGTCCACTTGTTCTAAATCGTCCAGATCTACCTGATCGTAATCCTCTTCCCACAGAGCTGGATTGTTGATTTTACCTTGAACGCAGTTGCCGTAAGCTGCTACAAACGAAGCTATAAGATTTAGATGCTCCTCAGCTGATTTAGCGCTCATAGGCATTTTGGTATAGCCTTGAGAAGTTGATCTTATTGAGTGATATGGTTTGTCTTGCGATTTAGAAAACCCTAAGAATGCTCTACTACCAGATTCTTTAGCTCCAACTGGTATTTCCTCTTCTCCAGAAAAGAAAGCTGTGGCCCCCGACTTCAGTTCACTAGAAGTTGATGTCATTGATTTCCTGAAGTACATTTCAGGGTCCTGTACTTGATCAAATTCCCTCTCCTTCTTCTGTAACTTAAAGTTGTAGGCCCTCAAAGTTCCAATCACTTCGTCTAGAGTAAGAGTTCCAACTTTTCTTCATCATGTTTTATCAGCGTTGTGTACATCTCCCACTTCGCTAGTAAAGCATCAAGAAGCTTTTTTACCTTTTCGAACTCTGAATATTCAACCCGATGATTATCCATCTCAGTCAAAAGGTGATAGAATCTAGTGATTATGTCATGCAATGTCTCATTCTTCAGACAATTGAAGATAGCAGACTGTTGTTTCAGTAATTCCATTTTCCCCTTTCTAACCCTAGGATTTCCTTCATACGTTTTCTCCAACGCCTCCCATAAATCCTTAGAGGTTCGGTGATTTTTAAAGGCATGTAGAATATTCAACGGTAATGCCATTCTAATTGTAGATAGAACTCGATTCTCAGCCTCATAAATTTTCTTGTCGTCATCTTTCATATTTTGATACGACAAAACTTTTAATCTACCTTCGAGCTCTTGTGTTAGGGGAATGTAGCCTTCATGTATGCATATCCACATACGCATATCGTTGAATCTCGCGAAGTCTGCAAATTTGTCCTTCCACCAAATAGTCTTCTATTTTCATCAGCTTGGGTGGAGAATTGGATTTGCCCCTCATGGTCCATTTCCAAAAACTTATGCAAACTTGACATTCTTTCAAACGTTTTGTTCACGAACTAAACTTATTTAATTTTTAAAATAAATTTGAAGTAAAACTTACAAACTTTAATAAGTTCGAATAATTTTTAAGTTCAAAGGTGTTTTCTAAATTAAATGTGTTTTAAGTTAAGTTCGAGGTCAACAAGTTCGAAGGATTTCAAGTTCGAGAAACCCTAATTCGTCTGACAAGATCGAATCAGTCAAATTCGACTGACAAGTTCGAACCAAATCAAGTTCGATAAACCCTAAACCAAGTTCGAGATTCTAACAAGTTCGAACCAAATAAATTCGAATCCCTGACAAATTCGAGGAACAATCAAATTCGAAGCTCTGACAAGTTCGAGGAGGAGCGTGTCTGACAAGTTCGAGGAACCCTAAAACACCCCCTAAGTTCGAGCGCCGCAAGTTCGAGAAACGGACAAAAAATCGATTTTTTCAAGATTTCAGATTAAATCAATGTTTTTAAGATTAAAAACAATTATTTCAGCTGAAAAGATGAACTAATATGAATATTTGCCAATAAACTTGCTCGAAACAACTCTGAAAACTTCAAAAAATGTGTGATTTATCCGAAAGAACGCCGAGAAACCATATGAATGTTCAACCACACATGACGAACACGAAGAACAATCACGATGGCTCTGATACCACTTGTAAGGTCACCACACCTACGGATCAGATCAAGGCGCGACGTCGTCCAACGAGTGCGGAATCCTCGTTAGACGCTTAATGAATCAATCACGCGTGGAACACGGAGCCGGACACGCTGCTAGCCGATGTAAGAATCGACCCCACACAGTGCATTACTCTAAGAAACTCTCTAAAAACCTTTCTAGGTCGCACGTGCACAATACAAGCTCTGAAAAACGTATTCTCCAAAGATTATGAAAATAAACTGATTAAGTTCTAATTAAATCACATAAGTCTGTTTAGGCCCAAGCCCACGAACTTAATTAAGTTCTAGCCCAATACCCTACGAACTTAGGCTACCTAAGTTCTTATGGTGTGACTTTAGTTCGTGGCTTTACCCTTAAGAACTTATTTTCACGTTCAAGAACTTATCTTTACATTCAAGAACTTAACATGCAAATGTGGACATCAAATACAATCAAACACACATGACTTGTATTAATAAAGCCTCATCTATTACATTTGACTATCTATTACATATCTACACTGCTATCGTCACACAGGGTGTACCAACACCGCGTATCTGTGTTATTGTGTTGAGCTTTCCATGTGCTTTGTGTATGTTATGTGTTATTGCTGCAGAGTCTAACCCTCGCGTACTCATGAGCTTTCCAGCTTACATTTTCGAGTCTAACGTGTCTCAGGCAGTCAGGTAGTGGGGTCACAGCCAGGGATACATCAGAGTTTTTGTGTGTGCTTGATATATGCTAATAGTAGATTTTGAGAAACTGTTTATCTGTGTTTTATATATGATCAGCATGTATGATAGCTATCAGTTAGTCGATGTATGTCACTAAGTTCAGTGATTATCTGTATCGGACATGTGACTTGTCGTATGAAAGTTTTTAATTAGCAGTGATTTGTGTTAATCCCTAACCTGTGCATTATGAGATAACTGTGATATTGTCACTTATGATTGTATATTAACATGGCTTTTATATGTGAAAAGAGGGTGTTACAATATACGATAATAGTTATATTTTAAATTTTTTTATTTCTAAATTTGTGTGTGTGTGTATATATATAATCAATAATAATTTAGATTTACCTTTGTTTGTATTTAATTTAGATTAAAAGGATAACAATGTTATGAAAATAAAAATATGAATTTTTAAAATAGCGTCACGTGACAATCTTTGGCTATTACACGATTTAGTTTTATTTTTACTTTAGAGTTTTAAACCATGATTCATTTACATTATTATATTTTTAAAAGGGTTAATTATGAAAAAAGAAAAGGGCTAAAGCCGTACAATAACAATGTACTTTTTAAGGTGTATCGATATAGTACGTGTACTTTTTATATTGTTAATATGATACATTTACTTTTTATGACCGGTTATTTCGTCTAGCTTTGCGCAGTTGTGGGAGAATCGTCGGTACGAACTTGTTCACCGTTGGATCTGTGTAAAATTTGAGGAGAAGCTTTGAAACATATAGTTCTTCGATTTGGACGGTGGAGATCGTCATTGGAGATTTCTATAGAGGTCTGTTGGTGTTTGAAGTTGGCTGTGCAGTGTGATTTCTCCTACCAGGTTATCACAAGGACGAGAGAGTGTATTTGATGCTTGAATTATGGAAATTTGAACATTAATAAAAAGAGAAATTTCACTCTTAACAGGTATAGCCAGTAACCGGTTACCAAAGGTATCATATTGGTATGAAAAAATATAGTACACGTATCAAATTTGAACGATTCAGAAAGTACACGTGTAATATGAATAATTAAAATAGTACACGTACCATATCGATACATTATAAAAAGTACACAACTATTCTATGACTTTAACCCAAAAGAAAACTAACATGTTTTTATATTTTTTATATTTTCATTCCTCGTTAACTTTTCCAAAAAAGTTTTCAAATTATATTTTAAAATTTTTTGTTAAACTTAGTTTTTACACGGTTATAATGGGTAAACCAGGTTTTCTAAAAATTAAATGGTTCTAATTCTCTAATTTCGCTAAACCAGAAAAAAAAATATTTACTTGAAAACTTTTATAGAAAAAAGACAACAATAAAGGACGAAAATACAAAAAAAACATGAAAATATATTGGCTTTTGTCTCTTAATTAATTATTTTTTAAAATATAATCAATCCATATAATATAATAAAAGAAAATATTAAGCATCAAGTGTCGCTTCCTCAGCTACGCATAATTTTGTTTTCCCTCCTAAATTTTCACATTAATAATAATAATAATAATAACAATAATAATAACAATATTATTATTATTATTATTATTATTATTATTATTATTATTATTATTATTATTATTGTTATTATTATTACTACTACTACTACGAAGACGACAACAACAACAATTAAAAATAGTTAAATAAAAAAATTTACTTTAGGGACCGAAACTAAAATGAACTACAAACTTTTGAGAGCAAAACATTATTAAGGAAAAGGGTAAATGGTCATTATGGAAGATTTAACCATTTGATTGTTAAAGTTAACGATAAAGGGGCTACTTTTGCAAGTAACGATGAAAATAAGGACCGTTTATGCAAAATTGAAACCAGAGAGACTGTATCCATAGGTTTATGCAAACCACAGGGACCATTTCTGTTAACTAATAATTAAATCTTATAACTATGGTGTGCGTGTATATATATGTTATTGTATGTTGTTTTAACATTACATCCAAACTTTATCATGACTGATTTTATAAAATAGTTGAGGGTTACAACAATGAGTACAACTGAGAAAATACAATAAAACTATTGAATAAATAATGGATATTGTTTATTACACGAAATGATTATTGAGATTAAATTAATCATTCTGGTTTGTATCAAACTTTGGATTTGGTCCCTGAACTTTCAACTTTTCAAAATCGATCAGTATCATCAAGGTTTACTTTCAAAATTAGTCCATTATTCATTAACTTTAATAGAAATCTGTTAGGCACAAAAAGGCCTCAGTCAAACCTGTTCTGCATCTGAGGGGGAGATTGATAATCAATCCTGTTGATGCATTTGAAGGTTGAATTTAAGGCCTATTATATGCCTTATTGAAACCTGAAAATGATTTGCAATATTAGTCTTAAGCTATTCTATGTGTTGCATGTGTTGCAACTAAGACAGTTTGTCCAAGCTGCTCTGTCTGCTGAACAGGCTGGACATAAACTGTCTACGCTGCTCTACACTGTTGAGCAGCTTGGGCGTTTTTAAAGTGTCTGTTCTTTGTGAACAGAACCTGTTCTTTGTGAATAGGCTAAACACTTAATGGAATATGTTTCCAAGTCATCATGTATTGTTTTTGACTACAAGATCAGTTTACAAGTCGAAGACAAAGTGGAAAGCAGAACCGCTCAGCCTGCCCAAGCTGTTCTGTTACATGAAGACAAAAGGTTATTTGAAAAAGGTGACAGACCTTTTTCTTATATCAATATAGGCCTTTACAAGGAAGAAAGACGCAAAGTTGACATTCCTAAATTATTTAAAGGCAATGCAACAGTAGACAAAGTGAAAAGACAAAAGTTCTGCACATGTGAAGACAAGTCTGCTTTTCAGAAAAGTGCAGAAAAGATTATGTTGTCTTTTCAACAAGACTTCTCCTTTTCATTCCGTCCAATGAAGATGTTTCTCTTAGATCCTCTGAATGAGTATAAAAGGAAGCTTCTAAGGGCAGTAAAATGTGTGAAGAAAGCTAAGTGCTGAAACCAAGAGTGAACGTGCAAGTGTGATATTCATGCATGCAAGCCTTCTTTGTAAACCAGTATCTGTGTGTCTAAGCTGATTTACATAAGCTGTTCCCTTAAGTCTTGTAAAACACAGTGAGTGCTTCTTAGTGAGTGTATTCATTGTATTCTAGTTTGAGTCTGTCTTAGACTAGTAAACATACTGTTGTATCTGTCATCTCAGCTTGAACCATTCCGCATTCAAGCTTGTTTGTAATTAACAGATTGTTGATAATACATACAAACATTGAGAAAAAGAGTGTGTAGTTTTAAATTGCTGTATTCACCCCCCCCTCTACAGCTTACTACTATATACTTTGGGAACCTTTCGGGACCTACAACTGGTATCAGAGCAGTTTAGAGTGTGTGTCATTCTAGATCTCTCATTCTCCCAAGTTTCCATGGACGACAGTGCTGCAAATTCTTCTTACTATGACAATGGCTCAATGGGGAAACCTCCAAAATTTAATCATCAAAACTTCTCTGGCTGGAAGTGCAGAATGATGCTCTATTTAGAGAATCTGGATGTACAACTACCAGAGATAGTGATGGAGGGTCCCTATGTGCCAACCTCTGTTACTACTATAACTCCAGCGGTTGAAGGAGCTGCTCCTGAAATCAAGACCTTTGAGAAAGCTAAAGCTCAATGGTTTGATGAAGACAAGAGACTGGTGGCTCTGGATGCAAAGGCCAGAAACAATCTGGTCATTTCTCTTCCTGATGATGTGTTCAAACAGGTTGAGAAAATGAAGACAGCAAAAGAAATGTGGGATACTTTGTGTACCGTCTATGATGGACCCACAATCACACTGGACAACAGGATCAACAATCTTGTTAGACAGTATGAACTTTTCTTTGCTAAACCAAAGGAGACTCTCACTGAAACCTACACCAGGTTTACTGCCTTAGTAAATGATCTCAAAGCTGTTGGGATCACTAAGGACAGTCTCACCCTGGTGAACAAATTTCTGGACATTCTACCTGAAGAATGGAACTACTTTTCAACAATTTTAAGAAATTCAGGTACTATCAGAAGTATGGATCTTGTCAATCTGTATGGATCCTTACTGAATGATGAACAGTCAAGGCAACAAAAGAGAAATGCCTTGGAGATGTCCAAAAGAGGTGCAGCCTTTGTGGCAAATGTGAGACAACCTGTAAATCAGGTAAGTGATGTGTTCACTAAATCTGATCAACAGGATGATGACAAGGAGGAAGAGTCAGGTGAAGAAGATAATGCAGATCTTGCTGAACAAGATGATGAGCAAATGATAGCTATGCTTGTCAAAAGGTTTAACAAGAAAAGGTTTGGAAGAAACATGTTGCAAGGAGGTTCAGGTGCTGGCAAGAAGAAGGCATTTGATAAATCCAAGGCTGAGTGCTTCAAATGTGGCAAAACTGGCCATATTGCTGCTGACTGTGTGTCAAAAGCTGTTTGTCAGTCATCCAAACCATACAAGACAAACAGGGATGATGGTTATAGGGTTAAGTACCTTATGGCCATGGCTAAGCTGAGGAAGTTGGAAAACTCAGTGGGTTCCAACCGCCAAAAGGGACTCATGGCTGAGACTTGTGATTGGGAGGAATCTGATTCATCATCTGATGAAGAAGATAATCAATGTCTGATGGCCAACACTGATGTCCCATCAACAAGCAGTTTCAAACAAGATATGGCTGAAGCTGAAGCTTTCAGCAGCTTAGAGAACTGGAATCCTACTATGATGTATAAGGTACAAAATTTTATGGCTTACAGTTCTGAAGAAAAAGTTAAAATGTTTGAATACATGCTTTTTGATCTAAAAGCTGCTGTTGAGAAGCATGATGCTTTATTATCTGAAATCTCTAAGATTAAAACTGATCTTAAAACTAAAACCAGTAAACTGGACAGTTTCCATAAGTTGGAAACTGAGCTTGATGAATTAAAACACATCAACTCTATTTTACTGGAAGAAAAGAGAGAAACAGATATAAAGCATGCTAAGCTTCAAAAGATAGTTGACTCTTGGTGCCAATCTGCACAAAAAGTCAGCCATTGTATAAGTCAACAAATTCCTGCACAAATCCAAGCCTATCTTGGAGGGGATCTTGACACAACAGCTTCCATTGTTGAGATTAATAATTTGAAAGAAGATTATTCCACTCTTGGTGAACTTCCAAATACATTCATCCAAAATGTGAATGGTAAACTAATCTCAACAAATAGGTTTGTCAGGCCTCAGAATACTGACAGCGTGTGTGAACTCAGCTCAAAAGCTGATGTTGGAATTTGTTCTCCATCAAGTCAGCCTGCTAAGTTCTCTGCTGGTTCACACAAGCAAAAGAAAGGGAGACATGTCCAAACTGAAGCTGTGGACACTAAACCTGTTGACAAAACAGGTTCTGAGTCCAAAGCTGATGGTAAAAAGCATGTTAATCCTTTTGATGCTAAACATTTTGAAAATAAGTTTTCAAAAGGTAAGCAGTCTGTTTTCAACAAGGGTAAGTCTCATGTTGAAAACAAAACTGCTGTGATTTCAAATAAGTTTTCAAATCATAGTAGTAAACTGGTTGTAAACAAGAACAATCTTTTCAAAACCAGACACAGTGAGTATGCTGATTGGCAGCATAAATCACAATTCAGTAGGGGCAAAAACAAAGCTATTGCTCAAACTGAGATAATTGGGAATAAGTTTCCCAAACCTGTGGAAGCTCAAAAGCCAATTAAGCTCCCTGTCTTTGATATCTGTCCTCCTAAAAAGAAGACAGAAGAGGCAGCCAAAGCTGTGGCTATTACACTATCCACTCAAACTGTTGGTTCAACAAAAAGTAATAAAACTGCTAAACCTGCTGAACGAATCAACAAAAATAACTCAGAATGTGTTTCTGAAAGATCTTCTTCCAAAAATCCTAAAAAGAGAAAATGTTACAAGTGTGGGAAGAAGACACATCTGGCCAAGGACTGTCCTGAATCTGAGGACATAAGGCCTGTTGACTCTGGTGTTTCCCTCACAGCTGTCACAAGCAGTGGCGGAAATGGCAAAGTCACTGAGGATTGTATTCAAGCTGATACCATTCAAATAGGGAATATTAGTGTGGATATTTCAAGTCCATCAACAAATGTTGATGAAGTAGGAGAACTCATCTCTGTGATGAGTTCCCCTAAAAATGACTAATAATTCTCTTATCACTCTGCAGGAAAAACAACCTACCCAGGTTTGGTACTTGGACAGTGGCTGCTCAGGGCACATGACAGGTTGTAAAGAATTGCTGAGTGAACTCAGGCCTGAAAAAGGGCCAAAAGTCACCTTTGGTGACAATGTACAGGGATCCACTGAGGGATATGGAACTCTTAAAGCTGGTGCTGCAGTATTCAAAAGAGTAGCCTATGTGGTTGGGCTAAAACATAACCTTGTCAGCATAAGCCAACTGTGTGATGCTGGCTACAAGGTTAACTTTGATGAGCACCAGGGTTACATATTGGATTCCCAAGGCAAAGTTGTGCTATGTGCTCAACCAAAGAAAGGTGTATATGTTGTGGATATGCATTATGCTGACCCCACAACTGAAACCTGCTTTCTCACAAGAACAAATGTTGATCTAAACTGGCTATGGCACAGAAGACTGTCACATCTGAACTTCAAGAACATCAACAAACTCTGTAAGAAAGAGTTGGTGACAGGTTTGCCTTCTATGACTTATGCTAAAGATAGATTATGCACAGCTTGTGAAAAAGGCAAGCAGAGAAAAACATCTTTTAAATCCAAACATAATTTCTCTATTGATACTCCATTCTTCTTAATCCACATGGACTTGTTTGGACCTGTTAATGTCCCAAGTCTAGGAGGAAGAAGATACACTCTAGTAATGGTTGATGAGTTCTCCAGGTACACATGGGTGATCTTTCTGAAGAACAAAGGAGAGGCTGCTAGAGAAATTATTGGATTTATCAAAAAGATGGAAATGCTGAACTCTGCCCAAGTAAAGCAGCTTAGAAGTGATCATGGTACTGAGTTCAGAAACAGTACTGTTGAAGACTTTTGTGAAGAGAAAGGAATCACTCAGAACTTTTCAGCTGTAAGAACCCCTCAACAAAATGGAGTTGCTGAAAGGAGAAACCGAACTCTTATTGAAGCTGCAAGAACCATGTTGTGTGCATCAGGTTTACCTTCATCATTTTGGGCTGAAGCTGTTAATACTGCCTGCTTCACCCAAAATAGATCCTTAGTGGTGAAAAGATTCAACAAGACTTCCTATGAGCTTCTCAAAGGGAGGAAGCCAAATGTCAGTTACTTCCATGTGTTTGGATGTCCCTGTTTCATTCTGAATCAAAGGGACCAGCTGTCAAAGTTTGAACCTAAATCTGATGAAGGTGTGTTTGTTGGCTACTCTGCTATCTCCAAAGCCTACAGAGTATACAACAACAAAAGAAAGGTGATAGATGAATCTATCAATGTCACCTTTGAAGAGTCCAAGAATGTTTCCACCAAAGCTGTTCCTGAATCAGTTTCAGGAGATCTCAACTTTGATGAACTGATGCATTCAAACAATGAAGAGGACTCAAGAGCTTCCACTACACCCAGTGTGGAACCTGTTAATCATGATGGACATGATGATGATTATGTCAATACTTCCTGTGTGAATCAGTGTACTGACTTAATTACAACTGCATGTCCAGAACCTATCAATGCTGATTTTCCTAGTTCCTCTGCTGATATGTTCAACAGTGGTCAGACATGTTCAACTAGTGAACAGGCTCAAGACAACAGTGTGTCTGAAAATCTTGAGAACTGTTCAACAGGACCTGCTGAAGATGTTAACAACTCAAGAGAATCATAATTGAAAAATGATCCTAAGTGGATCAGGTGTCACCCCAATGATCAAATAATTGGTGACATCAACAAAGGGATACAAACTCGGTGGGACAGCTTAGGGAACTTTTGTATGTTCTCTAGCTTTGTTTCACTAATGGAGCCAAAGAAGGTGGATGAAGCACTAAAAGATGCCAATTGGATCACTGCCATGCAAGAAGAACTCAATCAGTTTGAGAGAAACAAAGTATGGAAGCTGGTCCCTGCTCCTAAAGGAAAAACTATAATTGGCACAAAATGGGTTTTCAGGAACAAGATGGATGAGCAAGGTCATGTCATTAGAAATAAGGCAAGACTGGTTGCTCAGGGCTACAGACAGGAGGAAGGCATTGACTATGATGAAACATTTGCTCCTGTGGCCAGGCTAGAAGCAATTCGTTTGTATCTAGCCTACGCTGCTCATAAGAGCATAAAGGTATTTCAAATGGATGTGAAGAGTGCATTTTTGAATGGGAAGCTGCAAGAAGAAGTATATGTCAAGCAGCCTCCAGGTTTTGAAAATGAACAACACCCAGGTTTTGTCTATAAGTTGGACAAAGCTCTCTATGGTCTCAAACAAGCCCCTAGAGCCTGGTATGACACTCTTACTGAATTCCTTATTGGCAATGGGTACTCCAGAGGTAAAGTGGATACCACACTGTTCATAAAGAAGGTGAAGTCTGATATTATGCTTGTTCAAATTTATGTGGATGACATAATATTTGGTTCTACTAATGAGCAGTTATGCAAGAATTTTTCACTACTCATGAAATTAAGTATGAAATGAGTATGATGGGAGAACTAACTTTCTTTTTAGGATTACAGGTTAAAAAAACCTCAACTGGAATTTTTATAAATCAAAGAAAGTACACTTTAGATCTATTGAAAAAGTTTAAATTTGATCAAAGTTCTCCTATTAAAACCCCAATGGCAACCAATGTAAAATTGGATGCTGATGCCAGTGGCAAAGCTGTTTCAGTAACAGCTTACAGAGGCATGATTGGGAGCTTGCTATACTTGACTGCCAGTAGACCTGATATTATGTTTGCCACCTGTTTATGTGCTAGGTTCCAAGCTGATCCAAAGGAATCACGTCTAGCTGCTGTTAAAAGAATCTTCAGATACCTGAAGGGTACTCCAGGTTTGGGTCTTTGGTATCCCAAAGACTCAAGCCTTGAACTAACAGGCTATTCAGATTCTGATTTTGCAGGCTGCAGGTTAGATAGGAAAAGCACAACAGGTGGTTGTCAACTCCTTGGTGGAAAGTTGATCAGTTGAAGTAGCAAGAAGCAGAACTCAGTGTCCACTTCTACTGCTGAAGCTGAATATATTGCTGCTGGAAGCTGCTGTGGGCAGATTCTGTGGATGCAGCATCAGCTTGAAGACTATGGGCTTGTGTATAGGAAAACTCCTATTCTATGTGATAACACAAGTGCCATAGCCATCTCCAACAATCCAGTATTTCACTCAAGAACAAAGCATATTGAAGTCAGACATCATTTCATCAGGGATCACATTCAGAAAGGTAATGTGGAGGTAAGCTTTATTTCCACAAATGAACAGCTTGCAGACATTTTCACCAAACCTTTGGATGAAACAAGGTTTAATTACCTTGTCAGCAAGCTGGGCATGTTAAATAAGAGTGACTAAGTGTTCTCTCAGGTCTATGAAGTTGTATGTCTCACACTGCTCAAGTTTCTCAGAACAGCTTAGACAGAACAGGCTATGCGTGTTCTATACTTAGCCATTTTTCTGAAAAACTTGAACAGCTTGAGCACAGAACAGGCTGAACAGCAAACAATTTGAAAGTCCAGCCTGCTCTGATGGTTCATTCCTCAGCCTGTTCATTCCCTCACGCTACCTTTGACCAAACCTGTTCTCACTACTGAGAACAGGCTGAAGGCACAGTTTGATAGGAGAACAGCCTGGAGAATGAATAACCTGCGTTGACTCCACTTATCACAGGGTTGACCAAACAGCTTAGACCAAAAATTTTAATTACCTTTCTTCATAATTAAGTTACTTAATTTATGTTTTATTTAACTTAATTACTGCGGATAATGTGGTTTACGTGTGTAAGTGATTAAAAAGAAATCGAGTGGTCTGACAAACGGTCTGACATGGACAACCGTTCCGTTTTCCGTTAACGACTTTTTCAAATCAAACCGCCCAAAATATTTCTCTCTCATACACACTATCATTCAAATCCTATAAATACCCAAACACAGTTTCATCTTCGTCTTCCTCATCACTTCCAAAAATCCTCAAGAACCCTAAAATCGACTAAGTGTCTTTTGCTTCTTTCAACTCACAAATTCCCAAATGGCTCACAGACCTAATCCCTTTCTCCTAGTCTTCGTTGGTGAGGATGTTGTAAAACATTCATCTGTCACCACGATGCTGACCCTCAAGCCCACCAACTACATTGCCAACCTCACTATCCCCAAAAACTATGTGGGGAAGGGATACGAACAAATGGTGAAATTTTTGCAAGTTCATCCGTTGAACTATGCAATGACTGCATCACCTGGTGTCATGTACCAGGAGATGGTATACGAGTTCTAGTATACCTGCTCCTACAATCCCAACACTCAGGTTATCAAAGGTACCATTCTCAATGGGACTCAAACCATTGAGATAACGGTTGATCTTTTGAGGGAGGTTCTTAATCTTCCTATTGCTGAGTCGTATGATCTACCCCAGCCTGAAAATGAGCAAATGGGCAATCTGCTACGCTTCTGTGGTGTAGCAGAACCCAAGGTTGGAGCTACGTTGTACAGGAAGGAGCTGTCACCCACTTACAGCTTTTTATTTGCCTCTGTGGTAATGTCTTTCAGCAGCAAGGTTGGTTCCTTTGACCAACTTAGTAGAGATGAAGTGCCAGTAGTCCTTCAGCTAGTGGATGGGACTACACTTGACATGGCCAAATGGATCTTCTTGAACATGAGAAAACTGGTGCAGCAAGACCCGAGACCAGCTGCTGTCCGATATCCCAGGTTCCTGAGTCTCATCTTCTGCCATGTCTGTGGTGAGCAACTGTACAATTCTCAGCCTCTACTTAAAACTGATGCATTCCCTGTCATAGGGAATAGAGTCTTTCATACTCCTGTACTGTCAAATGAGCCTCCTCTATCAACACCAATGAGGAGGCTGTTGGGTTTAGTGGAAGGACCCTCTGCTGTGAGGGTGGATCCAGAAGTTGCTGCTCCCACCTCAAAATCCAAAGCCAGGTCCAAGCTTGTGAAAAGGACCCTAGCAGCTGAAGCTGGGCCTGCTAAAAAGAAGGCCAAAACAGCTTGTGCTAAGTCTGCTCCTTTGGCCTCTGTGGCTGAGGAAGAGCAGACTCCTCACCCTGGCTCATTTGTTGAGCCTGAAGCCTTTGTGGCTGGTGCCTCTGTGGCACAAGAGACTATGGAACAGGCCAGCCCCACTGTTCCTGACCCAGTCTCACATCCAGTCCAAACAGATCCTCTCCCCTCTCCACAATCACCCACATCCTCCATCCATTACCAAAGAAAATCGCTAGCCAAAAAGAAAACAGCCCACAAAGCCACCTCCTCTGTTCCCTCTCAACAGGGTTCAGTTGTAAGAGAAGCAACCCCAGCTGCCTCTCCTATTTTGGGAGAAGGTTCAGCTCATTTGGAGCCTGCTTCACTCCTCTCTGAGTCACCCTTGAGTCAGCCTAGACCCTCTGGTTCCTCCCAACAGGAACCAGTTGTACAAATGGAGATACCCACATCAACTATCCCAGCCTCCCAACAGGCTGAGGATATTGAAAGACATGAGTCCTCTCCACTCCATACTGTGTCCACACTGTCCCCCACTCAAATCTCCTCACACCCTGAGTCTGCACGAGGTGCCCACGCTGCTGATATAGACCAATCAGCAGCTCAGCCTCAAACTTCTGTTCCCCATGATTCAGCTGTTCATCACCAAACAGCTGCTGAGGGACCAACATCCCAAGCTGATGAACCTCAGGGATCATCTCATCCCTCTGGTGAGGCTGCTCCCTCAATGCAAATTTCATCAGCAGGTTTCACCACTGCTGATGTTGAAATGCATATCCCATCTCCCCATGATGAGGTGCCTTTAGACCAAGGCACTGCAGAGGGAACCACCATTGGTCTCAATGAGGATGTTGCAAAACAAGCAGCATCTGAGAGGCCCCATACATCATCCCCTTCTCCTAGTGATGCAGCTACAGCCGCTGCTGAAGGGCCCCTTGATCCCTCTAACCTGGGTCATCTTACTTTTGCCCAGGCTATGGAACTTCTGTCCAAAGTCTCTCTTCCCTCTCCATCACATCCTCAAACACCAGCCTCATCATCATCTTCTCCATCTACTCACTCCAAACAGTCTACCCATACACCTCCATCTCCCAAAGACCTGCCTTTGAAGGATCAGCTTTCCTTGCTGACCAACAAAGTTGGTTCTTTGGAAAACACCATGCACTCCCTACCATCCATTATCTCAGACTCTGTGTCTGAGCAACTCAAAGGCTTCTTTGATATGTTCAAAGAATCCTTCCCAGTCACTCCCCAAACTGACAACTCCTCACAGCTGATTGCACTCACTGCACAGCTGCAAACTGTATCCACCTCTCTCTCTTCTATCCTCTCCTTACAACAGGACTCTGTGTCCTCTATGGCAGCCATTTCTCAACAACTGTCCTCTCTTCTCACTTCTTGCAACACTACCCTTCCTACCACCTTGGCCAGCCTGAACACTCTTATTGGTTCTCTATCAAATTCTGTGTCCTCAGACCTTGCTGATGTGCAAGATTCTCTTGAACTCCATCTTGCACAGCTTCAAAGCCTGTTGTTCACAGCTTCTGATAGAGACAACATTGTTAAGCTGACCACTCTTGCTGATTCCCAAGCTTCTTCTCTTCAAACCTGTCATTCCCAACTTGGTGAGGTGAAGGATAACTTGGTTTACTTAGTGAACAGCCTTGTTGGTCCTAAACCCTCTAAACCTGCTGGCATGCCTGCTGACTTTGTGTCTTCAGGCAGACCAGGGGTTGAAGTCGCTGCCTCATCTCCTTCAAAGGGGGAGAAGTCATCTACCTCGAAGACTAAGTCTAAGGGGGAGAAAACTTCTTCTCCTAAGGAGATACCAGTGTCTACAACCCACACTGGTCAACCAACAGAAACAGGTGCAGCTGAAGGTGTTTCCCAAGCTGCTATGCCTACTCAGGCTGTCTTCCAAGCCCTGCTCAGTCTAAGGGGGAGGAAGTCATTCCTGAGGACAGGCCTAGCAGCAAAAGGAGGCATCTTATTTTATCAGAAGAAGAAGAAGAAGAAGAAATTCCTGAAGCTGCTGTCTCTAAAGCAGCAGCTAAAGGAAAAGAAAAGGTAGCTGAGGATCCTATGCAGCAGAAACAGGCAGAAATACAATTTCACAAGGCCAGAGCCAAAGAGATGAGCCTCCCTATGCACAAGTACTTTGAGTTTAGGGAAGAACAGCTTCAGGCTCTGGAAGAGTTAAGAAAAGAAGAAGAATCTGCCAAAGCTGCTAAGTCCTTTGCCCTCCAAGAAGCAAAGAAAATAAAAATGTCTACCTTGGAGGTGCAAAAGAAAATAATGGAAGCTGCCAAGGAGTCAGCGGGAGAAAAGGAGGGAGAAAAAGCACAGGGTGCTCAGGTCTCTGTGACCAAGTCTCAAGTACCCTCTGCCAGATCCAAATTCCACTTTGACAACTTGGCTAGAAAGAAATTTCATGATGTTGCAAATAGAAGGCTTGCCAAAGAAGCAATTGTCAAAGCTGTTCCTATTTCAAGAAAAGGCTCACAGTGGAAACTTCAGATCACCAAGATGGGTGCAACAGGCCCTGAAATGGAATCCTACGATCACACTGATGTTGCACAAATGGGATACAGGGAATGGGTGGAACTGGCAGTTGCCCTGAGCCAGTCTAAATCTGAAACGGCTAAGACTATCAGGGCATACATCAAGAAGCTGATGGAGAGAGTAAGTGAGCTGGGCCTGATTCCAAAAGAAATAAGTGAAGGTGTCTTTGTGACACATCCAAAAATAAAGGCCAGGAGAACAAAGAAGGATACAGAGATGGAACTGCTCCTCACACTGATTGAACAGGGCGACTATGCCATAGAAATGAAGGGAGTTGATCATAGCCTGCCAAGTGGAATAGAGTTTGAAGAGGGCAAAATCATTGAAGAACCTGAGCTGGGGGCATTTTTTGTAGATCCCCTCACTCAGAAAAAGTGCTTCCAAAGAGCCTCAGAACTATACAAAGTTGATCTGAGACAACTTGCCGCCTTCAGACTTGCAGTTTCATTTAGGCAGTCTAGCAGATGGAGAGCAGCCGTCTGGGATCAGCTCAGAGGCTTCTATGAAAGAGGAGAGCTTAATGACCCCAAGTTCATGTTCATCAGAAGTGAAGTTCAGGAGCTTGAGGACACAAGAGAAGAGATGGAAAAGATGTTCCAACAACCCCCTCCAGTGTAGTGAAGTCCACCTGCCTTTTGGGTAGGTGAAGAATGGAAGCTGTCCATCAGTTGGACAGGCTTGTCATTACTTGCTCCCAACTCAAACAGTCCAAACATTTTGTACATTAGTTGTACCACTTGTACATTAGTTGTACTTTATTACATAAGTTGTAATATTTTCTTTTACATTAGTTGTAAAATACTTTAGTACATTAGTTGTACTCTTGTAAAAACATGTGTTGTTTTATGTAATCAAGAATCAGTGTATGTATAAACTGATCTTTTACTTTACTGTAATGTTGTAATTTCATTTCAGCAAAATGTACTGTAAAAATATATATTGATCCTTGATAAGACCAGCTTAAACTGGTTATTGCAAATAGGGGGAGATTGTTAGGCACAAAAAGGCCTCAGTCAAACCTGTTCTGCATCTGAGGGGGAGATTGATAATCAATCCTGTTGATGCATTTGAAGGTTGAATTTAAGGCCTATTATATGCCTTATTGAAACCTGAAAATGATTTGCAATATTAGTCTTAAGCTGTTCTATGTGTTGCATGTGTTGCAACTAAGACAGTTTGTCCAAGCTGCTCTGTCTGCTGAACAGGCTGGACATAAACTGTCTACGCTGCTCTACACTGTTGAGCAGCTTGGGCGTTTTTAAAGTGTCTGTTCTTTGTGAACAGAACCTGTTCTTTGTGAACAGGCTAAACACTTAATGGAATATGTTTCCAAGTCATCATGTATTGTTTTTGACTACAAGATCAGTTTACAAGTCGAAGACAAAGTGGAAAGCAGAACCGCTCAGCCTGCCCAAGCTGTTCTGTTACATGAAGACAAAAGGTTATTTAAAAAAGGTGACAGACCTTTTCTTATATCAAAATAGGCCTTTACAAGGAAGAAAGACGCAAAGTTGACATTCCTAAATTAGTTAAAGGCAATGCAACAGTAGACAAAGTGAAAAGACAAAAGTTCTGCACATGTGAAGACAAGTCTGCTTTTCAGAAAAGTGCAGAAAAGATTATGTTGTCTTTTGAACAAGACTTCTCCTTTTCATTCCGTCCAATGAAGATGTTTCTCTTAGATCCTCTGAATGAGTATAAAAGGAAGCTTCTAAGGGCAGTAAAATGTGTGAAGAAAGCTAAGTGCTGAAACCAAGAGTGAACGTGCAAGTGTGATATTCATGCATGCAAGCCTTCTTTGTAAACCAGTATCTGTGTGTCTAAGCTGATTTACATAAGCTGTTCCCTTAAGTCTTGTAAAACACAGTGAGTGCTTCTTAGTGAGTGTATTCATTGTATTCTAGTTTGAGTCTGTCTTAGACTAGTAAATATACTGTTGTATCTGTCATCTCAGCTTGAACCATTCCGCATTCAAGCTTGTTTGTAATTAACAAATTGTTGATAATACATACAAACATTGAGAAAAAGAGTGTGTAGTTTTAAATTGCTGTATTCACCCCCCCTCTACAGCTTATAACTATATAGAATGTGGTTCGTGTGTGTACCTAAAAAATGCAGAGTTCCGTGAGTACCTGTGAACACATGGGTTTCAGATGTGAACTTGCTCCGAATTTTTTTTTTTTTACTTTTTTTCATATTCATTTAGATACGAATAATATAAGACTATTCGTAAAAAATTATATACATTCACACTTTCAATCATTTTAAAAGTCATGTGAACATGAAAAAATTCATGTGAACGTGCTTAGTTGTGAACTACAGTTCATGTGAACACACACGTTTCACATAGTTCTAGTGTGTGTTATGTGTAAGTTTTTGCAAGTAGTGTTGTGTTATTAATTTAAACATGATTATGAACAAAATTGCAAAAATAATGATTATAAGCGAGGTACCTCCGGTACTCTGCAAAACTAGTGGTACTCATTTGAACCCAAACATACACACACACACACACACACACACACATATATATATATATATATATATATATATATATATATATATATATATATATATATATATATATATATATATATATATATCCTGTAATTAGTTTGCGTCATTTTGTTTATATTATATATAGTTTTATCAAATTTTGAATTTTAATCAGTTTTATAAGTTTAATAAGCTTTTGCAATTTTATTTTTTGTATTCTGTTCCGAACAATAAGTTTTTATTTGTTTGCGTAACTATATATATATATATATATATATATATATATATATATATATATATATATATATATATATATATATATATATATTATATATATATATGTATATATATATATATGTATATATATATATATATATTCGGTTAAACGGAAAATCTAAATGATTTGTTGTTCTATTCGTTCAAAAAAATTAAAATGTGAAATAATTCGTCATATTTTGAATTGGAAATTTTATAGATTGATTGATTGCTTTTTCCATTTGATTAAATTAAAAATCGGAGTTCATGTTTTTTCGAAACGAAAAAATTTAAAATTAAATCAGTTGGCGTTGTTTTCAATGGTTAAATTTAAGATCAAAATGTTTCACCTTTTTTCTTAGTGAATATATTTAAAACTAAACTGGTTGGCCGTTTTTTCGTTTGGTTAAATTAAAAATCAAATTTTTAATTGTTTTAATTGATAAAAAAACATTAAAACTAGATTAAGTGATTCTTTTTTCCATTTAGTTATATTGACGACCAAAATGGTTTGTCATTTTTCCCAAACAAAAACATCTAAAATTAAAAAATGATGAACCATTTTAATTTTTCAAGCGAAATGGTTAACTAAATGGAAAAAAATACCAATCAATCTAATTTTAAGTGTTTTCGATGGAAAAAACGAACAATCATTTCGATTTTTAATTTAACCAAACGTAATAAACAAACAATTTAATTTTTAATGTTTTTATCCGAAAAATGACAAACATTTCAAATTTCGAATTTAACGAAACGGAAAATGATGAACGAATTTAATTTAAATGTTTTCGTTTAAAAAAATAGTATGTCTGTATATATATTTATATATCTGTGTGTAGATATTATTTATTGTATTTGTTTTTTGTTTGTAATTGGTTAATACTATTAATACTTTTATTATATTTTTATATTTATTTGTTTAATTAAAAAAAATTGTTAACAATTTGTAACTAAAAGGCTAAAATGTAAAAATATAAACAAGGGAAAAATGGGTATTGTAACACCCCTCCCGATCCCAGAAATGTCACATCAACATAATATCATAAGTGGCAACATCGCAGATAATCCATAATACACATGTCATAGGATACTACAGATTATGGATAATTAAAAACTTTATACACGACGGTTAACAACATATGATTACATCCCAGTACATTCACAAATCCCGATTAACCTAACATATATCCTAAAATAACTATCACAAACAGTTCTAGACATTTCACAAAACAGATGACATATCTTCAAGTCGACCCAAGCTCTACCTCGGCGGCTACTGAGATCTAATCTGATTCCCTGAACATGTTAGACTCGAAGACATGAGCTATAAAGCCCGTGAGCACGCGAGGGTTAAACACTGCACATAACACATAGCACATAGCAAACATAGTCCCTGCCCCTGTCCCTGTTGCCCAACACACATCTCAGGTATAAAGGCACAAGTATGAGATCCGGACCCTACACTATCCCTATGGGGACCCTTCCCCGGCTAACACACCGGCACACAACAGTGACTAGCAAATACCCTGTAGCACAGGAGCAACCGGGCTACAGGCGCTGCCGTATATATACGCCCCAAAGACTGTTAGGGACAGTCAACCCGCGCGACCCCTTATCGCGACTCACCATCCATATGGAACTCATCACGGACCTCTGGAATAGATCTCATAACTCATACATAACACGTATAAGGATAGAATATACGTGAGGTTCACGTCCTTGTCTTATATATATAACACGCACAATATAGAAATATAGCTAAAATCATAAAGGACGGTGCGCGTTTAGAAAACAACTCGAGTACTCACCTGACTGGTTCACAGAACTCTGAACTCCATGTTCAAACCCGGCCCGCTGCCCGATTGTCCCTGTAACACACGAAGATCCCAATAGTTAAACACAATCTTGAGTAGCACGTATCACACAATCATAATGACCCTAAATCGACCCGGCCCCGACAACTCCACAAAACCTGAAACCCAACCGAGACCCGACTTGAAACCCCGACAGAACCCTAACTCGAAAACAACCCCAACAAAACCCCAAACTCAGCCCAAACGCCCCTACAGAACCCGACGCGACAACCCGAGCAAAACCCGGCTCACTACCGACCCAAACCTCCCCATGAGAGCTGATATCGTCCGTTTCACACATGTTTTATTGGACGATATCTCGTGTGTTGATTGTTTAATTAGTTAATTTTCGTCTCCAATTCAATCTTATAGGGTTATATTCTCGTTTCAGGTTTTCGTTGAGCAATTGAAGAGAAATGTGATGAAACAAGCCAAACTCGGTGAGTTCCAGTACCAACTCGACGAGTTCACATCTGAACAGAATGGTTCAACTGCACAGAACTCGGCGAGTTCATTCAAAATACTCGGCGAGTACACCTGAAACCTGTTAGTTTCTGAAAATTCCTGAATCAAGCCAGATCGAATGAGGAGTCGACAAATCAAGAACTCGGCGAGTTCAAGCCAGCTACTCGGCGAGTTCACCCTTCTAGAGATCAAGGAAGCTGACAACACATCTACTCGGCGAGTTCAAGCCTTGTACTCAGCGAGTTCCCCCCAGCCTAAAAAAGGAGATTTCTGCTGTTGGTACACCCTGTGTGACGATAGCAGTCTAATCGATCAGCATTTTGGTTTAAGTAATATTCTAAGTATTGAGAGTTATCAAGTGTTTGATATATATGTTTATATGTGTTTGTTTGGTATTGATTGTGTGTTTGAACTTGATGTAACATATTACAAGAAGTTCAAACATAAAGGTCAAAGATTAACTCAAGCATAAGTAAAACATAAGTTTCATCACTTAAGTGTTTAAGTGTTTTGGCTAGATTCGAATTACATAAGGGAAGACATTCGAATCTGTGATAGATTCGAATGTGACCTTAGATTCGAATAGTGCCCAGATTCGAGGATGTCATTGTGGACAGACTCGAATGGGCCTTAGGCCAGATTCGAGTTTGGTCCATATCAGACTCGAATCAGGGTCTATAATTAGGGATAGACTCGAGTCATTAGCAGACTTTTAGCAGAATTCGTGAGGAATTAAGCTTAAGGCGATCTCGAGTTATCAGCTAGGTGAGTGCAGTTTCGGAGAGAATTAGTACGTAGGATCATTCGTGTGTCGTTCGTTCAGCGTCTAATAGTCTCCGTGTTTCGTGGTTGAGAGTTGTCCGTCTAACCGTTAACGAGGATTCCGCACTCGTTCACGGATCCGCGTCTAGATAGATCTAGTAGTGGTAGACCTTACAAGTGGTATCAGAGACTACGGAGTGTTCTTGGTGTTCTTCGTGTTCATCAGATACATTCTAGGTTTCTTGACGCTAGTTGGATGGTTTTTCTCTCAAAATCGAGTTTTTGAGCTTAGCAAATACTTATTCGGGAAACACTTTGTGGTTTTTCACGTTTTTGATCGAAATCATTATTTTTTCGTTAGAAAAATAGTGATTTAATCTGCAAAACGACAAAAAATCAAAGTGTTAGCCGTTTTTCGAGTTTGCGGCGCTCGAATCTATAGAGGCAATTAGGGTTTCACTTTAGTCTCGAGTCTAATCTAAATCTGCTCCATTTCGAGTCTGTTTTCAGTAGGTTTCGAATCTGTGTCGAGTTTGTGCTTGATTCGAAGAGGGTCTCGAGTCTGTCTACATTCGAGTCTAGTTCGAGTCTAGTATAGTTTCCATAAGTGGCTTCGAATCTGCTGATTCCCTCGAGTTTGTTGTCATTCGAATCTAAGGACCATCGACTCTAAGGATAGTTCGAATCTGACATAATTTCGAATCTAATTCAATTTTAACACTTAATCGAATTTAATCCCAAAATATTTACCCTTAATTAGTTTCGAATCTACCTAGATTCGAAAAAGTTAGTCTAAATCAGTTTCGAATTAAATTAATTAAGTTCAAATTCAATTTCTTTCAAAAAGATGTCAAATCTTCAGAAATTCCTAGAGATGGACCACGAGGTTGGGAAGGCAAACGCCCCGCCTAAGCTGATGAAGGTCGAGGACTATTACTGGTGGAAGGACCGATTTACTGATTTCGTACGTTTCAACGACATGCGCATGTGGGTGTGCATTGATGAGGGGTATATTCCACCGGTGTCTGAAGTTGAAGGCCGTCAAAAGGTCTTGTCATACTAGATGATGAAGGAGGATGACAAGAAATTATTTGAAGCCGAAAACAAAGCTTTCTCCATAATCCGTATGGCTTTACCTCAGGATATACTGCACACATTTCGGACTCAAAGGACGTCGAAGGAACTCTGGGAGTCTCTCGAGAAAAGGTGTGAGGGTAATCCTAGGGTACGTAGAAAGCGTACAGAGCTGTTGAAACAACAGTTTGCGATTTTCAAGGCAATTAAGGATGAACAGCTGGATGATATTATCACCAGGTTCTATCACCTGATAACGGAACTTGAAAGTCATGGAATTGAGTATTCTGACACTGACAAGAACAACAAGCTTCTTGATGCCCTACCAGCCAAATGGGCTATGTACGTGGCAATGATTAAGCTGAATGAGGACAAATACTATACTCAATCTCTTGATGACATTGTGGGAACGTTGAGCGCATATCACTTCGAGTTACTTAAGGCCGAGACTGATTACGAGCAAGTCCAGAATCCAGCAATGTATTTTGGGAAGACAACTAAATCGTCAGTGACAGCCGAACCGAAGACTGCTACATCGTTTTTCACCGGAGAAACGTCATCACCAGCAGAGTCTGAAGACTCATTGAATCGCGCGTTCTTAGGATTAGGAAGATCGGAAGAACCGCAACCTCAAGTCCAACAGGCATCGACAAGTCAGAGCTATTCGAAGATGCCCATGAGCGCAAAGTCAGCGGAAGAGCATCTGAATCTACTTGCTTCTTTTGTGGCCGCATATGGAAATTGTGTTCAAGGGAAGATTAACGATCCTGCTCTATGGGACGAAGATTACGATCAGGTCGACCCTGATGACTTAGAGGAAATGGATCTTAAGTGGCAACTGGCCATGGTAACCCAGAGGGTTAAGAGATTCATAAAGAGAACTGAAAGGAATCTACAAATGAATAACAAGGGGATAGGGTTTGATAAGTCCAAGGTGAAATGCTACAACTGTCAAGGACTAGGACACTTCGCCAGGGAGTGCCAGAGACCAAAGGTAGAGACATACCAGGGACAGAGCCAACATCAGGGACAATTTCAAAATCAGTCCCAACAACGATACCTTCCGAGTTCCTCATCTGGACAAGCCAATCTAGCTGGTTTACTATCGAACATCACTTCAGATCGACAGCTAGATGGTACGTATGATTGGAGTTCACATCCTGAGTCCAATGCTAGAGCCTTCATGGCTGAAGTCACAGAAACTGGATGTGATGGGGATGAGCAGACCACACGGGACAGCAGTCCGATGTGGGTAGAAAAGGCGAATGATCAGACAGTGCTGGAGTTTGCTGCTCAGATGGCCAACGTGGAATCTGATAACTCAAAGGTTAGTCTGTCTTATTCTCTATTTCGTGAATTATGTGCTTTATGTGTTAGTTCTAACGATAGGTTAAATCTAATCTTAGAATCACAGAAGACCATAACTGCTCAAAATGCAAACTTAAAAATTGAAAATGCTAGCCTAAATGATATCAAGCAAGATCTAAAAGAAAAGCTTAAGGCTGATGCTTAGGACGTAGTAGTTCTAAAAGACAAACTCAGTGAACAGTGTGTTAGGATAGAACTTATGTATGAGCACATAGTGGCCTTGACAAAAAGTCTTAAAGACAAGGATATAGAGCTAGCAGAGACAAAGGTTAAGGTAGCCGAGGCAAATAGCAAGCTGGAGAAGTTTAGGAATTCGAGCCTAAATCTAGGGAAAGTCTTAGATGCCCAAAGACAGTCTAAGAAGCCCGTAGGTCTAGGTTTTCACGAAATACCTCCACCTTTCAATGCTAACTATGTGCCTCAGCCTCAGGAGAACACTGACAAATCAGTAGACTTAGAGGACCTACCTACACAAACACCAGAGCCTATAGTTGAAAATACACCTAAGGTGGCTGACTCAACCGTCAAGGTCAAGAAAGTGAAATTTGTGTCTTCCTCCAGTGAAACACCTGCAGGAAAACAGAAAATTTCTTGGGCTGACCAGGTCGACGAGGCAGACACAGTAGATGTACCAAAGGAGATCGACACTAGTGAGACACCTAGATCTAAGGGAACACACAAAAAGTCCATAGATAAGATGTCTTGCTTTAGATGTCACGAGAAGGGGCACGTTGCTTCTCACTGTCCACTTAGGAAAGCCGATGTTTCCCCTAAGACAGTGAACCCAACACCTGTTAAGCCCTCAACCAGTGTGGCAAGCAGCAGTAGTTCTCAACCTACCGAGAAAACTGTGCAGGCCGCACCCAAACAAGTTGTGAAAAACACACCGGATAAGGTTGGACCAAAGGAAGTGATTAGGACAAATTCACCGAATCGTGTCAATAATCAATCTAGGTCAGCACCTCAACAAGTCTATAGGAGCACCACACCTAGCAGGTCACATACTCCAGTTAGGTCTCATACTCCAGTTAGACAATATGCACCGGTAAGAGCTCAGGGATCACAGTCAGAATTGGCATATAATAGGAATTATTCTAGGGCTCCACAACAAATGCCTACACCAAGGCAAAGAGTGAACTTAAATCACTCAGCACCACAACAGAATTCAGTTCAAAGGCCCAAGTCACCTGAAAGGCGAGATGGGTACTTGAAAGAGTTCACGTATGTGGACGAGAATGGTATTACCAAGTCAGTCATGGCTTGGGTTCCCCGTGATAACTAACCTCTTTTCTTTCATGTGCAGGAGATAACTACAGGTCCAAACAACAAGTGGTTCGTCGACAGTGGTTGCTCCAGGCACATGACGGGGGAAAGAAGTCTACTCACAGACTTCAAGGGAGGTAATAGGGGATTCGTATCATTTGCTGGTAACAAAGGTGGAAATATCACGGGTACCGGAGTGGCCACTAATGGGACAATCAAGTTGGACTAAGTTTATCACGTTGATAAACTGGTTCACAATCTCATTAGTGTATCTCAAATCTGTGATAAGAAGAACTCGGTGTTATTTACTGACACTGAGGCGTTAGTGCTAAAGCCTGGATTCAAAATTCCTGAAGAATGGGTATTGATGCGGGCGCCAAGGAAGAACGACTTATACATGTTGGATATGAACAAGCCGGAGACTTCGACGGGGCCAATCTGTCTACTATCCAAAGCTTCAGAGACGGAATCAGTACTGTGGCACAGACGCATGGCTCACCTGCACCTAAGGAAGATGAATTACATAACGAAGAATGGACTGGTGCAGGGTGTGCCCATGAAAAGTTTTCAGTTCGAGGACAAGTGTCTACCGTGCATGAAGGGCAAACAGCATAAGAAGACACACAAGTCCAAGAAGCAGAACTCCATAGCCTCAACATTCGATTTGTTGCACATGGACCTTTTCGGCCCAATCAACAAAAGGAGTATCGGAGGTAGTTGGTACTGCTTAGTTATCACTGACGATTACTCACGTTTTTCTTGGGTTATCTTTTTAGGTACGAAGGACGAGACGGCTGCAAAGCTCATCGGGTTCTTAGACCAAGTGGAGAACTCCTACGGAACAAGGGTTAAATATATTCGTAGTGATAATGGGACTGAATTCAAAAACACTGTAATTGGTGTATATTGCCTATCAAAGGGCATAGTGCATCAATTCAGTGCACCATATGAACCTTAACAGAATGGGGTGGCCAAACGTAAAAATAGAACATTGATTGAAGCTGCAAGGACTATGCTTTCGGATTCAAAGCTTCCTACCATGTTTTGGGGGGAGACAGTGAATACCGCGTGCCATATTTTAAACCGAGTCCTTACAGTTAAATCTTTGAACAAAACATGCTATGAAATTTTGAATAAACGGCCACCTAACTTAACTGGATTCGAACCGTTTGGAGTACCATGCACACTTTTAAGAACAAAACATCAACCGAACTTTGGTGAAAAGGCTGACGAAGGACACTTCCTAGGTTATGTGCCAAACTCACCAAACAAACGGGTGTTTAACAAATCAACTGGTATTGTGGAGATTGTGTATAAAATTGAAGTCACAAGTTATACACATGAACCCCAAACTGGTCCGGAATGGATATTTGACTATGATAAGTTATTTGAGTCATTTAACATTCCTTTGGATGATAATGCAGGTACAATCGAGAAGGACATGGCGACGTTGCATCTGAACGACGATGGCCAAATCTTTCTGAGGACCACGTTCGAATCTACATCCGAGCCTACTGCGACTGCAGATAGATCTCCAGAAGTTGCTGATCAAGAAGCACCTACCACCGAGAATCAGACTCAAGCATCGAGTTCCAACTCTGAGGAAAACGTCCGTGAGGAGGAAAATGTAGAAGCTGAGCCTGTTCCCCCTGTAGGTGAAATAGGATCTAACTTAGGAGATAATCTAAGGGTTGATGAAATAGAGACCTCTAGGATTAACAAGAACCATCCATTAGAAAGCGTCATAGGAAATCCTAACGAGGGTGTGAAGACTCGGAGTAGTGTAAATAACAACACTGTGTTGTTGTCGATGATAAACGACTCCGAGGCATATCACACATGTCTTTATTCTTGTTTCATATCGCAAGTAGAGCCTAAAAATGTGCAAATGGCATTTAAGGATAACTCCTGGGTTGAAGCGATGCAGGAAGAACTTTCGCAATTTAGGAAACTAGAAGTGTGGGAGTTAGTTCCGTTACCTCGAGGGGAGATTGCCATAGGAACCAAATGGGTTTTTAAGTGCAAAAGAGACGATCGGGGTATAGTCACGCGCAACAAGGCAAGGTTAGTTGTAAAGGGTTTCAACCAAGAGGATGGAATCGATTACAACGAGGTTTTTGCACCAGTAGCAAGGCTGGAAGCCATTAGGTTGTTTCTAGCGTTTGCCTCCTTCAAAGGCTTTAAGGTATATTAGCTAGACGTTAAGAGTGCTTTCCTGTATGGGAAAGTGAAGGAGTTGGTGTATGTAGAACAACCGCCCGGATTTACAGATCCAAAATATCCTGATAGAGTGTATCGCTTAGATAAGGCTCTTTATGGATTACATCAGGCACCTAGGGCGTGGTATGAGACTCTATCCAACCATTTTTTAGAAAACGGTTTTGAAAGGGGTAGGATAGATAGTACTTTGTTTGTTAAGAGGAAGGGAGAACACTTTATCTTGGTACAAGTGTACGTCGATGATATCATCTTTGGATCATCAGACGAACAGATGTGCAAAGATTTCGAGAAGGTGATGAAGTCTAAGTTCGAGATGAGTGCTATGGGGGAGTTGAATTTCTTTTTGGGGTTACAAGTTGACCAGAAGAAGGAAGGAATGTTTATCCATCAGACTAAGTATGTCTATGACATATTGGAGCGTTTCGGGATGGAAGGAACAAAGTTGACTGCCCACTTCAGCACGCCGATTCAAGTGAATTACAATCTCGGGCCGGGTACTGAAAGTGATACCGATGTGGATCCGACTTTATATCGGGCCATGATTGGGTCACTTATGTATTTAACTGCTTCAAGACCTGACATAATGTTTGCTGTGTGTATTTGTGCTAGGTTTCAAGCGAATCCGAAGGAGATGCATATGAAAGCTGTGAAGGGAGATCTAGAGTTGGAGGCGTTCACAGATTCTGACTACGGAGGATGCAGCTTGACGCGCAAATCAACGACTGGAGGTTGTCAGTTCCTAGGAGAGAGATTGGTATCCTGGCAATGCAAGAAACAGACGTCGGTAGCCGTGTCAACGTGCGAGGCCGAGTATGTTGCTGCTGGTAGTTGCTGCTCACAGGTTCTGTGGATACAACAACAATTGCGGGATTACGGTTTGGCTTACACTCAAACTCCTATTAGGATAGATAACCAATCTACTATTGCTATAACTAATAATCCAGTTAAACACAACAAAACAAAGCACATAGACATAAGGCATCATTTTATTCGTGATTGTGCTGAAAAGAACTTAATCAAATTGGTAAAAGTGGCAACAGAAGATAATAATGCAGATTTATTTACCAAAGCGTTTGATAAGTCACGGTTTGAGTATTTAATTCAACTGAATGGAATGCGCAACCCAGAGTAATTTGGCCTTAGTAGTAGTAGTTTATTTTCTTTTAGAGTCATAATATTTCTTTCTTTACAGTAGTCTGCTAATTTAGGTATGTTTTTATTTTTAGTAAGTTTCTATTTTTAGTAAGTTAGTAGGTTAGCTTAGTTTACTGCTTTTTCTTATGAAAAACAACAGAAAAAAGAGAGAAAATTACAAAAATACAAAAAAAAAAGAATATCAGAAAAAGAGTTAAGTCTTAGATACATAGGTTCAAAGTGACGAAAATTAGCGCCGTCGTTACAAACTCTAAGTGTTTAGGCTTTCACACATAATGCAACTAAATCCTAAGTGTTATACTTTATTTAGTTTGATGTGTTGGTAGGCATAATACATATAGGGAATCTCAAGGCTAATAAAATATTCTAGAAAAAGTCAAGCGTGTCACTAACTTAGATGTACGAGCAATCGGTCTTAATTTTTATGTACAAGACATACAAACTTTGAGTCTAAATGAGGTATGCAAACTTTCTGGGGATGTATGGCAACATCAAATACATCTGAAAATGGAAAGAATAGAAATATCATATGTAACCGAGAGTCGAAAACATGCAACTTTGTTGTACGTAAGTACAGACCTGTTGTCTCTGTTTAGATTCGGGTTAGCAGATATGTCGCTTTGTTGTACGTCAGTACAGACCTGTCACCGCTGTCTGCTAACTTTAAAAATAAACCTTAAGTCGAACTAAGACACTTTGTTGTATGAAAATACAGACCTGTGTCCGATGTTTGTCTTTTAAAGAAAGTTTGCAAATACCAACAAGTTAGAATCTTTGTCTGTGTTCCTTGATCATAAAAGTATATCTATGTCTGAGTCACCTAAGATAATTTCCTGATAAATAAAAATGCCAAGGGATATTCCGAAATGTAGAATGTTTAATGGGGTAAAATACCAACAATCGGCTAAATAAGTATGTCACGACAAATAATCAAAGGAATCAAAAATTCCAAGGTGTGAAAGTTTAAGTACTGAAAGTAAGTATCAGACATCGCTATCTGATTGAACCTTTCTTAGACTATACTCATCAAAAATATGTTGTTTAGTATTTAGCTTGGCTTGTAAATTTTTTTTGGTATAGCTTAAGTCTAGAATAAATTTTTGGTCAAAATTTTACTTTATTTTATTTTTACCTTAGTTTATTTTATTTTATTTTTATTTTATTTTATTTTATTTTTACCTTAGTTTATTTTATTTTATTTTTAGTTTAATTTTTACTTAGGTAAAAGGCCAATAAATTCTGAGGGTGCATTCAAAGTTGGATAAAATAAACATTGCGTGAAATATCTTGAGCTTAGGGTAAAAGAGTTGGCATAGTTTATCTGGTTACACGATACCGTAGAAAAAGGTTGGAAAAGTTGAAGTTATTTCAAAATTTTCGAAAATTTTCTAAGTGTTGGTGGTTTCGAATCTAAGACAGACTCGAATAAGGAGTACTTCGAATCTGTCAGTAGATTCGAATCTATGCTTAGAATCGAGGGTTGGTGGAATATATAGGTCAACAGTGAAGTCATTTAAGACTTACTGTTTTCGAATTTATACACTCGAGTCTAAAGGCGATTTCGAATCTAATCTCGAATCTATCGTAACTCCCCTAAACGACATTTTGTCGAGTCTCTTACTTGGTGTTTCGATTCTACAAATACTTCTAGGTATAATCAACCGGATTGTACAAGATTTGAGTAGTTATATACATCTTTTAAGCCAAAATCAACGAATTTTTGAAGTTTTAGGGGTCTAAGTTGTGTTTTCCAAAATTTCAACGGTTGGACCAATAAATAGTCAAATTAAAGGAACAAATCAGTGATTAGTAACTAATAGGACAAATGAATGAAATTTTCTGAGTCCAAAAAGGTTAAAATCATAGGATTTGGTGTTAATGTTGGCCGTCGTCTATTCGAATCTGATCTTGACTATTCGAGTCTGACCAGTCTCGAGTCTATCAATAGAGTCGAGAAGGTCAATAGACTCGAAAGAGTCATTGCACTCGAATCTGGGTAGTCGAATCTGTTGTTCGAGTCTGCCAATTAATTAGAATTATTTAAATTTTAATTAAACTTGTAGAAATTCATAGGTGTTGGATTTTGTACTTACACAAGTTCAAAATAAAACAAATTTGAGTTTAAACAAGTTTATTCATTTTTTTTGTTAATTCTAATACTTTATTTATTGTGCAGACATGGCAGACAGGATATTTGTGCCGAAGCATAATACGGTCCTTAATCCCGACAATAATATCCCTGAGGCGCAGAGTTATCGCCAAATATTGGATTTCCTAGCTGAATCTAGGATTGCGTTTGCTCTGTACCATAACATCCAAATAGTTCTTCCATATGTACGGCAGTTTTACGAGCATTTGCAAGTTGATTGCACTGTCACCCCGACAGTTCTAAGAACTAGAATCGCTGGACAGCCGTTAGTCTTTTCTGCAGACATGTTGCGTCAGGTTCTGCAGTTGGGATCTCAGGAACAAGAGGATGGGCCTATTGACTTTCCGTTAAGTATTAGGCAGACTGCTTTTCTGAGGATGGGATACAGTTTAGATGTTGCAAAGTCGTCGTACATGAAGAGTGGCCTGATTGGGCAATGGAGATTCTTGGTGCATGTATTCATGGTCTGTTTTGCGCCGAAGAAAGCTGGATTTGATTATATAGTGTCAAAGATCTAATCTGGGGTTATTGCATTGGTATACAATCGGAAATTCAGCTTTTCACAGATGTTTTTCTCGGAGTTCGTTCATCAGATTACGGCTCCAGAAAGGGAAAGATTCTTGTTGTACCCAAGGTTCATTATGATGTTGATCAGGCACTTCTTGCCAAACTTGCCGCCGTCAAATGACTTTCTGAGTGTTGCTATTATGGACAAACGGATTTTCGCTGATTGTTCCTCACACCGAGGAAGATTGGCTGTTCCTGTTGCTCATCCATTGTTCGGAGCAATTGTGGATAGGAATTTTCAAGCCCCGGAAGATGCCAACTGGGCAGGGGTTGTTGAGTTTCAACCGCAACAACAACCACAACAACGTCAGCAACAACAGCAGCCGCGAGCTCAAAGACGCCGTCAAAGACCAGCAGCGAGTCAAATCCAGGCATCAAGGCCTTCTACAAGTGAGCAGCCCCAAGCACAGGAAGCAGGGCCTTCAAGTGCAGTTCCTGAATCTGAGCAAATCGCGCAAACACTAGAAGAAATATGGGCATCAGAACCCCATGCAAACGAAGACGTGGCCGCAGCATTAGTGGGTGAGCTGCTCAGTCCACCAGAAGGTGAAGATGATGTTTTTAGAGATGTGGAGGAATATGAGCCAGAAAGGGCGGATAAAGGTTTGACCTCATCTGATTCAGAGTCGGATGATATGGAAGAGCTGGAAGTTGAAGCGCCTGAATCGGTGGCTACAGATCCCAGTATTCAAATCGGAACCTATGGATCTAGGTTGATAGTGAATGAAGCAGCAGGATCGAGGAGGAGAGAGGAAAGGGAATCTGACGATTCAGACTTCGAAGAGGAGGAAGTTGCTCCCTTGGTGACTAGGCAGAGGGCCAAGCATCACCGGTTCATGCAAGGGTTAACATCAGCATCTGAAGCCCAACAGTCTCAAACCCAATCCCAACCACAAGCCACCGCTCCACCATCACCACCACCTCAGCAACATGAGCCATATATTCCACCACCATTCATCCCTTCTCCCATTCAGTCCATTCCATCTACCTCAACCGCCTATGCTGAAAATCAGAGGTTTATGCAACTCAAGGGACGTGTTGACTTCCAGCACGTTCAAATCTTAACCCTAACAAAGGCTGTCGACGAGCACCAGGCGCATAATGCAAATCTTGATAAGGACAATGCCGAATTGAGGAAGATTGTGGAGAATGTAAGGGAAGAGAACACAGAATTAAAATCCTTTATTGCAGATCAGTCGTCAGAGATCCGATCAATGAGGTCCCTCCTTGCGCAGCTCATGAAAAATCTACAAGCTCAGGGGGAGACAAGTTGTAGGGATCAGGAGGTGCAGCGTAGAGATAATGATGACGAAGGCAATGATCCCGGTGCATATAATGAGAATGAGCCTGTAGATTTTCCTGCAGCTCAAGCTACACAAGTTCAGGGGGAGCCTAGTACAGAAGGAGAAGTAGGAGGATCCGGAAAAGAAGCAGGTTCCTCAAGGGTTTTGGACAGTGACATGATTGATGCACTAAAAGACATAGAGGAAGAGCTTATGGATTTTGATGGTGAAGAAGAAGAGTTAGAGGAAGGAGAATTCATTCCAGAGGAGGTTGTGGACTGGAAATCAGACGACGAAGTGTTGGATGATGAAGACGATCATGTCAATGAAGTGATAATCAATTCACAACCGGTCACGGAGCTATATGTGGGACAAAATCATAATGTGATTGACATTGACTACATCAAGGTAGCCTCAGTTGAGGACAAAGAACTTGAAGTGGCCGAGAAAGAGCCATCTAGAGCTGATTTGATAAATCTTTGGTTAAAGAAGGAAGAAAAGAAAGATCAGTTGAAGATGAAGAAGAAAATGAGAGTTCCTGGTGCAGGAAGCTTCTCAGGAGGCATTATAAGCTGGTTCTTTGACAAAGAACTGCAGCTATTTATCTTGAAAAGAAGAGACGGACTCCAATACTTGAGGCGAACACTAAAAGCGTTCAATACACTGCCTAAGATTGAAGTAAAAGAGCTTGCGTGGAAAGAACTGGTTAATATAGGCGAAGACCCATATGCTGAAGTGTTAGGCACAAAAAGGCCTCAGTCAAACCTGTTCTGCATCTGAGGGGGAGATTTATAATCAAACCTGTTGATGTATTTGAAGGTTGAATTTAAGGCCTATTATATGCCTTATTGAAACCTGAAAATGATTTGCAATATTAGTCTTAAGCTGTTCTACGTGTTGCATGTGTTGCAACCAAGACAGTTTGTCCAAGCTGCTCTGTCTGCTGAACAGGCTGGACAAAAACTGTCTACGCTGCTCTACACTGTTGAGCAGCTTGGGCGTTTTTAAAGTGTTCTGTTCTTTGTGAACAGAACCTGTTCTTTGTGAACAGACTAAACACTTATGGAATATGTTTCCAAGTCATCATGTATTGTTTTTGACTACAAGATCAGTTTACAAGTCGAAGACAAAGTGGAAAGCAGAACCGCTCAGCCTGCCCAAGCTGTTCTGTTACATGAAGACAAAAGGTTATTTGAAAAAGGGTGACAGACCTTTTTCTTATATCAAAATAGGCCTTTACAAGGAAGAAAGACGCAAAGTTGACATTCCTAAATTAGTTAAAGGCAATGCAACAGTAGACAAAGAGAAAAGACAAAAGTTCTGCACATGTGAAGACAAGTCTGCTTTTCAGAAAAGTGCAGAAAAGGTTATGTTGTCTTTTCAACAAGACTTCTCCTTTTCATTCCGTCCAATGAAGATGTTTCTCTTAGATCCTCTGAATGAGTATAAAAGGAAGCTTCTAAGGGCAGTAAAAGGTGTGAAGAAAGCTAAGTGCTAAAACCAAGAGTGAACGTGCAAGTGTGATATTCATGCATGCAAACCTTCTTTGCAAACCAGTATCTGTGTGTCTAAGCTGATTTACATAAGCTGTTCCCTCAAGTCTTGTAAAACACAGTGAGTGCTTCTTAGTGAGTGTATTCATTGTATTCTAGTTTGAGTCTGTCTTAGACTAGTAACCATACTGTTGTATCTGTCATCTCAGCTTGAACCATTCCGCATTCAAGCTTGTTTGTAATTAACAAATTGTTGATAATACATACAAACATTGAGAAAAAGAGTGTGTAGTTTTAAATTGCTGTATTCACCCCCCCCCCTCTACAGCTTATAACTATATACTTTGGGAACCTCTCGGGACCTACAACTGGTATCAGAGCAGTTTAGAGTGTGTGTCATTCTAGATCTCTCATTCTCCCTAGTTTCCATGGACAACAGTGCTGCAAATTCTTCTTACTATGACAATGGCTCAATGGGCAAACCTCCAAAATTTAATCATCAAAACTTCTCTGGCTGGAAGTGCAGAATGATGCTCTATTTAGAGAATCTGGATGTACAACTACCAGAGATAGTGATGGAGGGTCCCTATGTGCCAACCTCTGTTACTACCATAACTCCAGCGGTTGAAGGAGCTGCTCCAGAAATCAGGACCTTTGAGAAAGCTAAAGCTCAATGGTCTGATGAAGACAAGAGACTGGTGGCTCTGGATGCAAAGGCCAGAAACAATCTGGTCATTTCTCTTCCTGATGATGTGTTTAAACAGGTTGAGAAAATGAAGACAGCAAAAGAAATGTGGGATAGTTTGTGTACCGTCTATGATGGACCCACAATCACACTGGACAATAGGATCAACAATCTTGTTAGACAGTATGAATTGTTCTTTGCTAAACCAAAGGAGACTCTCACTGAAACCTACACCAGGTTTACTGCCTTAGTAAGTGATCTCAAAGCTGTTGGGATCACTAAGGACAGTCTCACCCTGGTGAACAAATTTCTGGACATTTTACCTGAAGAGTGGAACTACTTTTCAACAATTTTAAGAAATTCAGGTACCATCAGAAGTATGGATCTTGTCAACCTGTATGGATCCCTACTGAATGATGAACAGTCAAGGCAACAAAAGAGAAATGCCTTGGAGATGTCCAAAAGAGGTGCAGCCTTTGTGGCTAGTGTGAGACAACGTGTAAATCAGGTAAGTGATGTGTTCACTCAACCTGATCAACAGGATGATGACAAGGAGGAAGAGTCAAGTGAAGAAGATAATGCAGATCTTGTTGAACAACATGATGAGCAAATGATAGCCATGCTTGTCAAAAGGTTCAACAAGAAAAGGTTTGGAAGAAACATGTTGCAAGGAGGTTCAGGTGCTGGCAAGAAGAAGGCATTTGACAAATCCAAGGCTGAGTGCTTCAAATGTGGCAAAACTGGCCATATTGCTGCTGACTGTGTGTCAAAAGCTGTTGGTCAGTCATCCAAACCATACAAGACAAACAGGGATGATGGTTATAGGGTTAAGTACCTTATGGCCATGGCTAAGCTGAGGAAGTTGGAAAACTCAGTGGGTTCCAACCGCCAAAAGGGACTCATGGCTGAGACTTGTGATTGGGAGGAATCTGACTCATCATCTGATGAAGAAGATAATCAATGTCTGATGGCCAACACTGATGTCCCATCAACAAGCAGCTTCAAACAAGATATGGCTGAAGCTGAAGCTTTCAGCAGCTTAGAGAACTGGAACCCTACTATGATGTATAAGGTACAAAATTTTATGGCTTACAGTTCTGAAGAAAAAGTTAAAATGTTTGAATACATGCTTGTTGATCTAAAAGCTGCTGTTGAGAAGCATGATGCTTTATTATCTGAAATCTCTAAGCTTAAAACTGATCTTAAAACTAAAACCAGTAAACTGGACAGTTTCCATAAGTTGGAAACTGAGCTTGATGAATTAAAACACATCAACTCTATTTTACTGGAAGAAAAGAGAGAAACAGATATAAAGCATGCTAAGCTTCAAAAGATAGTTGACTCTTGGTGCCAATCTGCACAAAAAGTCAGCCATTGTATAAGTCAACAAATTCCTGCACAAATCCAAGCCTATCTTGGAGGGGATCTTGACACAGCAGCTTCCATTGTTGAGATTAATAATCTGAAAGAAGATTTATCCACTCTTGGTGAACTTCCAAATACATTCATCCAAAACGTGAATGGTAAACTGATCTCAACAAATAGGTTTGTCAGGCCTCAGAATACTGACAGCTTGTGTGAACTTAGCACAAAAGCTGATGTTGGAATTTGTTCTCCATCAAGTCAGCCTGCTAAGTTCTCTGCTGGTTCACACAAGCAAAAGAAAGGAAGACATGTCCAAACTGAAGCTGTGGACACCAAACCTGTTGACAAAACAGGTTCTGAGTCCAAAGCTGATGGTAAAAAGCATGTTAATCCTTTTGATGCTAAACATTTTGAAAATAAGTTTTCAAAAGGTAAGCAGTCTGTTTTCAACAAGGGTAAGTCTCATGTTGAAAACAAAACTGCTGTGATTTCAAATAATTTTTCAAATCATAGTAGTAAACTGGTTGTAAACAAGAACAATCTGTTCAAAACCAGACACAGTGAGTATGCTGATAGGCAGCATAAATCACAATCCAGTAGGGGCAAAAATAAAGTTATTGCTCAAACTGAGATAATTGGGAATAAGTTTCCCAAACCTGTGGAAGCTCAAAAGCCAATTAAGCTCCCTGTCTTTGATATCTGTCCCCCTAAAAGGAAGACAGAAGAGGCAGCCAAAGCTGTGGCTATTGAACTATCCACTCAAATAGTTGATTCAACAAAAAGTAATAAAACTGCTAAACCTGCTGAACGAATCAACAAAAATAACTCAGAATGTGTTTCTGAAAGATCTTCTTCCAAAAATCCTAAAAAGAGAAAATGTTACAAGTGTGGGAAGAAGACACATCTGGCCAAGGATTGTCCTGAATCTGAGGACATAAGGCCTGCTGACTCTGGTGTTTCCCTTACAGCTGTCACAAGCAGTGGTGGAAATGTCAAAGTCACTGAGGATGGCATTCAAGCTGATACCATCCAAATAGGGAATATTAGTGTGGATATTTCAAGTCCATCAACAAATGTTGATGAAGTAGGAGAACTCATCTCTGTGATGAGTTCCCCTAAAAATGACTAATAATTCTCTTATCACTCTGCAGGAAAAACAACCTTCCCAACAACCTTCCCAGGTTTTTTGGTACTTGGACAGTGGCTGCTCAGGGCACATGACAGGTTGTAAAGAATTGCTGAGTGAACTCAGGCCTGAAAAAGGGCCAAAAGTCACCTTTGGTGACAATGTACAGGGATCCACTGAGGGATATGGAACTCTTAAAGCTGGTGCTGCAGTGTTCAAAAGAGTAGCCTATGTGGTTGGGCTAAAACACAACCTTGTTAGCATAAGCCAACTGTGTGATGCTGGCTACAAGGTTAACTTTGATGAGCACCTGGGTTACATATTGGATTCCCAAGGCAAAGTTGTGCTATGTGCTCAACGAAAGAAAGGTGTATATGTTGTGGATATGCATTCTGCTGACCCCACAACTGAAACCTGTTTTCTCACAAGATCAAATGCTGATCTAAACTGGCTATGGCACAGAAGACTGTCACATCTGAACTTCAAGAACATCAACAAACTCTGTAAGAAAGAGTTGGTGACAGGTTTGCCTTCTATGACTTATGCTAAGGATAGATTATGCACAGCTTGTGAGAAAGGCAAGCAGAGAAAAACATCTTTTAAATCCAAACATAACTTCTCTATTGATACTCCACTCTTCTTAATCCACATGGACTTGTTTGGACCTGTTAATGTCCCAAGTCTAGGAGGAAGAAGATACACTCTAGTAATGGTTGATGAGTTCTCCAGGTACACATGGGTGATCTTTCTGAAGAACAAAGGAGAGGCTGCTAGAGAAATTATTGGATTTATCAAAAAGATGGAAATGCTGAACTCTGCCCAAGTAAAGCAGCTTAGAAGTGATCATGGTACTGAGTTCAGAAACAGTACTCTTGAAGACTTCTGTGAAGAGAAAGGAATCACTCAGAACTTTTCAGCTGTAAGAACTCCTCAACAAAATGGAGTTGCTGAAAGGAGAAACCAAACTCTCATTGAAGCTGCAAGAACCATGCTGTGTGCATCAGGTTTACCTTCATCATTTTGGGCTGAAGCTGTTAATACTGCCTGCTTCACCCAAAATAGATCCTTAGTGGTGAAAAGATTCAACAAGACTTCCTATGAGCTGCTCAAAGGGAGGAAGCCAAATGTAAGCTATTTCGATGTGTTTGGATGTCCCTGTTTCATTCTGAATCAAAGGGACCAGCTGTCAAAGTTTGAACCTAAAGCTGATGAAGGTGTGTTTGTTGGCTACTCTGCTATCTCCAAAGCCTACAGAGTATACAACAACAAAAGAAAGGTGATAGATGAATCTATCAATGTCACCTTTGAAGAGTCCAAGAATGTTTCCACCAAAGCTGTTCCTGAATCAGTTTCAGGAGAACTCAACTTTGATGAACTGATGCATTCAAACAATGAAGAGGACTCAAAAGCTTCCATTACACCCAGTGTGGAACCTGTTAATTATGATGGACATGATGATGATTATGTCAATACACCCTGTGTGAATAAGTGTACTGACTTAATTACAACTGCATGTCCAGAACCTATCAATGCTGATTTTCCCAGTACCTCTGCTGATATGTTCAACAGTGGTCAGACATGTTCAACTAGTGAACAGGCTCAAGACAACAGTGTGTCTGAAAATCTTGAGAACTGCTCAACAGGACCTGCTGAAGATGTTAATAACTCAGGAGAATATTCATTGAAAAATGATCCTAAGTGGATCAGGTGTCACCCCAATGATCAAATAATTGGTGACATCAACAAAGGGATACAAACTCGGTGGGACAGCTTAGGGAACTTTTGTATGTTCTCTAGCTTTGTTTCACTGATGGAGCCAAAGAAGGTGGATGAAGCATTAAAAGATGCCAATTGGATCACTGCCATGCAGGAAGAGCTCAATCAGTTTGAGAAAAACAAGGTATGGAAGTTGGTCCCTGCTCCTAAAGGAAAAACTATAATTGGCACAAAATGGGTTTTCAGGAACAAGATGGATGAGCAAGGTCATGTCATTAGAAATAAGGCAAGACTAGTTGCTCAGGGCTACAGACAGGAGGAAGGAATTGACTATGATGAAACATTTGCTCCTGTGGCCAGGCTAGAAGCAATTCGTTTGTATCTAGCCTACGCTGCTCATAAGAGCATAAAGGTATTTCAAATGGATGTGAAGAGTGCATTTTTAAATGGGAAGCTGCAAGAAGAAGTATATGTCAAGCAGCCTCCTGGTTTTGAAAATGAACAACACCCAGGTTTTGTCTATAAGTTGGACAAAGCTCTCTATGGTCTCAAACAAGCCCCTAGAGCCTGGTATGACACTCTTACTGAATTCCTTATGAGCAATGGGTACTCCAGAGGTAAAGTGGATACCACACTGTTCATAAAGAAGGTGAAGTCTGATATTATGCTTGTTCAAATTTATGTGGATGACATAATATTTGGTTCTACTAATGAGCAGCTATGCAAGAATATTTCACTACTTATGAAATCTAAGTATGAAATGAGTATGATGGGAGAACTAACTTTCTTTTTAAGATTACAGGTTAAACAAACCTCAACTGGAATTTTTATAAATCAAAGAAAGTACACTTTAGATCTATTGAAAAAGTTTAAATTTGATCAAAGTTCTCCTATTAAAACCCCAATGGCAACCAATGTAAAATTGGATGCTGATGCCAGTGGCAAAGCTGTTTCAGTAACAGCTTACAGAGGCATGATTAGGAGCTTGCTGTACTTGACTGCTAGTAGACCTGATATTATGTTTGCCACCTGTTTATGTGCTAGGTTCCAAGCTGATCCAAAGGAATCACATCTAGCTGCTGTTAAAAGAATCTTCAGATACCTGAAGGGTACTCCAGGTTTGGGTCTTTGGTATCCCAAAGACTCAAGCCTTGAACTAACAGGCTATTCAGATTTTGATTTTGCAGGCTGCAGGTTAGATAGGAAAAGCACAACAGGTGGATGTCAACTCCTTGGTGGAAAGTTGATAAGTTGGAGTAGCAAGAAGCAGAACTCAGTGTCCACTTCTACTGCTGAAGCTGAATATATTGCTGCTGGAAGCTGCTATGGGCAGATTCTGTGGATGCAGCATCAGCTTGAAGACTATGGGCTTGTGTATAGGAAAACTCCTATTCTATGTGATAACACAAGTGCCATAGCCATCTCCAACAATCCAGTATTTCATTCAAGAACAAAGCATATTGAAGTCAGACATCACTTCATCAGGGATCACATTCAGAAAGGTAATGTGGAGGTAAGTTTTATTTCCACAAATGAACAGCTTGCAGACATTTTCACCAAACCTTTGGATGAAACAAGGTTTAATTACCTTGTCAGCAAGCTGGGCATGTTAAATAAGAGTGACTAAGTGTTCTCTCAGGTCTATGAAGTTGTATGTCTCACACTGCTCAAGTTTCTCAGAACAGCTTAGACAGAACAGGCTATGCATGTTCTATACTTAGCCATTTTTCTGAAAAACTTGAACAGCTTGAGCACAGAACAGGCTGAACAGCAAACAATTTGAAAGTCCAGCCTGCTCTGATGGTTCATTCCTCAGCCTGTTTATTCCCTCACACTGTCTTGCCCAAACCTGTTCTCATTACTGAGAACAGGCTGAAGGCACAGTTTGAAAGGAGAACAGCTTGGAGAATGAATAATCTGTGTTGACTCCACTTATCACAGGGTTGACCAAACAGCTTAGACCAAAATTTTAATTACCTTTCTTCATAATTAAGTTACATAATTTCTGTTTTATTTAACTTAATTACTGCGGATAATGTGATTTACGTGTGTAAGTGATTAAAAAGAAATCGAGTGGTCTGACAAACGGTCTGACATGGACAACCGTTCCGTTTTCCGTTAACGACCTTTTCAAATCAAACCGCCCAAAATCTTTCTCTCTCATATACACTCACATTCAAATCCTATAAATACCCAAACACAGTTTCATCTTCGTCTTCCTCATCACTTCCAAAAATCCTCAAAGAACCCTAAAATCGACTAAGTGTCTTTTGCTTCCTTCATCTCACAAATTCCAAAATGGCTCACAGACCTAATCCCTTTCTACCAGTCTTCGTTGGTGAGGATGTTGTTAAACATCCATCTGTCACCACGATGCTAACCATCAAACCCACCAACTACATTGCCAACCTCACTATCCCCAAAAACTATGTGGGGAAGGGTTACGAACAGATGGTGGAATTTCTGAAAGTTCATCCGTTGAACTACGCAATGACTGCATCTCCTGGTGTCCTGTACCAAGAGATGGTGTATGAGTTCTGGTATACCTGTGCCTACCTTCCAGAATCCAAAGTCATCAAGGGCACCATACTCAATGGGACTCAGACCATTGAGATCAACACTCATCTGCTCAGGGAAGTTCTTCGACTCCCTGTGGTTGACAAATATGATCAACCACAGCCTGAAGATGAACAGATGAAGAATCTGCTGCACTTCTGTGGTGTAGCAGAACCAAAAGTTGGAGCAACTCTATTCAGAAAGGACCTCTCTCCTACCTACAGCTTCTTATTCGCCTCTGTGGTGATGTGTTTCAGCAGCAAAGTTGGTTCATTTGACCAACTGAGCCGTGATGAAATTCCTGTAGTTCTGCAGCTTGTGGATGGAACTACCATAGACATGGCCAAATGGATTTTTGTGAATTTGAGGAACCTTGTGCAGCAGGAGTCAAGACCAGCTGCTGTTAGATATCCCAGGTTTCTGAGCCTCATCTTCAGGCATGTTTGTGGTGAGCATATCTATAACTCTCAGCCTCTACTTAAGACTGCTGCATTCCCAGTTATAGGGAATAGAGTTTTCTATACTCCAGTTCTGCAACATGAGCCTCCTCTATCAACACCAATGAGGAGGCTGTTGGGTTTAGTGGAAGGACCCTCTGCTGTGAGGGTGGATCCAGTTGTTGCTGCTCCCACATCAAAATCCAAAGCCAGGTCCAAGCTTGTGAAAAGGACCCTGGCAGCTGAAGCTGGGCCTGCCAAAAAGAAGGCCAAAACAGCTCAGGCTAAGTCTGCTCCTTTAGCCTCTGTGGCTGAGGAAGAGCAGACTCCTCACCCTGGCTCATTTGTTGAGCCTGAAGCCTTTGTGGCTGGTGCCTCTGTGGCACAAGAGATTATGGAACAGGCCAGCCCCACTGTTCCTGACCCAGTCTCACATCCAGTCCAAACAGATCCTCTCCCCTCTCCACAATCACCCACATCCTCCATCCATTACCAACGCAAATCCCTAGCCAGAAAGAAAACAGCCCACAAAGCCACCTCCTCTGTTCCCTCTCAACAGGGTTCAGTTGTAAAAGAAGCAACCCCAGCTGCCTCTCCTATTTTGGGAGAAGGTTCAGCTCATTTGGAGCCTGCTTCACTCCCCTCTGAGTCACCCTTGAGTAAGCCTAGACCCTCTGGTTCCTTCCAACAGGAACCAGTTGTACAAATGGAGATACCCACGACAACTATCCCAGCCTCCCAACAGGCTGAGGATATTGAAAGACAGGAGTCCTCTCCACTCCATATTGTGTCCACACTGTCCCCCACTCAAATCTCCTCACACCCTGAGTCTGCACGAGGTGCCCACGCTGCTGATATAGACCAATCAACAGCTCAGCCTCAATCTTCTGTTCCCCATGATTCAGCTGTTCAACACCAAACAGCTGTTGAGGGACCAATTCCTCAAGCTGATGAACCTCAGGGATCATACCATCCCTCTGGTGAGGCTGCTCCCTCAATGCAAATTCCATCAGCAGGATTCACCACTGCTGATGTTGAAATGCATATCCCATCTCCCCATGATGAGGTGCCTTTAGACCAAGGCACTGCAGAGGGAACCACCACTGGTCTCAATGAGGATGTTGCAAAACAAGCAGCGTCTGAGAGGCCCCACACATCCCCTTCTCCTAGTGATGCAGCTACAGCCGCTGCTGAAGGACCCCTTGATCCCTCTAACCTGGGCCGTCTTACTTTTGCCCAGGCTATGGAACTTCTGTCCAAGGTCTCTCTTCCTTCTCCATCACATCCTCAAACACCAGCCTCATCATCATCCTCTCCATCTACTCACTCCAAACAGTCTACCCATACACCTCCATCTCCCAAAGACCTGCCTTTGAAGGATCAGCTTTCATTGCTGACCAACAAAGTTGGTTCTTTGGAAAACACCATGCACTCCCTTCCATCCATCATCTCAGACTCTGTGTCTGAGCAGCTCAAAGGCTTCTTTGATATGTTCAAAGAATCCTTTCCAGTCACTTCCCAAACTGACAACTCTTCACAGCTGCTTGCACTCACTGCACAGCTGCAAACTGTATCCTCCTCCCTCTCTTCCATCCTCTCCTTACAACAGGACTCTGTGTCCTCTATGGCAGCTATTTCTCAACAGCTGTCCTCTCTTCTCACTTCTTGCAATACTACCCTTTCTACCACATTGGCCAGCCTGAACACTCTTATTGGCTCTCTATCAAATTCTGTGTCATCAGACCTTGCTGATGTGCAAGATTCTCTTGAACTCCATCTTGCACAGCTCCAAAGCCTGTTGTTCACAGCTTCTGATAGAGATAACATTGTTAAGCTGACCACTCTTGCTGATTCCCAAGCCTCTTCTCTTCAAGCCTGTCTTTCCCAACTTGGTGAGGTAAAGGATAACTTGGCTTACTTAGTGAACAGCCTTGTTGGTCCTAAACCTTCCAAACCTGCTGGCAAGCCTGCTGACTTTGTGTCTTCAGGCAGACCAGGGGTTGAAGTCGCTGCCTCATCTCCTTCAAAGGGGGAGAAGTCATCTGCCTCGAAGACTAAGTCTAAGGGGGAGAAAACTTCTTCTCCTAAGGAGATACCAGTGTCTGCAACCCACACTGATCAACCAGCAGAAACAGGTGCAGCTGAAGGTGTTTCTCAAGCTGCTATGCCTACTCAGGCTGTCTCTCCAAGCCCTGCTCAGTCTAAGGGGGAGGAAGTCATTCCTGAGGACAGGCCTAGCAGCAAAAGGAGACACCTTATTTTAACGGAAGAAGAAGAAGAAGAAGAAACTCCTGAAGCTGCTGTCACTAAAGCAGCAGCTAAAGGCAAAGAAAAGGTAGCTGAGGATCCTATGCAGCAGAAACAGGCAGAGATACAGTTTCACAAGGCCAGAGCCAAAGAGATGGGCCTCCCTATGCACAAGTACTTTGAGTTTAGGGAAGAACAGCTTCAGGCTCTGGAAGAGTTAAGAAAAGAAGAAGAGTCTGCCAAAGCTGCTAAGTCCTTTGCCCTCCAAGAAGCAAAGAAAATAAAAATGTCTACCTTGGAGGTGCAAAAGAAAATAATGGAAGCTGCCAAGGGATCAGCAGGAGAAAAGGAGGGAGAAAAAGCACAGGGTACTCAGGTGTCTGTGACCATGTCTCAAGTACCCTCTGCCAGAGTCAAATTCCACTTTGACAACTTGGCCAGAAAGAAATTTCATGATGTTGCAAATAGAAGGCTTGCCAAGGAAGCAATTGTCAAAGCTGTTCCCATTTCAAGAAAAAGGCACACAGTGGAAACTTCAGATCACCAGGATGGGTGCAACAGGCCCTGAAATGGAATCATATGATCACACTGATGTTGCACAAATGGGATACAGGGAATGGGTGGAACTGGCAGTTGCCCTGAGCCAGTCTAAGTCAGAAACTGCTAAGACTATCAGGGCATACATCAAGAAGCTGATGGAGAGAGTGAAGGACCTGGGCCTGATTCCAAAAGAAATAAGTGAAGGTGTCTCTGTGACACATCCAAAGATAAAGGCCAGGAGAACAAAGAAGGATACAGAGATGGAACTGCTCCTCACACTGATTGAACAGGGTGACTATGCCATTGAGATGAAGGGAGTTGATCATAGCCTGCCAAGTGGAGTAGAGTTTGAAGAGGGCAAAATTATTGAAGAACCTGAGCTAGGGGCATTTTTTGTAGATCCCCTCACTCAGAAACAGTGCTTCCAAAGAGCCTCAGAACTATACAAAGTGGATTTGAGACAACTTGCCGCCTTCAGACTTGCAGTTTCATTCAGGTAGTCTAGCAGATGGAGAGCAGCCGTCTGGGATCAGCTCAGAGGCTTCTATGAAAGAGGAGAGCTTAATGACCCCAAGTTCATGTTCATCAGAAGTGAAGTTCAGGAGCTTGAGGACACAAGAGAAGAGATGGAAAAGATGTTCCAGCAACCCCCTCCAGTATAGTGAAGTCCACCTGCCATCTGGGTAGGTGAAGAATGGAAGCTGTCCATCAGTTGGACAGGCTTGCCATTACCTGCTCCCAACTTAATCAGTCCAAACTTGTTGTACATTAGTTGTACCACTTGTACATTAGTTGTACATTATTACATAAGTTGTAATTTCTCTTTTACATTAGTTGTAAAATACTTTAGTACATTAGTTGTACTCTGGTAAAAACATGTGTTGTTTTATGTAATCAAGAATCAGTGTATGTATAAACTGATCTTTTACTTTACTGTAATGTTGTAATTTCATTTCAGCAAAATGTATTGTAAAAATATATATTGATCCTTGATATGACCAGCTTAGACCGGTTATTGCAAATAGGGGGAGATTGTTAGGCACAAAAAGGCCTCAGTCAAACCTGTTCTGCATCTGAGGGGGAGATTTATAATCAAACCTGTTGATGCATTTGAAGGTTGAATTTAAGGCCTATTATATGCCTTATTGAAACCTGAAAATGATTTGCAATATTAGTCTTAAGCTGTTCTACGTGTTGCATGTGTTGCAACCAAGACAGTTTGTCCAAGCTGCTCTGTCTGCTGAACAGGCTGGACAAAAACTGTCTACGCTGCTCTACACTGTTGAGCAGCTTGGGCGTTTTTAAAGTGTTCTGTTCTTTGTGAACAGAACCTGTTCTTTGTGAACAGACTAAACACTTTATGGAATATGTTTCCAAGTCATCATGTATTGTTTTTGACTACAAGATCAGTTTACAAGTCGAAGACAAAGTGGAAAGCAGAACCGCTCAGCCTGCCCAAGCTGTTCTGTTACATGAAGACAAAAGGTTATTTGAAAAAGGGTGACAGACCTTTTTCTTATATCAAAATAGGCCTTTACAAGGAAGAAAGACGCAAAGTTGACATTCCTAAATTAGTTAAAGGCAATGCAACAGTAGACAAAGTAAAAAGACAAAAGTTCTGCACATGTGAAGACAAGTCTGCTTTTCAGAAAAGTGCAGAAAAGGTTATGTTGTCTTTTCAACAAGACTTCTCCTTTTCATTCCGTCCAATGAAGATGTTTCTCTTAGATCCTCTGAATGAGTATAAAAGGAAGCTTCTAAGGGCAGTAAAAGGTGTGAAGAAAGCTAAGTGCTGAAACCAAGAGTGAACGTGCAAGTGTGATATTCATGCATCCAAACCTTCTTTGTAAACCAGTATCTGTGTGTCTAAGCTGATTTACATAAGCTGTTCCCTCAAGTCTTGTAAAACACAGTGAGTGCTTCTTAGTGAGTGTATTCATTGTATTCTAGTTTGAGTATGTCTTAGACTAGTAACCATACTGTTGTATCTGTCATCTCAGCTTGAACCATTCTGCATTCAAGCTTGTTTGTAATTAACAAATTGTTGATAATACATACAAACATTGAGAAAAAGAGTGTGTAGTTTTAAATTGCTGTATTCACCCCCCCCCCCCCCTCTACAGCTTATAACTATATACTTTGGGAACCTCTCGGGACCTACATGAAGTCATGGCAAGAATAATACGAAAAGAGGGTCGTTCAGGGAAGTTTAAGAGGCTTAAGCCGAGATCTGGCAAAAGGGTCGAGGATGGATCAAGGATAGATCCTCATACTGGAAGACCTTGGGCTAGAATGATTTATAAGCCAGTCAAATGTCTGAAGAAAGTGCCTATGAAATCGATGCCACAGAACATTTTGAGCGACATGAAGTGGTGGTACGTCGATAGTGATACTGCTGAAGCCGTCATGGAAGATCAAGACGAGAAGGTCATTTTGAAGGTGAATGATCCATTGCATTTGATAAATCTATCCAAGGACGACCTGAAAAAGCTAAATGATCAGCCTATCTTCTTTATTGAAGCATGGAGATCTGAAGCCAGGAAGTTCCAAAAGGTAGTTAAAGTTTGTATAGATGCTGGGTTATATGCTGGCAGTAGTATATATAGTTCTAGTACTTAAATTTGATGTAAATAATTAGAAGCTATCGTCAAGGGGGAGTCTGTTGGTACACCCTGTGTGACGATAGCAGTCTAATCGATCAGCATTTTAGTTTAAGTAATATTCTAAGTATTGAGAGTTATCAAGTGTTTGATATATATGTTTATATGTGTTTGTCTGGTATTGATTGTGTGTTTGAACTTGATGTAACATATCACAAGAAGTTCAAACATAAAGGTCAAAGATTAACTCAAGCATAAGTAAAACATAAGTTTCATCACTTAAGTGTTTAAGTGTTTTGGCTAGATTCGAATTACATAAGGGAAGACATTCGAATCTGTGATAGATTCGAATGTGACCTTAGATTCGAATAGTGCCCAGATTCGAGGATGTCATTGTGGACAGACTCGAATGGGCCTTGGGCCAGATTCGAGTTTGGCCCACATCAGACTCGAATCAGGGTCTATAATTAGGGATAGACTCGAGTCATTAGCAGACTTTTAGCAGAATTCGTGAGGAATTAAGCTTAAGGCGATCTCGAGTTTATCAGCTAGGTGAGTGCAGTTTCGGAGAGAATTAGTACGTAGGATCGTTCGTGTGTCGTTCGTTCAGCGTCTAATAGTCTCCGTGTTTCGTGGTTGAGAGTTGTCCGTCTAACCGTTAACGAGGATTCCGCACTCGTTCACGGATCCGCGTCTAGATAGATCTAGTAGTGGTAGACCTTACATCTGCTCATTTTTGAAGGGACGATTTTTATCATAAAAACACACACACTTTCTGATTTCGAGGGGAAGAAGGAAGGCAAGGAAGGAGATTATCTTGGAGTTTTGACATAGTGGATTGCATCTTCATCATCATATACATCATTAGGGGAGTTATTCTTATACCTAAGTTTATCTTAATGTGTAGAATTCTTCCTTATTTTGAGATGGTGTTTTACTCCATGAGAATGAAGTAGTTTTGCTATGTAATCATTTGGGTAACAAACCCTAAACATTGGATGATTTATATTTTGTATATGATTGGATGAAATGTCATAGTTTGCTTACTTTGAATGAAAATCTTGTTGTATTTTTTGAGACTTTTTAAACTTGCTATGAATGCTTTATTATGTCCATAACGAGAGTTCGAGAAGTTAGTATTCATTTTCGATGATCCAAATATCTTGGTGTCTTTGAACCTTTCTACTAGAGATGGTGAAAGAGTATGTTTAAAAAGTGTTTTTGTCAAGATTTGAAATCACTACCTAAGATTAATTGGTTTGAACCAATCAGAGTATAAAACCAATAACGTTGTATTGAATCAAAGTCCAATTAAGAAGTTTGCAGAATAACACTTAACTGTTTTAAGAAAAGCTTTCAAAACAAATAATACATAAATATAATCAATAATCAAAACCTTTTGTATTACCAAACTCAATGATTACAATCACCTCTAATATGTTTGATTAGACGAAGAACACAGATTGTTCTTAGGGTTTTACAACCTTAGAGGCTTATGTAAACTTAATCAGAAAAGCAATACAACTGAATCAAAACTTGTACGTGCAGACTTACAATAGAAAAACTTATTCTATGTATATATAATGCCTTCTGATTTGTTTCCTTGAGAAACTCTGAATTCTCCAGTAGTTAATATGCTTGAATCTTTGAATATATATCTTTTCCTAAATTTCAGCACTTTCTGTTATTGAGCTGTTGAGCAGCTTGAAGACTTATCTGTTGAGCAGCTTGAACTTGACCATTGGTAGCTTGAACTTTTGAACTTGCAGCTCGAATTTTTTTCAATTAACAGCTTGAACTTTGTAATTAAACAGAAAATCTACTAACAGTTTGAGAAATCTAACTAATAGCTTGACATACTTAGAATATAACCCAACAATCTCCCCCAACTTAAATTCTTTACACAAGACTTTAAATTTCTATACAAAACAAGGAAATAAAACATAGTAAAACTGTTATCTACAAACTAAGGCATCCAAAAACTTACAGTTGTGAAAGTTTCTGCTTAATTGCCTTTAAAAATTCTCTTTTCATCTCTTCTTTATCACAATATATCTTCACTGAACTTAGTTGCAATAACCATGCCCTTGGAAGATCAAATAATTCAAAATTGAAGAACATGCTGGATCCATTTTCAAATTTGAGTCTATATGTCTTTGATTTTACATATAGATCAACATGGGAAATCTTCATATCCTTTGCATCTTCTATATCTCTTCTGATAGACTTTGGATCAAAAATGCTCTTCAAATCCTTTATAATTTGCTTGACCCATGGTAGTGAAGACCTAGACTGACTAACAGTTCCAATACGGTGCATTTGAGTCAGTTCATCTCTGGTCATCCCTGGTACTATGTGACCTATGCTCTTGTATTCTTCCTCAGGACCAGCTTCTCTTCTGACTACAAAATGATATTCTAAATCAATGTCATCCATTGACTTACCATACCAGTATTTGAGAGGAGGCTTGGAGAAGTCATGCTGGTCGAGGGTCTTTTCAATTTCCATCACTTTTTGAAGCTGATGCTCAAACAACACCCTTTTCACCTGATCAATCTTTGCTTGTTGAATAGCTTCTTATTGAGGATCATTGGCAACAGCTTGAACAAGAGGAGAAGGATCACTGACACCAGCTTGAGAATCACTGACACCAGCTTGAGAATCACTGACACTAGCTTGAACTGGTTCTTGTTGACTTTGGACTTGTTGGGAGACTTTGGCTGCTTTCCTTTTTCCCATTTCTTTATCGTGTATGTCCTGCAGCTTTTCTGTTTCCCATGACTGAGCCATTTTCCTTGGGATTCCAACTAATGAAGAGAAATTGATCAAAAATTTTATGTGCTCTGCCTTTGAATGCCCTGTTGGCATTTTCCTTTTCTTTTCATTCTCCTTGACCACAAACCCTCTTAGGTAATCACCTAAGGTTTCATCATCTTTCATTGGAGCATGAGTTTGCTGGTTTTAAAGATCATCCTGTTCCTCTGCTAGTTTTCTTGCAAGTTCATCATCATGAGCAACCTGGGCTTCTTTAGACGAAAATTTAATCTTTGGAGTTTCAATGAGTATGCCATTGCCCTTATCTTTCGAAGCAGATGCTGTGGATTGGACTGTACTGACAGGAGCCTGAATTCCTTCTCTGATAACAACTCCAGTTGTTCTGATTGGAGCAGCTTGAGTTTCTAGGCTAACAGCTTGAGTAGCTGTTGGGACTGTTAGCCTAGAATCTGGAACTGTTGGAGCAGGAGTTGGGGCTGCTTGGACTGAACTAGGGATCTCCTGATTCTCCCCCTTTTTGGATGCAATGGTTTGTTCAGAAGGACCTACAACCTTTGCCATTAGGGTTCGAATCATCTTCTCAAGTTGAATGATCTTATTTCCACAGAGGCTGAACCCTTGATGCAAATAATCCATTCTCTGATTCTGAGCTGCCATAGTCTGTTGGAGTGCTATGATTTGTGCCCCCTGTGTAGCAATAAGGGACTGGTAATGTTCCAATACAGCCACAACAGGTTTCAGCTGAGGATCCGTCAATATCATAAGTTGCAGACTAGCCTCAAGATCATCAAATGAGAGTGGTACTTTTAATCTATCACTGGCAGGATTTCCAGAAGTACAAACATCTGGGCCCCTCTGTTCTTGGTACTGGGGACTTCCAGAAGGTGCTTGCACACCCTCTGTTTCCATGGGTGTGGTCTTATTGATGTTGTCACTATCCTGTGCCTCTTGTGCAGAGACATCAGTAGTGACAGCCACAGATCCCATATGGACATCCTCTGATGGGATGTTGTTAGGCACAAAAAGGCCTCAGTCAAACCTGTTCTACATCTGAGGGGGAGATTTTATAATCAAACCTGTTGGTGCATTTGAAGGTTGAATTTAAGGCCTGTTATATGCCTTATTGAAACCTGAAAATGATTTGCAATATCCGTCTAAAGCTGTTCTATATGTTGCATGTGTTGCAATCAAGACAGTTTGTCCAAGCTGCTCAGTCTGCTGATCAGGCTGGACATAAACTGTCTACGCTGCTCTACACTGTTGAGCAGCTTGGGCATTTTTAAGGTGTTCTGTTCTTTGTGAACAGAACCTGTTCTTTGTGAACAGGCTAAACACTTTATGGAATTTGTTTCCAAGTCATCATGTATTGTTTTTAACTACCAGATCAGTTTACACAGTTGAAGACAAAGTGGAAAGCAGAACCGCTCAGCCTGCCCAAGCTGTTCTGTTACATGAAGACAAACGGATATTTGAAAAAGGGTGACAGACCTTTTTTCTTATATCAAAATAGGCCTTTACAAGGAAGAAAGACGCAAAGTTGACATTCCTAAAATGGTTAAAGGCAATGCAACAGTAGAAAGTAAAAAGACAAAAGTTCTGCACAAGAGAAGGCAAGTCTGCTTTTCAGAAAAGTGCAGAAAAGTTATGTTGTCTTTTCAAACAAGACTTCTACTTTTTCATTCCGTCCAATGAAGATGTTTCTCTTAGATCCTCTAAGTGAGTATAAAAGGAAGCTTCTAAGGTCAGAAAGAATGTGAAGAAAGCTAAGTGCTTAAACCAAGAGTGAACGTGCAAGTGTGATATTCATGCAAGCATAGTCTTCTGTAAACAAGCTTCTGTGTGTCTAAGCTGTTTACCAAAGCTGTTCCTTAAAGTCTTGTAAAATACAGTGAGTGCATCTTAGTGAGTGTGTTCATTGTAATCTAGTTTGAGTGTGTCTTAGACTAGAAACCATACTGTTGTATTCTGTCATCTCAGCTTGAACAATTCCGCAGTCAAGCTTGTTTGTAATTAACATTTGTTGATAATACATACAAACATTGAGAAAAAGAGTGTGTAGTTTTTAAAGTACTGTATTCACCCCCCCCTCTACAGTTTATTACTATATACTTTGGGAACCTTTCGGGACCTAACAACTGGTATCAGAGCCGTTTAGAGTGTGTGTCATTCTAGATCTCTCATTATCCCAAGTTTCCATGGACAACAGTGCTGCAAGTTCTTCTTACTATGACAATGGCTCTATGGGCAAACCTCCAAAATTTAATCATCAAAACTTCTCTGGTTGGAAGTGCAGAATGATGCTCTATTTAGAGAATCTGGATGTACAACTGCCAGAGATAGTAATGGAGGGTCCCTATGTGCCAACCTCTGTTACTACAATAACTCCAGCGGTTGAAGGAGCTGCTCCTGAAATCAGAACCTTTGAGAAAGCAAAAGCTCAATGGTCTGATGAAGACAAGAGACTGGTAGCTCTGGATGCAAAGGCCAGAAACAACCTGGTCATTTCTCTTCCTGATGATGTGTTCAAGCAGGTTGAGAAGATGAAGACTGCAAAGGAGATGTGGGATACTCTGTGTACCGTCTATGATGGACCCACAATCACACTGGACAACAGGATAAACAATCTGGTTAGACAGTATGAACTCTTCTTTGCCAAACCAAAGGAGTCTCTCACAGAAACCTACACCAGGTTCACTGCTCTGGTGAATGATCTCAAAGCTGTTGGGATCACCAAGGACAGTCTTACTTTGGTGAACAAGTTTCTGGACATTTTACCTGAGGAGTGGAACTATTTCTCAACCATCCTAAGAAACTCAGGTACTATCAGAAGTATGGATCTGGTCAATCTGTATGGATCCTTACTGAATGACGAACAATCAAGGCAGCAAAAGAGGAATGCCTTGGAAATGTCCAGAAGAGGTACAGCCTTTGTGGCTAATGTGAGACAGTCTGTTAATCAGGTGAGTGATGTGTTCACTCAACCTGATCAACAGGATGATGATAAGGAGGAGGTGTCTGAAGAAGAAGAGGCTGCAGATCTTACTGAACAAGATGATGAGCAAATGATAGTTATGCTTGTCAAAAAGTTCAGCAAGAGAAGGTTTGGAAGAAGTATGCTGCAAGGAGGTGCAAGTGCTGGCAAAAAGAAAGCATTTGACAAATCCAAGGCTGAGTGCTTCAAGTGTGGCAAAACTGGCCATATAGCTGCTGACTGTGTGTCAAAAGCTGTTGGTCAGTCATCCAAACCTATCAAGACTAACAGGGATGATGGCTCTAGGGTTAAGTACCTTATGGCCATGGCTAAGCTGAGGAAATTGGAAAACTCTGTGTCTTCCAATCGCCAAAATGGACTCATGGCTGAGACATGTGACTGGGAGGAATCTGATTCATCATCTGATGAAGAAGATAATCAGTGTCTGATGGCCAACTCTGATGTTCCATCAACAAGCAGTTTCAAACAGGACATGGCTGAAGCTGAAGCCTTCAGCAGCTTGGAGAACTGGAATCCTACAATGATGTATAAGGTACAAAATTTTATGGCTTACAGTTCTGAAGAAAAAGTTAAAATGTTTGAATACATGCTTGTTGATCTGAAAGCTGCTGTTGAGAAGCATGATGCTTTATTATCTGAAATCTCTAAGCTTAAAGATGATCTTAAAACTAAATCCAGTAAACTGGACAGTTTCCATAAGTTGGAAACTGAGCTTGATGAATTAAAACACATCAACTCCATTTTATTGGAAGAAAAGAGAGAAACAGATATAAAGCATGCTAAGCTTCAAAAGATAGTTGACTCTTGGTGCCAATCTGCACAAAAAGTCAGCCATTGTATCAGTCAACAGATTCCTGCTCAAATCCAAGCCTATCTTGGAGGGGATCTTGACACAGCAGCTTCCATTGTTGAAATAAGTAATTTGAAAGAAGACTTGTCCACTCTTGGTGAACTTCCAAATACATTCATCCAAAATGTGAATGGTAAACTTATTTCAACAAACAGGTTTGTCAGGCCTCAAAATACTGACAGCTTGTGTGAACTCAGCTCAAAAGCTGATGTTGGAGTTTGTTCTCCAAAACAGCCTGCTAAGTGCTCTGCTAGCTCACACAAGCAAAAGAAAGGAAAACATGTTCAAACTGAAGCCGTGGATGCTAAACCTGTTGACAAAACAGGTTCTGAGTCCAAAGCTGTTGGTAAAAAGCATGTTAATCCTTTTGATGCTAAACATTTTGAAAATAAGTTTTCAAAAGGTAAGCAGCATGTTTTCAACAAGGGTAAGTCTCAGGTTGAAAACAAAACTGCTATGATTTCAAATAAGTTTTCAAATCATAGTGGTAAATTGGTTTTAAATGAAAATAAGTTTTTCAAAACCAAACACAGTGAGTATGCTGATAGGCAGCATAAATCACAACTCAGTAGGGGCAAAGGCAAAGCCATTGCTCAAACTGAGACAACTGGGAATAAGTTTCTCAAACCTGTGGAAGCTCAAAAGCCAATCAAGCTTCCTGTCTTTGACATCTGCCCTCCCAAAAGGAGGAAAGAAGAAGCTGTGGCTATTGAACTCACCACACAAGCTGTTGATTCATCAAAGAATGCTAAACCTGCTAAAGGAATCAACAAAAACAGTTCAGAATGTGTTTCTGAAGGTCCTTCTTCCAAAAGTACTAAAAAGAGAAAATGTTACAAGTGTGGGAAGAAGACACATCTGGCCAAGGACTGTCCTGAACCTGAGGACATGAGGCCTGTTGACTCTGCTGTTTCCCTCACTGCTGTCACAAGCAGTGGTGGAAATGTCACAGTCATGGAGGATGGTACACAAGCTGATACCATCCAGATAGGGAATATTAGTGTGGACATTCCAAATCCATCAACAAATGTTGATGAAGTAGGAGAACTCATCTCTGTGATGAGTTCCCCTAAAAATGACTAATAATTCTCTTTTCACTCTGCAGGAAAAACAACCTTCCCAGGTTTGGTACTTGGACAGTGGCTGCTCAGGGCATATGACAGGTTGTAAAGAATTGCTGAGTGAACTCAGGCCTGGAACACGGCCAAAAGTCACCTTTGCGTGACAAATTGTGCAGGGCTCCCACTGAGGGATATCGAACTCTAAGAGCTGGCTGCTGCAGTTTTCAAACGGGTCTGCCTATGCTGGTTGGCTAAAATAACCTTGTTCGCCTAAGCCAAACTGGTGATAGCTGGCACAACAAGGTTAGACTTGATGAGCACCTGTGTTAATTATTGCGATTTCCAAGGCAAAGTTGTGCTGTGTTGCGCCACCGAAAGAAAGGTGTATATGTTGTGGATATGCATTCCTGTGATCCCACAACTGAACCTGTTTTCTCACAAGAACCAACGCTGATCGTCATAAACTGGTTATGCATAGGAAGACTCGTCACACCTGAACTTCAAGAACATCAACAAACTCTGTAAGAAAGAGTTGGTGACAGGTTTGCCTTCTATGACTTTTGCCAAAGATAGATTATGCACAGCTTGTGAGAAAGGCAAGCAGAGAAAAACATCTTTTAAATCCAAACACAACTTCTCTATTGATACTCCACTCTTCTTAATCCATATGGACTTGTTTGGACCTGTTAATGTCCCAAGTCTAGGAGGAAGAAGATACACTCTTGTAATGGTTGATGAGTTCTCCAGGTACACATGGGTGATCTTTCTGAAGAGCAAAGGAGAGGCTGCTAGAGAAATTATTGGGTTTGTCAAAAAGATGGAAATGCTGAACTCTGCCCAAGTAAAGCAGCTTAGAAGTGATCATGGTACTGAATTCAGAAACAGTACTCTTGAAGACTTCTGTGAAGATAAAGGTATCAGTCAAAACTTTTCAGCAGTAAGAACTCCTCAACAAAAATGGAGCTTGCTAAAAGGAGAAACGAACCCTCATTGAAGCTGCCAGAACCATGCTGTGTGCATCAGCCGTTTTGCCTTTATCATTTTGGGCTGAAGCTGTTAACACTGCCTGCGTCAACTCAAAACAGCATCCTTAGTGGTTGATTAAAAGGCTTCAACAAAACTCCCTATTTAGCTGCTCAAAGGTACGAGAGAAGCCACATGTCAGTACTTACATGTGTTTGGAAGGTCCACTGGTAACGTGGGATATGTGATAGGGTACACACAGCTGTCAAAATGGTAAAGACCAGCTAGCTTGTATCGTAATCCGCGCTCCTTTTCTTTCACTCTTTCGTCTTCTTTTCCTCTCCGCTTCTGTGTTGTGGGCTCCGTTGATCCTCACGTCTGTATTTGTTTGTTATTACCTAAAAGCCTACGGATTGTATCAACAAGCAGTCTAAACGGTCCCAAAGGTGCTATGGCGATTGTAATCTAATCTCCCACGCGCTCGCTCTCACATGTTGAACCCACGAGTCGCTCACCAAGAAACCATTCCTGCTGCCACGCTAAAGCTTTACTGAACATAGTCTTCAGCGAGACCGCAAACACTTGCCCTGCATCTAGATCGCTCGCTCGCTAAACAATGAAGAAAGGACTCAAAAATAGCTTCACGTACCTACAACCCCGTCCCCTGTCGCTTAACCTTTTTAAGTTCCTTCCCCCGGAACCTTCGTAGATCCGGATGGCCAGATGATTGATTATGTCAATACACCTTGTGTGACTAAATGTACTGACTTAATTACACCACTACAGGTATCCAAGAACCTATCAACGCGCTGCATTGTCCCCTGTTACTCTGCTAGCATTACTGTTTCAACCCCGTGGTCCAGCACCATCGTTCAAACACAATGATGTCCCACTATGGCATCGCCCACAACGAGACACCTACTCTCATTTGTCGTGTCGATGCACAACATTAATTCTGAGAGCCTGTTGCCAACATGACCTGCTGAGCTGTTGCCAATACTACTCTGGGCGTTACTATTATGCATTGAAAAACTGTAGTTCCGGAAGTAGGTATATCATCGGTTCTGTTAACCCAGCGCACCAATGTAGACTTCAAATAACTTGGTGAACATCACACTAGTATAAGGGAACAATATACGGTGTGCGACTACGCTAGCGTGAACTTTGTCCTTGTTCCTATGTTCTTCACTCACGCCTTTGTTTCTTTTATAGTACTAACCGGTACGTTTTTGCCCATGACTGTACACCTGATGTGTCGTTCTCGACCCCTCCGCCACACTTCTCCCGCACTAAAACGATCTTTTGCTTCACCGATATAGGATCCTTGCATTGCCAAACAGAAGACTCATCAGTCTCTGAAGGTGATTCGAAACAAAGCTAGCGGTTAACATGTTCTGGTTCCTCTCCTATGTATACGGAGATATAATCTATCTATGTAATTGATAACACATAAGAACTCGGGTTGTTCAGGAGTGTAAGCCGGGCGTAACAGTCTGTCAAAGTTCCTGTCATTCGAAATAAGGCAAGACTGGTTGCTTCAGGGCTACAGACATGTCGATGGGACCAGGCTTACTGTCCCCCTATCTGATGACCTCAATCTGCTGCGCTCGGCGCCACCCCCCCGCTGTCGGCTCAACTGGTTGAATGTGTATCATTCGCTTAGCTATCCTAGTCCTGACTGCATGAACATAAGAGCACTTAACGCGCGCTATCATCTTCCATTGATGGACTCGCTCGAAATCGCATCGTGCATTTTTTAGTTTATGGGAAGCTGCAAGTAAGCAAGTATTTAGCGTTCAAGTCGCGCCTCTAAGGTTTCTGAAAAGACACAACCACCTATTCTTATGGTTCTTGTCTATACACCGTTGGACCACGCAAATGTCCTACTCTCTGGTCTCAATTCACAAGTCCCTCGATGCCCTGGTTTTAGTACCGTCTTTACTTGAATTCCATCTTTATTGAGCCAATTTGTGGGTAAAGCTCCACCCCTTTTGAGTTTGTTAACCTCCTTCGTTGGCATTAATTTAAAATTGTTACACTATTCTATTAGAGTGTTGTAAGGCAGTGATGATTTGAGTGCCAAGTGGTTTGCACAAAAACCTTTGAGCTGCGTTCATCGGAGTAAGTTACATCACCTTTTGTCGCGTCCCCGATTTTGTGGCGGGTCCCTCCCCTTCTCTGTTGTGTCTTGGCTTTTAGTCTTTTCTGTTCGTTGTTTTTTTGTGTTTTCCCTATTCCTTTTTCTGTTTTTATCAATAACTGAGCAATATGCAAGCAGGTTTTGGGTTCTTTCAACTCACGACATCCAAGTTGAATGACGTTAGATGGGAGAATAACTTCTTTTTAGGCTTACAGGTTAAACAAACCTTCAAATTTTTGGAATTGTTTTTAATCATTTCCAAAAGAATTTGTACAATCCTTAGATCTTTTGAATAAACGTTTAAATTTGATTCAAAGCTTACACATATTAAAACCCACAATGGCAACCAATCGTAATTGGCATCGCCCTGACTGTCAGTCGGCAATTCAAGCTGTTTAAGAAAATCAGTATAGATTGTAAAAACCCCCCAGCATGATTGGGAGTCTTGCTATATTCCTTAAACTGCCTAGCCTCAGACCATGATATTATGCTTTGCCACCTCGGGTTTTTTTTAATGTTGCTAGGTTTACCAAGCTTAATCAAAGGAGTCCCCATCTAGCAGCCTGTTACAGACTTTCAGCATACCTGACGGTGTACACCAGGTTTGGGTCTTTGGTATCCCAACGACTTCAAGCCTTTGAACTAATAGGTTATTCCAGATTCTGATTTTGCAGGCTGCAGGTTTAGACAGGAAAAAAGCACCACACGGTGGATGCTAACTCCTTGGTGGAACGTTGATCAGTTGAAGTAGCAAGAAGCAGAACTCAGTGTCCACTTCTATGTGAGCTGAATACATTGCTGCTGGAAGCTGCTGTGGGCAGATTTCTGTGGGATGCCACGCCTCAGCTTGTAGACTATGGGCTTGTGTAATAGGAAAATCCTATTCTGTGTGATAACACAAGTGCCATAGCCATCTCCAAAATCAGTATTTCACTCAGACACAAAGCATATCGAAGTCCAGACATCACTTCATCAGTGATCCATTCAAAAAGGTAATGTGGAGGGTAAGTTTTATTTCAACAAATGAACAGCTTGCAGACAATTTTAACCAAAACCTCTGGATGAAACAAGGTTTAACTACCTTGTCAGCAAGCTGGGCATGTTAAAAAGAGTGACTAAGTGTCTCTCAAAATGTCTAAAAATTTGTATGTTCACACTGCTCAAGTTTCTCTGAAACAGCTTAGACAGAACAGGTTATGCATGTTCTGTACTTAGCAAATTTGTCTGAAAAAACTTGAACAGCTTAAGGCATACATCCGGCTGAACAAAACAGTTATCCTGTTTATTTGTCTAGCCTGCCTAATGGATCAAGTCTTCAACCTGTTCACTTCTTCACCCTGAAACACCTGTTCATCTATTGAACACAAAACCTGGTCTCACAAAAGAGAGCAGGCTGAAGAACAGCTTAAAGAAAGAACAGCTTAAAGACTGAGAACCTTGTGACCCTGATCAACACAGGTTGACCATCAGGTCGACACAGTAATTACCTTTCTTCCTAATTAAGTTTCTTTAAATTAGTTTTATTTAACTTAATACTGCGGATTACGTTTGTTACGTGTGTAGTGATTAAACAAGGTCAAGTGTTGACACATGTTCTGACATGGACAACCGTTCCGTTTTTCCGTCAACTAACA
>JAANYP010008632.1:0-17500 GCA_020465985.1 Centrapalus pauciflorus
ATATCAATGATCACTATATATTTTTACAATACATTTGCGAAAATGAAAGTACAACATTGAAGTAAAGTAAAAGATCAGTTTATACATACTGATATTGATTTAAACAACATTTGTTTTTACAAAAGTACAACTAATGTACTGAGATAAATTACAACTGATGTAATAAAGTACAACATATGTACAAGAAGAGAATTTCAACAAGTTTGGATTGTTGATGTTGGGAGTAAATAATGGCTAGCCTGTCCAACTTATGGACAACTTCCATTCTTAATCTACTCAGCAGGAGATGGACCTTGAAGCTGTTGTCTTTGCTCATCCAGCTGTAGGTAATGTTCTATGGTTTCATTAATTTCATCTATTCATGCCTTAAGAACATGAAGTCTGGATTTTCGAGTTCTCCCCTTTCATAGAAGCCTTTAAGTAGTTCGCAGATTATGGCTCTCCATCTTGAATGCAGTTCAAAAGCATTTGATAGTCTGAAGGTTATAACTTACTTGAGACCAGCCTTGTGAAGATTATATGCCCTCTGAAAACACATTTTCTTTGATAAGGGGTCCACAAAGAACACCCCTAACTCTGGTTCTTCTATGAATTTTCCTTCTTCAAGCTCAACTCATTTTGACATACTGTGATCTACCCGTTTTACTTCAACAACGTGCATCCCTTGTTCAATCATAATAATGAGCTCTTCAAGCTCTGTATCCTTTCTCTTCCTCCTGGGCTTAATCTTGGGTTTCACCAGTGAGGTACCCTTGATTTGTTCCTCAGGAGTCAAGCCCAGGTCTTTAACTTTTTCCATCTGCCTTTTAACATAAGCCCTGATAGTTTGAGAAGTTTTAGATTTTGATCTGCTCAGGGCAGCAGCCAACTCAACACATTTCCTAAACCCCATGCAGGCAATGTCAGCAGATTCATAAGCTTCTAATTCAGGACCCTCAACACCTAGCCTGTAGATCTGAAGTTTCCATTTCTTGCCTTTCCTTGATATTAGGATAGCATTAACAATAGGTTCTTTGGCAAGTCTCCTGTTAGCAACATCGAAGAACTTCTTCCTTCCCATATTGTCAAAGTGAACTTGGGCTTTAGCTGATGAGGATACAGGCTTTGATTTGGTCACCAAGACATGTGTACTCTGTTCCTTCTCTCCCTCTTTACCAACCACTGACTCATTCGAAGCCTCTATCAATTTCCATTGAACATCCAAGGAGGGCATTTTGATCAAACTTACCTCCTTGTATGCAAGGGCTATAGAAGCTTTAGTAGAAGCTTCTTCCTTTTTCTCTCTTTCAAGGATCTCAAGTTGCTCTTGTTTCCACTTATAATAAGTCTCTAGTGGAATGCCCATATCTTTGGCCTGAGATTTGATAAATTTTAGCTAAGCAGCTTTGAGAGAGTCAGAGTCCACAGAGGCTTTCCCTTTCCCCTTTGCTGCTCTGGTTAGAACAGATTCTATGAATTCATATTTCATGCAATTCATTCAACAATAAACAATCATATGAACAATTAATAATTAAACACAATCTGTCAAATGATTATTGAGAAGAGAAATATTACATTGATGTTCTTTTGACTTTCTTGCAAAGCAATCTTCTCACCCCTGGAATTCTTTTATCAACTTACGTTCACTCTAAACAGTAGCACCTAATGTTATTTATACAAAATACAAGAATTAAAAATTTACATAAAGCCCCCTGAACTTGTACAATTAATAGTTTTCAACTCTATTTATAGTTGTACCAGACAATCTCCCCCTTAGAGATGAAAACAGTTTTCAATTAAAGTCCTTTTCAGGGTGATTCTTTTCTTGAATCTTCTTCTTTTCTTTAATCTCTTTTAAGACTTCAAATCTCTGTCTCTCTTCTCTTCAATCTATGAATCTTCATATAAAATCTTCTTTATTTGTCTCTCTCTGATCTTCACATCTCTTCTTCATGGATCTTCTCTTTTCTTGATAGCACACTCCCCCTTAAATCATGAACATCTTTTCTCTATTTCTCCCTTGTTCAATTGTCTAGATATTTATTTGCAATTGTCTTCAGTTGACTTCATTCTACTCAACCGTTGTCTTTGAACTCTAGCTTTTCTCCCCCTCATGATGATCATAAGAGTTATGAACATCATGTAACATCTTCAGAGACATAAATGCAATGAATATGCAGTAGATGAAATACAAAATTTAAAAAAAAATTACAAATTGATTTTCTCCCCCTCAAACTGATATCCTCTCCCCCTGATCTACACAAATTTATCTCACTCCCCCTCAAAATGAATACTATTTTAAAATGAAATAAAGCTTTTTAACTTTGGGGAAAACGAAACACATTCATTTTGTGAAATAACGAGTCCAGGTCCACATACGGTTCCTGTTTACACAATAGACTTAATCTATGTGACCTACATTCAGCACTGGCGTGATGTTAACACTGGTAGGATTTCCAAATAGTCATCCTGAAATCCTTTAACATGAAAGAATCACTCTTATTTGTTCCGGCTTAGTCACTTTGGACTAGTTGTTTATAGTCACGCAGACTGTTAGACTCGATGTGTCATAAAAGTGTTTATATTCAGCTCTAGATACAATGTGCATCAAATGAACATGGAGACCAGAGAAAATGTCTTCCTTGTTTCAATATTAATAATATCCAAATGATATATAGATAGAACTGTGCTAAATCTCTGTGATTATTGAAACAGAAATCTTTTGAGAGATAACTGAGTAGTTGGTGGGGTTAAGTGAATGCGTCACTGGGTCCATGACGTCTTTTTTAATATCAAGTCTCATAGCGCTTGATAGATTACGTGGTTTACCCAGCAGACATGGTGTAGATAGGATTATCTTTTCTTCAAATCCGTTCTCAACTCTCAGCTCTCAACATTTTTCAACTTAGCTCCCTCCGGCTCACTTTTCAGAAATAAATTCAGTCAACTTTATAGTGAAATTATGATCTGATGCACCACTATCTCCTTTCAATATATCCCTCTCATTTACATTTTTCCTCTGCTCGACCCTGTCAGTATCCTGTGATAACCGACACTTCTCAACTAATAGACCTAAAGAACCCTTACCCACACAAACTAAAGTTGGTTTGCTTCTTGGGTGGGTCTTCCGGTTCTAGTTAGAGCATAGAAGCTATATTTATGCCTATCACTCAGTTTGGTGCATAATCGGAGTTAGCAGAAAGATGTTCAGCTTTGAAGCTCAAGGGATATGATGAAATTCAGCTCATATGATATCGGAGATTATATTTAGAAAATTTGGGAGATATCAGAATTAAATGGAAACTCTGATATATGAAATGAAAAGAATCAGATTTTCTTGAAAAATTAGCACTTGGGAGATAATGGGAGAATCCAGTATGAATTTGAAGAGTTATAACAAAGAGAATCTCAGAGGAAATGAGATTATGAATATCAAAGAGATTAGATCAATTAATCTCAATGATATTTTCAGAGAACCAAACAAATATTTCTTTTCAGCCCAGAAAAACTTTTTATGTGTGAATCAAATTTTTTCGTGAAAAATCACACAGTTTTTGAAAAAAATATCATTGTCAAAAAGAATGTCTGAAACTCCCTCTGGAAATAAGCACATAAAGTTAGTCAACTCATAGAAAAGAAATCAGGAGCAAAAAAATTATAAAAATAAAACTCCCTCTAATTCAATACAACTTTGGAGTTGAATTCAGTACAGGAATTCAATTAAAGATTTGTCTTTCAGACTCGGGTTCTAATTAGAAATGATTAGAAGCCATTTGTTGCGGAAGCTCGGGTTTCAGTCTTATGTAACTGAAAGCCTTTAGCTCGGGTTCTGTACATGAGAAGTACAAAATACAATATTAATGAACATCGGGTTCTACTCTGTTGTAAGTAGAAGTCGTTGTGCATTGAAGAATGGGTTCTAGTCTGGATTAACTAGAAGCCAAACTGAGTTGAAGCACGGGTCTTGATCTGAAGTAATCAAGAGCCTTTTAAAGTGAAGAACGGGTCCTTATCAGAAATGATAAAAAACCTACAACCTGCAAAATTTAAGATGTCTTTGGTATCCAAACATATTTGGATCCAGACTTGTTAGCGCTCTTGGGTACCCATTTCAAAATGGGTTTTGGTACCCACTGGTACTTTGGTTTAGGTAGCCATTGCAGATTATAACTATTAGCTTCTCTTTCAAAAGCAGAAAACAAATTTTTTTGAGCATTTGAAAATTGAATATCTGAATTACGAAAGAAACTTGAGTTTGAATATTCAGACTTTCTCAAACTCTTCTTTATGAACAACTGTCCGGTTCTGGCCTGTTTATGGTAAAACTTGGTGTTTTTCTGTGAAATTCTAGACTGTGAAGAATAACCAGTATTTTCATAAACTTTTAGAAAATTTGACTTTGAAGATTCACTTATGTAAATCTTTACCGGAAGTTTTTCAACAACTTTATCTTTGCCTCTGTGTATCTTTAACAGATACTTGAGTTTAAGATCTAAAGAAGAATCAAATTTAGAAAATTCAGTTGGATTCTTTTCACTTTCTGTAAATAAGAAAGATTGATCAACTTTAGATTTTGAACAAACTGAAGGATCTTTAACCTCTGATTCTTTTGAAAAAGGAAAATCATTAGATTGTTTGGTAAGATGAAATATTTGTTCTCCTAATCCTTTGATAATGACCAAATAAGAATTTCTGTCATTATCAAATGATTGGTAATCAGTTTTAAAAGATTGTTCTTTGATTAAAAATAACTTTTTTTCATCCTCAAACAATTTAGATTTAGCTTTAAAATCTTGTTCTTTCAGTAAGAACTCATGTCTTTCCTTCTCAAGTGAATCTTTAGTTAAAGACAACTCTTTTTCAAGAGCAAATTTTTTTTCAAATTTGTTTAAAATATAATTTTGATCAGTATGATTTGTCTTGGAAAGTAATTCTTCAAGATCTTTAACTTTCTTGTAAAGATCAGATCATTCAGGAAAAAGATATTTCAGTTGAGTTGCATTCTGAAAATTTGTTCGTTTCGAATCGTCAAGTTCTTTTGATAATTCAGATATTTTCAATCTAAGAGCAGTACTCTCAGAATTTTGTTTGACATTCAAGCTCTGAATTTCTTCTTTTAGTATTGATACATCGTGTAAAGCAAGAGCTTTATCGGTATTAATCTGAACAAGAATGTCGTAATTATTCTTACGAATCTTTTCAGATTCAGTATGTTTTTTAATCAGCTCAGACTTTGAAAAATGTTCATATGCCATTTTGAATTGCTTGAAATTGAATCTTCTAAGATCTTTTACGAAAAAATTGAGTGAATTCTCATAAAACTTTGAAACTATGTCAGACAGTGATAACTTGTGAAACATCAGCTCTGAAATGAGTTGTTGACGTTGAAATTTCAGCTTTTCTGCAGAAAAATGCCCGTAACTTTTTTCTGGAGTGGAATTGGGCCACGAAAATGTACTGAACCGGCTATTCTGGTACTAGAAATCATAGATATTGGTTTAAGCTTCGTTTCGGCGTATGGTAGGCTGTCTAACGATGTTCCAGTCAAAAGTTATGGTTAATTTAAACAGCAAAGGTCAAATAGTCAAAACTCGAATGATATGGTATGAAACTCGAATGTATAAAACTCATACTCGATTATTGTAGGTCAAAACAAGAATGAAGTAGCTTGAAACTCGAATAAGTCTTAAGTAAACTCGATTGAGGTACAAATGAAACTCGGATGAATAAAGTTGGAACTTGAATCATCCTATTTAAAACTCGAATGAATCCCAGCAAAACTCGAAGTACTTGGCAACAAACTCGAATGATATTATCTTGAAACTCGAATGATACATACAGCTTGAAACTCGATTAATGAAGCTTGAAACTCGATTAATGAAGTGTCACACCCCGTTACCCCGGTTGGCAACAAAGCGTGACGTCGCGGAAGCATAGTCATAATCAAGTGAACGACCACTATATGGACGTTTTCAAAAATACATTGATATAACTTCAAATATAGAAATGTTTTACATAGCCCGAAAATGTTAAAGAGCAGTTCGCATTATACATAGATTTAAATACATAATTAAATTAACAAAAATGATGCAAATAAATCTCCGAGTTTTTGAAAATGATGCGACTCCAAAATGAACGGAAGCATTGGAATGCTTCCGATGCTTTGCACGTGCCTTAATTTCCTAAAATACATGCTAAAATACGTCAACAAAATTGTTGGTGAGTTCATAGGTTTACACGTAAATATGACTTGTATGGACATCAATAGTTGATTTTGAATTTATAAAATATAATCCATGTTATGTATTACATAAAACCATCATTCAACCGAAACTTAATTATGAGTTTGCCCTGTTGTAACCTCCAGAACAAATACAGGTTAACAACTATGTCGTAATCAGTGTCTATTAGCAATTTATAACCTAATCAGTGGTCATTAGCAATTAATCAAGGTGATTAACAATGTTCATAAGGAAATTCAACTCAATTAAAATCAATTTCATCGGTGCGATGAATCGACAAAACAATTAATCCGATCGATTTGCGATATGATTGATTAATTCAACTAAGTACATAATTAAATTATGATTAGTGACACTAATCATGCACTAATACACTTACTTAATATTAACTATGCAAGGCTAAAACAATTCATTAAAACAATGCATTCATAAGTATTTATGACTTTACATAAAATGAAAAATACAAGAATACATTTTGAAATACATTTATACAAAAAAAAAAAAGTAAAATACATTAAAAATACAATATGATGGTTGGCCCCTAGGGGGGTACCATCATAGGCCTTGACTTCCATTTTTTATTAGAAATGTCATGCTCCATCACCATCAAACATCTCCATCTTTTTGCACCTCACTTTGCAAGATCTTCACTCAACCTTCATGTCATTCATAATTGCAAGACCACATTCTTCATCTATAAATAGAGGACCTCTCATTCATTCATTTGCACACATACAAACTACAAAAACTCTTCTCCTTTCTCTCTAAAAATCGGCCAAAAGGCCTTGTGCAAGACCAAAGTTTTCAACTTTGTGTTCTTTCAATATATCAAGAGTTTTTGGTGCAAACATCCAAGGGTTTCAACTTCTACTCAATTGCATTCTTATATTTCATCAAAGTAAATAAATACTAACCTATTATATCTTGTATTTATGTTTATATAAGTCTTGCATAATGTATATAAACACCAACAACAACAAGTTTCATAAAAACTCAAGTTTATAAATCTCTAGTTTTGTTTTTAAGTTACTTTCTTCAAATGTGTTTATAGATCCGCTTTCGTTGGAGAGCCTATCTCTTACACGCGGTAGTGGATGAGAACTGGATCCATCCAGTTCAGTCGGATAGCCTAACTAATATAAACACATCATGTAAGTGTAAATATTATGAAAACAAGTTATATAAATGTGTTTTATAACCTTTTATTGCAAGTAGTTTTTGAATAAACAACAAGAATCACAAGTTGTTTGAAGTTTATGAAATACGGAATTTCGGCAGAAATGTTGCGTCGACTTTGAAAAATCATAACTAATTCATAACTTAACGAAATGAGTTGGTTCTTGTCTCAAAAGTTAGATCTATGTATTAACTAAAAATCTGGAAGTTTTCATAATTTAATATGGAGCTTAGAACCCCCAGATATTATTTGGGAACCCGAAAGTTTGACAGCTCAAAAATGGCCAACATAGGGTTTTTAACGAGCTTTTTCCCTAACCTAAACACCTCGAAAAATGGCCGTTCTTGACTTTAAAAATTCTTTGTATATAGTAGTTTAATTTAATGTCTAAAAAACCAGAGCCTAAATCGTTTTGGAGCTTGGTCAAAAACAGCCTCAAAGTAGGCCGAAAAACCTTCAAAAAGCTGGAAAATTATATATATATAAACTTGACGTTTTAAGTGAGTTTTATTTATAAACTTGTAACGTTGGGTGATTTAAAACATAACAACATACATATTATCATTTATGGGAGTTATTAAATCCCTTATATCATTTAGGACTTGGTTAAACGCGTCCGGTGTCATCACTCATCAACAACGTAAATCGTCGTTTTTACGCTCATTTTGCCATCAACATGTGGTGAGTCCTCATAACCCCTATTTTTACTATCTATTGGGGTGGAAATACATGCACTATTTTCATATGGACATCAAAACTATTTATTTATTATATGTATTACACATGTGGATCCATCAGCCCTCAAATCATGAACCGTTAAGTACATTTATTTGTAAGCGCGAATATATTGTGGATAGATCTGTCGGGAGTCATGTCCCCCATTCGGGTTAGTCTTAATCGGCTAACGGCAGAATGCATATATATTTAACACACGGTATTACGTATGGGAATACTACATAGGGCAAACTCATTTAATTAAGTTTCGGTTGCATGCTGGTTTATGTAATACATACATGGAATTTATGCTTTATAAATTCATCTCATCAGATAATGTCCATACAACTGGTCTTTTCGCGTAAACCTATGTGCTCACCAACAATTCGTTGACGTATTTTAGCATGTATTTTCAGGTGATTAAGACATGCGCATTCATCGGAAGCATTCCAAGGCTTCCGTTCATTTTGGAGTCGCATCATTTTCAAACTCGGACATTTATTTGTATAATTTTTGATAAATCTAAATTTTGTATTTAAATCTCTGTATTTTGCGAACTATTTAAGTTTCTTGTTGGTTTGTAAAACCCCCCTTATTTTAATGTTGAATCGATGTATTTTCTTAAAACGTCCATATAGTGGTCGTTCGTTATTATTATGGTTACGCTTCGGCGACGTCACGCTTCGTTTCCAACCGGGGTAACGGGGTGTGACACCTGTGCAGTATTTTCCAATGTAATACCGTAATGTTAAATATATATGCACCCATTAGCAGTTCAAGCGACCAACCTAGGTGGGGGACATTAATCTCGGTAGATCTATCCGTAATATATTCGGGTTTACATAAAATGTAACTAACGGTTCATGATCTGAGGGCTGATGGAACCACATGTGTAATAAATAATTGAAATAAAGTTATTTCTATGTCCATATCAAAATGTATCATGTATTTTACCCCAAAAAGGTTCATGATCTGAGGGCTATGAAGACTCACCGTAAGTGTGATGGCAAAAAGAGCGTAAAAACGACGGTTTTTGCGTAGTTAATGGATGATGAAACCGGATGTGTTTAACCGAGTCAAATGATATGAAGGACTTAATAACTCCCGTACATTATAATATGTATGTATAAAGGTTTTTATGTTTTAAATCACCCAACTTAACAAGTTTATAAATAAAACTCACTTAAAACGTCTATATATATATATATATATATATATATATATATATATATATATATATATATATATATAATTTTCCATCTTTTTAAAGGTTTTTCGGCCTACTTTGAGGCTATTTTCCACCAAGCTCCAAAACGATTTGGGCTTTGGTTTTTATAGTCACAAAGCTACTATATACAAAGAATTTTTCAATTTAAGAACGGCCATTTTTCGAGGTGTTTAGGTTAGGGAAAAGGTTCGTTAAAAACCCTATGTTGGCCATTTTTGAGCTGTTAAACTTTCGGATTCCCAAATAATATTTGGGGGTTCTAAACTCCATATATAATTATGAAAACCTCCAGATATTTAGTTAAGACATAAATCTAACTTTTAAAACAAGAATGAACTCATTTCGTTAAGTTATGAATTAGTTATGATTTTTCAAAGTCGACATAATATTTCTGCCAAAAATCCGGATTTCATAAACTTGAAACAACTTGTGATTCTTGTTGTTTATTCAAAAACCACATGTACAAAAGGTTATGAAACACATTTATATAACTTATTTTCGTAATATTTATACTTACATAATGTGTTTATATATTTATAAACACATTTGAAGAAAACAAACTTAACACAAAACTAGTGATTTATAATTAAACTTGAGTTTTTATGAACTTGTTGTTGTTGGTGATTATATATATTATGCAACACTTATATTAATATAAATATAAGAAGTATTAAGGTAGTATTTACTTACTTTGATGTATTAGAAGTATGAAAATGTGTAGACGAGTTGTTCTTTAACTAGTTGCACCAAAGAAACTCTTGAAAAACTTGAATCCTTGAAGAATAAAGAAAGAAAACAACTTTGGTTGTGTGTGTGGCTATGGACGATTTTGAGAGAGTAAAATAAGAGGTTTTGCTCTTGCAAAGGTGTGAAGGAATAAAGGAAAAGAACTCTCTATTTATAGAGAAGAAAAGTGGATGAAATGATGGTAAAGATGGAGGTTGAGTGCATATCTTGGGGAAGTTGAAAGAAAGAGATGTGATTGTGATTGTGATTGTGATTGTGATTGTGTATGGAGTTTTGTATTATAAAATTGAAGTCAAACTCTACTATGTACTAGCTATGGCTGGATTTTTGAAGATATTATCATGTATTTTTTTTTTTTTGTATAAATGTACTTAGAATGTATTCTTGTATTTCACTTTTTATGTAAATTCATAAATACTTTTGAATGCATTTGTTTAATGAATTCTTTTAGTCTTGCATAATTAATGTTAAGTAAGTGTCTTAATACATGATTAGTGTCACTAGTCTTAATTTAATTATGTACTTAGTTGAATTAATCTATCATATTGCAAATCGATCGGATTAATTAATTTGCCGATTCATCGCACCAATGAAATTGTTTCTAATTGACTTGAATTTCCTTATGAACTTTGTTAATCACCTTGATTAATTGTTAATGATCACTAATTAGGTTACAACTTGCTAATAAATACTGATTAGGTCATAGTTGCTAACATGGTTTAGTGCCGAATGTTACAGTCTCCCCCTGTTAAGGGAATTTCGTCCCGAAATTAGCTCACATTCTCCACTGATTGAGCATTTGAGAATAACTGAGGGTATTTTTTCGCGGAATTTATCTTCGCGTTCCCATGTAAACTCAGGGCCTCGCTTAGAGTTCCATCTGACTTTTATTATTGGAATTCGGCTGTGCTTTAGTTTCTTGACTTCCCGGTCCATTATTTTTACGGGTTGTTCAAGGAAGTTCAGCTTATCATCTAGCTCCAGTTCGTCCATGGGTATGACGAGTGTTTCGTCAGACAAGCATTTCTTTAGGTTGGACACGTGGAAGGTATTATGTACATTACTCAGCTCTAGGGGCAGATCGAGTCGGTAGGCTACTGGGCCAATTCTTTTGGAAATCTTGAATGGTCCGATATAACGAGGGTTGAGTTTTCCTCGTTTCCCAAAACGGATTATGCCTTTCCAAGGCGAGACTTTCAGCATTACTTGACCTCCCTCCTGGAATTCCAAATCATTCCGTCTAACATCTGCATAGCTTTTCTGCCGATCCCATGCGATCTTTAATCGATTCCGATTCTGTATTATCTTTTTGGTAGTCTCGTGAATGATCTCAGGACTAGTGATTTGGCTATCCCCTACTTTCGTCCAACAAATCAACGATCGACACTTTCGCCCATAAAGTGCCTCGAACGGAGCAGCCTTAATGCTCGAGTGATAGCTATTGTTGTAGGAGAACTCGACTAACGGTAGATGTCTGTCCCAACTTTTGCCAAAATCAATCACACACGCCCTTAGCCTATCCTCTAACGTCTGAATGATCCTTTCACTTTGACCGTCGGTTTGCGGATGGTAAACTGTACTCATATCTAAGCGTGTACCTAAAGCCTCTTGTAATGATTGCCAAAATCTTGATGTGAACCGGCTGTCACTATCTGATATAATCGATACGGGAACTCCATGCCTTGAGACAGCTTCTTTAAGATAGATTCGGGTTCACTTATCCATCTTATGAATCTCCTTGATTGGCAGGAAATGCGCAGTCTTTGTGAGTCGATCCACAATCACCCAAGTGGTTTCATAACCACCAGAAGTTTTCGGCAACTTTGTGATGAAGTTCAGGGTTATTTTCTTCCACTTCCACTGGGGTATTTCCGGTTGAACCAACAAACCTGATGGCTTCTGGTGCTCAGCCTTAACTTTCAAACACGTTAAGCACTTGCTGACATACGTAGCAATGTCAGCCTTCATGTTTGGCCACCAGTACATTTCTTTCAGGTCATGATACATCTTATATGATCCTCGGTGAATATCATATCATGTCTTGTGCCCTTCATCCATGACCAGCTTCCTCAACCCTCCGAATTTTGGTAGCCAAATTATGTTCATGAAATACCAGCATCCATCGGTCTTGATTTGAAACTGTTTATTCATTCCTCTCAAGGCTTCATCTAGCAGGTTTCCCTCCTTTTTATCTTCCTCCTGTGCCTCGCGGATTTGAGAGTTCAGGTTTAATTGTATAGTCATGACCAAAGCTCGGACTCTCAAGGGCTTAACATGTTCCTTTCGGCTTAAGGCATCAGCTACAACGTTTGCCTTGCCCGGATGATAACGGATCTCGCAGTCGTAATCGCTAAGCAGCTCAACCCAGCATCGTTGCCTCATGTTTACCTTCTGGTTCAGAATATGTTGAAGGCTTTTGTGGTCTGTATACATCGTGCACTTTGTACCGTAAAGGTAGTGCCTCCATATCTTAAGAGCAAATACCACAGGTCCAAGCTCCAGGTCATGAGTCATGTGGTTTACCTCATGAACTTTAAGTTGCTGCGATGCATAAGCGATAACCTTGTCTCTTTGCATTAACACACAACCTAATCCATTGTGTGAGGCATCGCAGCAAACCACAAAATCTTATGTTCCTTCCGGTAAGGATAGAATAGGTGCACTACACAACCTTTGCTTTAACAGTCGGAATGCCATTTCCTGATCTTCACCCCAGTTGTACTTCACATCTTTTCGAGTAAATTCCATTAGGGAACCAGCTATCTTCGAGAAGTTTTCAATAAATCGCCTATAATAACCGACAAGAACTATGAACTCACGGATTTCTGTGGGAGTTCTAGGAGTTGCCCAGTTCTTAATGGCCTCGATTTTCGATGGGTCCATTTGTATTCCCTGGCTGTTGATCACATGCCCAAGGAATTTTACTTCTCGCAGCCAAAATTCACTATTGGAAAATTTGGAGTATAGCTGTTCTTTCTCTAGAATCTCCAAAATCAACTTCAGATGCTGCTCATGCTCCTCTTTGCTTCGGGAGTAGATAAGGATATCGTCTATGAACACAATCACGAACTTTTCCAAATACGATTTACACACCCGATTCATAAGGTCCATGAATACGGCTAGTGCGTTGGTCAACCCGAATGGCATCACCTGAAACTTGTAATGACCATAACGAGTTCTGAAAGCTGTTTTTGGAATATCCTCCTCCCGCACTTTAACTTGATGATATCCAGCCCGCAAATCAATCTTAGAGTAGAAACGGGATCCTTGCAGCTGATCGAACAGGTCGTCAATTCCGGGGAGAGGGTATCGGTTTTTGATGGTTAACTTGTTTAGTTCGCGGTAATCGATGCACATCCTAAACGATGCGTCCTTCTTCTTTACAAATAAGACTGGAGCTCCCCAAGGTGAGAAACTTGGTCGGATGAATCCTTTACCCAATAGTTCTTGCAACTGATTGGATAATTTTTGCATCTCTGACGGTGCCAATTGGTAGGGTGCTCATGCCATAGGTGCAGCTCCAGGCACTAAGTCAATCTGGAATTCTACTTGCCTAGCTGGTGGAAGTCCAGGCAAGTCTTCAGGAAAGACTTTTGGGTAGTCACGAACTACCAGGATTTCTTCGAGTCGCTTCTCCTTCGACTCCTTTTCCACTAGTTGAACTATTACTGCTTGACAACCTTTTCGAAGGCACTTCAACGTTCACAAACCAGAGATGACGTTCAACTGGCAATTCTTTCTTTCTCCTTCGACTGTTAGGACTTCCTTTTCTTAAATGGTATTCTTACGACCTTCTTACCACATAGGATTTTGGCATGATTGTCTGGTAACCAATCCATGCCAATAACTACGTCGAAACTTACGAGTTCAATAGGCATCAAGTCTATCTTAAAGGGATGATCTGCTAATTTTAGTGTGCACTCCTTAACTATACTATTTGCTTCAATCAACTTTCCGTCGACTAATTGTACGGCATAAGCATTGTCTAATGGGGAAAGAGTGGCATTCAGTTGTTCACTAAACTTAGCAGATATAATGCTTCTATCAGCCCCAATATCAAACAACACATAAGCATACATATCATTAAGAAGGAACGTACCCGTTACTACATTGGGATCTTGACGAGCATCATCGGCTCCCAACACAAAGGCTCTCCCTTGAGCTCCACCATCGTTCCTTAATCTCAGGCAGTCCTTCTTGAAGTGCCCCACAATCCCACATTCCAAGCAGCTCTTCTGTGTGCCGCTGTTGTATTAATTTGCGTTATACTTACAATCCTTAGTCAGATGACCAAGTTTCTTACATTTCCTGCAAGGGGTTAGACAGGGACCTACATGGTGGTAGGTGCATCGGTTACACAATGGTTTGTTGCCGGTATAGCCCTTTCTTGGCTCAGCCCCGACAACGAATGCCTTGATGGTTTCGGGCTTTTTGGACTGTGAGCCCAAACATTCCCTGATTTGTCCTCCCACTTCCTCTTGTTCTCCCCCTCCTTGGCCTCCATTCTCCTGGCCACTTGATCCATTAAGTTATTCGCCATCCGAATGGCGCTCTGAATTGTTGTGGGGTTGGAGGCGGTGACATTGCCTTGAATTTGAGGAGCGAGTCCCCAAATGTAGGGCTCAATACGCTTATACTCCGGAGTGACCATCTGTCGGTACAGTAGGCTTAACTCATGGAAACGGTTAGTTTATCCGGCAACATCCGTGCCCGTCATCTTGAGATTCCAAAACTCAGATTCCATCTTCTGTAGTTCGTTTCTGAGGTAATACTCATCTGTCATCATTTGCTTCAACTCAGTCCACGCGAGTTGGTAAGCCGTGTCAGTTCCAACAGACTGAGCATACGAATTCTACCAAGTCAAAGCACCGTCCTGAAGAGTGTGAGAAGCGAACTTGACCTTTTCATCCTCGATACAGCCACTAACGCGGAACGCAGACTCAAATTTCTCGAACCTGTGAACCAGTCCGACAGCGCCTTCCGTCCCTTAATACCACACCCTTTCTGGGTTGAGTCAGACCCTCCCGTAGTGCGGCTTGCTCCTCCGTCCCGGTTTGCGGTGCTATTGTGGTTGGTTTCGTAAGTGGTTATAACTGCTGCCACTCGTTGTGCGACCAGTTGCTCGATCTCGACAGTGTTCATGGCTATTTTCGGCGGCATTATCTTAAAGTTTAAAGAAAGAACATAGTGTAAGAAGTTGAGTCTTAAAGGTTCAAATTTTCTTAAGGCATTCTGTTCTATAACATTAAACACCAGTGCATAGTTATACTTAATTTTTCATTAATAAAGGGTTTGATACATAATTTCTTACATAGGGGTCGGGTTGTTACCCAAAAAATTTCAAGTCCTATTCAAACTTAAACAGATACATTCATAGTTCTTATAATTACAATAATATAAAAAAACTATATGTGGGAGTGATCGGGGGTCCCTCCCTGCTCCAGGGCATTGATGCGTTGTGTCAGTGCCTCGTTGTATGTCTCGCTGTCGGCCAGTCTCTGACGGAGTTTCTCCAGTCCGTCTTGTTGGGTAGTTAAAGCGTGCTGGTTAGCCTGGTATATAATTGTATTCTGCATTTCTTCACACTCGATCCTCGAAGTAATCTCCCCAATGTCATGGTTGAGTAGTCGAATCTGGAGATCGTTTCGGGTGGCTCTGGCCACCAGTATGGGCACTATCGGGTCTGCGGGCTCCTGGGTGAGTGGTGGGGTCGTTGCGGAGGATGGTCCTCCGACTTCGAACTGCGAGGGGATTCCATCCTCTTGCCTCCACTCTTGGAGGGTCTCGGGCATCCAACCCCATCTTCTAGCATTTGCCCGTCGCTGCTGTGGTGGGCTTGGTTGAGGAGCCGGGATTGGGATAGCCTCCCGTCTCAGCATCATCACCCTATTTCGGGGAGTGAACAGCATACACGGGCCGTTGGGGTGGGGACGGTATGGTTTATACGATGGAACCTCGGGATGATATGGGATGTAAGAGGGGGCCACCGGGGATGGTGGGTCCTCTCCGGATGGTTCTCCCTATCCGCTGGAGGGTTCGTCTTCCTCCCATGGGTTCTTCCTCGGACTCCTCCATCGGGTCTTCTTCTTCGGAGGGGTCTTCCTCTTCTAATGAGTCCTCTTCTATGAGCACCTCCGTGACCTCTAGGCTCAAAGGGGTGTACTCATCTTCGGAGTCAGACAGGATGATGATTGTGTTGTCGATATGTTTCTAACATCAAGGTCCATTTATAGTCTTTAGTTATTTACGAAATGTTTTTCTAAAATCAGTGAAACTTAAGTGTAGCTATAGTCGGGTACTAATGCAACCTAGTTCACTATAACTATGGCTCTGATACCAATCTGTCACACCCCGTTACCCCAGTTGGCAACGATGTGTGACGTCGCGGAAGCATAGTCATAATCAAGTGAACGACCACTAAATGGACATTTCCAAAAATACCTTAATATAACTTCAAAATATGAAATTGTTTTACATAGCCCGAATAACATGTAGAGTAGTTCGCAAGTTACAAAGATTTAAATACATAATTAAATTAACAAAAATGACGCAAATAAATTTTCGAGTTTTTGAAAATGATGCGACTCCAAAATGAACGGAAGCCTTGGAATGCTTCCGATGCAGCGCTCGTGCCTTAATTACCTGAAAATACACGCTAAAATACGTCAACAAAATTGTTGGTGAGATCATAGGTTTACACGTAAAGATGACTTGTATGGACATCAATAGTTGAGTTTGAATTTATAAAACATAAATTTCATGTTATGTATTACATAAAACCTCATGCAACCAAAACTTAATTATGAGTTGCCCTGTGCAATATTCCCCAATGTAATACCGTAATGTTAAATATATATGCACCCCTTAGCAGTTGGAGCGACCAACCTAAGTGGGGGACATTAATCCTGATAGATCTATCCATAATATATTTGCGCATACATAAAATGCAACTAACGGTTCATGATCTGAGGGCTAATGGAACCACGTGTGTAATACATAATAGAAATGAAGTAGTTTATGTGTCCATATGAAAACGTAGCATGTAATTCAACCCCAAAACATAACAGTGTGAAAATAGCGACTATGAAGACTTACCGTAAATGCGATGGCAAAACGAGCGTAAAAACGTAGATTTTGTTGATGACTTGAGATGAGACTTAAGGTGTTTAACCGTGTCCTAGATGATGTGAGAGACTTAATAACTCCCATATATATGATAATATGTATGTATAAACCATATATATGATAATATGTATGTATAAAGGTTTTTATGTTTTAAATCACACAACGTAACAAGTTTATAAATAAAATCCACTTAACACGTCAAGTCTATATATATATACATATATATATATATATATACATATATATATACATATATATATATATATATATATATATATATATATATAT
>JAANYP010008632.1:20000-50569 GCA_020465985.1 Centrapalus pauciflorus
CAGGCTTTGCTGGTGTGGATGGACTAAGCAATATGTCTTTCCCTTTATGAGTTGCGTTGTGATGCTAGAAGCAGAATCAGAAGTTTGATACTTTTGAACAGCTTCAGAATGATGTGAAGGAAGTAGTTGAACTGAGTTGTAAACTTTGATGACATTTATTCTCATCTAAGTCTCACCATGAAATGTGACATCATAGGAGCGTCTGAATGTAACAATTGTTTGTTGGTCAACTGAAAGAGCAATGTGATCATGCACAAAGACACCCTGTAATATATACATCTATTAGTAACGGAAGAGAAGTTTAAATTGAACACTACAACCTCCGTTCCAATCATTTATAAATCCAGTTAATAAGTACATATAGTAAGTGAAGTACTAAAGCAGTAGATGCTAAAAATAACCAAGTTTTGCTTAATCGGTATGTTGGGAATGCATAAAAGTATATTTAAACATGTGGATCACCAATAAAGAACAAGGAAATTTAAATAGAATTTTGCTTATCACATACGGCTTCAATAATTCTCATACGATACCTGAATACTTCAACACAAAAAGAATGATACAACTATTTAAAGAGAGAAAATCATGCAAGTGTTTAATCACAAAAAAAGTGAAAGACGAGTTGAATTGTGGAATACACTGTCACATTAGCTAATATGATTCTAGAATTAACATGAACAAAGGCTAGCTTCAGAATAGAAATTATACATTGAGTGGAATGAACATGTTTAAATTTTAGTTTATATGTAAGACATAGTTAGATTAGTTTCACCATAACCTTAACAATATATTACACCTAAGTTGAAAGACTGCGGTGGAGCTTCGGGACTAACGGCATGAGGTTTTTAATTTTATATACTTTAAGCGTTTCATATTGATTGTAGATGTTCTTTGACATCTTTAATATATGACTATGATAAGCACTTCATGTAGGCTATTAGCACTTTTATATAAAAGAAAAAGGTAGGTGTTGATTATGCATCTAATGGGGCTTTCTAATGCAAGTTGATATATACGTTGACACTTAAGTAGAAAAGAAAGTTGGATTTTTTTTGACCTTTTCTTCTGCCTCTTTCAGATTATGCATCTAATGGGGCTTTCTAATTGTATCGTCTTATTATATTTTCTTATTTGTTTTTTTACTACAGTATTGTATATACATAGTATATTCTTTTTTTTTCTTTTTCTTTTCAGACTTTATAGTTCCATCACATTTTGTTTGTTTTTAAATTTAGTATATATATTTTTTGTATTCTAATACATTAGTTTCTAATTTTTTTTTCAAGTTTGCATCCGTTTTAAAACTATTGTTTATTTAGTTTACTTTTTTAATTTTTATATTTAGTCTAGAATCTGAGTTATAACTTGTTATCCGATGTAATTAATTGTGTATATTTTGTGTTAACTACAAGATTATATATATAGTCCTATATATTTAAAGTCCAGTTTTTATAATAATTTGTTTAATAATTAGTATCTAGAAAATATTTTAATAGTAAAGGTTTGTTTAAAAAAAACTGAATTTTTTACTAACGAAAATAACCATTTATTTATAATAAAAAAATTAATTTACTAATAACATACAAATTTCATCCGGTAAATTTAATATTAAAATTTTTTTTTAGTTTTATATAGGATTATATATATATATATATATAATCTTATCGTTAACACAAAATATACACAACTAATTACATCGGACAACAAGTTATAATTCATATACTAGATTAATATAAAATTTAAAAAAAGTAAAGTTAATAAACAATAGTTATAAAACGAATGCACACTTGAAAAAGATTTGTAACTAATGTGTTGGGAATAAATAATAGAGATGAAACAATTATATTGTATATAATTGTAAATACTCAATAGATTAGGGGTTATATGTGTAAATACACAATACTTGTGTATTGTGTATAAATAGAAATGTATGCTACGCATGCTGCAATGAATCAAAGATTACACACACACATATGGATCTGATTTAGAAGAGAAAGAAGGATTGCTTTGCAAAAAAGCCGAAACCTCCAATGTAATATTCTCTCTTAATCATTCAATAGATTGTGTTTGATTGATAATTGTTCATATGAATTGTTCTATATGATTGAATTGCATGAAAAATGAATTCACAATTGGTATCAGCGCCTGATATAGAAAAATCTGAGTGAATTTGAATCTGAAAATTAATTTTTCTATAGCACTGATTCATCGCAAATGTTGAAATTTTAGAAAATCGCTTGGGGTTTTTGAATCTGTGGATGAAAGGAATTGAATCTTTGATCGAGTGTGCGTATATAATCGTTTAATCTATTGAATTAGGTCTTAGATCTTAATTCCAAACACAAAGATTTTAATTTGAAATTTTCTGAATTCTTGAAAAAAGTCGTGTTCTTCAAGTTCTTGTCAAAATTCGAGAATTTAATTTGAAAATTGAAAAGAACACTTCACAAAATGTGTTTCTGTGTGTAAAACGCATCTTTGATATAAATTTGGAGTCATTTCGTGAATTTTTGTTGAAAAGATCGGATTTACACTTGGAATTAGTTGAAACTGATCAAACTCGAACATATCTAACTCTCAAGCATATTTCGAGTTTCCTCACATGTTGATCGAGTTTTGTCACTTAGTTGATCGAGTTTGTTGTAGGTTTAATCGAGATTTATCATAGCTTTAATAGAGTTTCATCTTTCATCAACTGAATTTGGTTAATTCATCATTCGAGTTTGGAACTTAACCACTCGAGTTTGTATCAAGTTTTAATCGAGTTTGAAGGAAGTATTAATCGAGTTGTATCAAGCTTTCATCAAACAAGATGATTCGAGTTTGCACACCATATAATTCGAGTTTGCATGCATGTGATTCGAGATTGAAAACAAGATAATTCGAGTTTGCATTCGAGTTTGCATGCATGTGATTCGAGATTGAAAACAAGATAATTCGAGTTTGCATTCGAGTTTGCATGCATGTGATTCGAGATTGAAAACAAGATAATTCGAGTTTGCATTCGAGTTTGCAGGCATGTGATTCGAGTTTAAATACAATATAATTCGAGTTTGCATGTATATGTTTCGAGTTTTGACTATTAATTGTTTGAGTTTAGGTTTAATCATTCATGGTTCATTTGTAACTCAATCGAGTTTGATCATTAACGATTCGAGTTTCATCCAATATCATTCGAGTTTCATAAATAATCATTCAAGTTTTGATTATTTGACCTTTGCTGCTTAAATTGACCATAACTTTTGACTGGAACATCGTTAAAATGCCTACCATACGTCAAATCGAAGCTTGAAAAGAGATCTACATTTCTAGAATCGGCATCGCCCGTTCGGTAAATTTTCGAGGCTCAAATCCACTCCAGAAAAAAGTTATAGGCAATTTTATGCAGAAAAACTGAAATTTCAACGCCAAAAAGTCATTTCAGAGCTGATTTTTCACTAGTTAACATTAACTGAAATAGCTTTTCAAAGGGCTATCAGAATTCACTCAGTTTCTCCATAAAAGATCTTGGAAGATTCAATTTTTCTTCAATTCATAATGGAATATGAAAAATTTTCAAAGTCTGAGCTAATTGCAAAACTTACTGAATCTGAAAAGATTCGTAAGAACAATTACGACATTCTCGTTCAGTTAAATACTGATAAACATTTGGCGTTACGTGACGTACAAATACTGAATGAAGAAATTAACAGCTTAAAAGAAAAACAAAACTTTCAGAGTTGTGCTCATCAATTGAAAATATCTGAATTACTTAAAGAACTTGATGAGCTGAAACAAGAAAATTTTCAGAATGCAACTCAACTGAAATATCTTTTGCCTGAAAGATCTGATCTTTACAAGAAAGTTCAGGATCTTGAAGATACACTTTGTAAGACAAAACCAACTGATCAGAATTGTATTTTAAACAAAAATGAAGAAATTTTTGCTCTTCAACAATAGTTGTCTTTAACTAAAGATTTGATTGAGAAGGAAAGACATGAGTTCTTACTTAAAGAACAAGATTTTAAATCAAAATCTGAATTGTTTGAAGATGAAAGACAAATGTTCTTAATCAAAGAACAATCTTTTAAATCTGATTACCAATCATTTGATCATGACAGAAATTCAAATTTAGTCATTATCAAAAGTTTGGAAGATCAGATACTTCATCTTACAAAACAATTACATGTGTTTACTTCGTCAACTGAGTCAAAGGTTAAGACCCCTTCTTCAGTGTGTTTAAAATCCAATGTTGATCACTCTGGTTTGTCTTCTGAAAGTGAAGTGAATCTAACTAACTCTGCTAAGTTTGATTCTTCTTCAGATCTTAAACTTAAGTATCTGTTAAAGATACACAGCGGCAAAGATAAAATTGTTGAACAACTTCCGGTCAAGATTTACACCGGTGAATCTTCGAAGTCAAATTTTCTTAAAGTTTCTGAAAATATTGGTCATTCTAATCAGAAAACATTTTCACAGAAAAATACCAAGTATTATCAGAAACAGGCAAGAACCGGACAATTTTTCAAAAAGAAGAGTTCGCAAAAGTCTGATCATTCAAATTCAAGTTTCTTTAGAAATTCAGATATTCAATTTTCTCATACTCAAAGAAATTTGTTTTCTGCTTTTGGAAAAGAAGCTGATAGTTATAACTTGCAATGGGTACCTAAACCCAAGTACAAGTGGGTACCAAAACCCGTTTTGAAATGGGTACCCAAGAGCGCTAACAAGTCTGGATCCAAATCTGTTTGGATACCAAAGACATCTTAAATTTTGCAGGTTATAGGTTTCTTATCATTTCAGATAAGAACCTGTTCTTCATTTCAAGAGGCTCTTGATTAATTCAGATCAAGACCCGTGCTTCAACTCAAGATGGTTTTTAGTTAATCTAGACTAAAACCCGTTCTTCAGTTCAATCATTTGGTTTCTAGTTCAATTCAGACTAGAACCCGGACTTCAATGAACCAGAGACAATGGTTTTCAGTTACTTCAGACTGAAACCCAAGCTTATGCGACAAATGGCTTCTAATCACTTCAGATTAGAACCCGAGTCTGAAAGACAAATATTTCTGGAATTCCTGCCCTGAATTCAACTCTGAAGCTGCATTGATTTAGAGGGAGTTTTATTTTTATAATTTTTTGCTCCTGATTTCATTTCTATGAGTTGACTACCTGTGTTTGCTTATTTACAGGGGGAGTTTCAGACATTCTTTGACGATGACATTTTTTCAAAAACTGTGTGATTTTTCACGAAAATATTTGATTCACACATAAAAAGAAGTTTTGAGCTGAAAAGAAATATTTGTTTGATTCTCTGAATATATCATTGAGATTAATTGATCTAATCTCTTTGATTTTCATAATCTCATTTCTTCTGAGATTCTCTTTGTTATAACTCTTCCAATTTATACTGGATTCTCCCGTTATCTCCCAAATGCTAATTCTTTCAAGAAAGTCTGGTTCTTTTCATATCATATATCAGATTTTCTATTTCATTCTGATATCTCCCATATTATTTGAAAATAATCTCTCTGATATCTCTTGAGCTTCAAAGCTGAAAATCTTTCTGCTGACTCCAATTATGCACCAATCTGAGTGATAGGCATAAATATCGCTTCTATGGTCTAACCAGAACCGGAAGACCTACCCAAGAAGCAAACCATCTATAGATTGTGCGGGTGAGGGTTCTTTAGGTTTATTAGTTGAGAAGTGTCAGTTATCACGGGATACTGACAGGGTCGAGCAGAGATAAAATGTAATTGAGAGGGATATTGATATATTGAATGGAGATGGTGATGCATCTAATCATGCTTTTGCTATAAAGCTGACTGAATTCGTTTCTCAAAAGTGAGCCGGAGGGAGCTTAGTTGAAAAATGCTGAGTGCTGAGAGTTGAGAAAGGATTAAAAGAAAAGTAAATCCTATCTAAACTGTGTCGGCTGGGTAATCCACATAATCTATCAAGCCCTATGACGTCATGGACCCAGTGACGCATGCAGTTAACCCCACCAACTACTCAGTTATCTCCCAAAAGATTTCTGTTTCAATAATCACGGAGATATAGCACATTTCTATCGATATATCATTTGGATATTATTGATATTGAAACAAGGAAGACAGTTGCTCCGGTCTCCAATTTCATTTGATGCACATCGTGTCTAGAGCTGATTATATACACTTATAGGACACATCGAGTCTAATAGTCTGCGTGACTATAAACTGCTAGTCCAAAGTGACTAAGCCGGAACAAATAAGAGTGATTCTTTCATGATAAAGGATTTCACGATGACTATTTGGAAATCCTACCAGTGTTACTATCATGCCAGCGCTGAACGTAGGTCACATAGATTTTTTCTATTGTGTAAACAGGAATCCTATGTGGACCTGGACTCATTTTCTCACAAAATGAATGTGTTTCATTTTCCCCAAAGTTGAAAAGCTTTGTTTTTATTCTGAAAAGCTAAAGTATCAATTCAAGGGGGAGTGAAATTTTTGAGGAAGAGTGAGTTAGGTTGGTTTTGTATAGGGGGAGAGGATATCAGTTTGAGAGGGAGAAAGTCAATTTGAAATATTTTGAAATTGTAATTGTTGTTGTATTTCTGCTACTTTAAACTTCAATGAATTAATGTCTCTGAAGATTTTGCATGATTTTCATAATTCTTATGATCATCATGAGGGGGAGAAAAACTAAAGTTCAGAGACAACAGTTGAGTAGATTGAAGTCAACTGAAGACAAATGCTACATCATATCAAATGAATTGATCAAGGGAGAGAATTAAAAAGCTATTCATGATTCAAGGGGGAGTGTACTTACAAGAAAATACAAGAAAAGAGAAGTTCAGAGAAGAAGATATGTGAAGATCAGAGAGAGTCAAATAAAGAAAAGAAGAAGATTCAGAGATCAGAGAATAAAAGAATATTCACGAAAAAGTCCCTGAAATGATCTTTTATCAAAAAATTGATTTCATCTCTAAGGGGGATATTGTTAGGGACAATATTTGTAGAGCTGAAATGAATATTACTTTAATAATTGTGTTCATCTCTAAGGGGGAGAATGTTGGGAATAAATAATAGAGATGAAACAATTATATTGTATATAATTGTAAATACTCAATAGATTAGGGGTTATATGTGTAAATACACAATACTTGTGTATTCTGTATAAATAGAAATGTATGCTACGCATGCTGCAATGAATCAAAGATTACACACACACATATGGATCTGATTTAGAAGAGAAAGAAGGATTGCTTTGCAAAAAAGCCGAAACCTCCAATGTAATATTCTCTCTTAATCATTCAATAGATTATGTTTGATTGATAATTGTTCATATGAATTGTTCTATATGATTGAATTGCATGAAAAATGAATTCACAATAATGTATTAAAAGGGATATGATATTTTAATTTAAGTTAGATAAATATGATATTTTGAAGTTTAGTTGAAAGAAGAAATGATTAATGGTATAATGGTCATTAATTAATAAGCAATATTAATTATGAGTTTTAAATATAATAAAAATAATTAAATTAATGAATTTGGGTATATATGATATTATTGATGTTTAAGAGGGATATATGTGATATTAATAATTAAAATTGGGTATATATGATATTATGATGTTTAGGAGGGATATATATGATATTAAAATTTTAGGTTGGGTATATATGATATTTTGAAGTTTTGGAAGGGTATATATGAAATTCTCCCTAGTTTTTGTGTACATATAGTTGCACGAACGCTTCCAGTTCCATCATTTGATCAAGATTGTAATTCTAGATCTGATTAATAGATTAAAATGATCACATTAGGGAAGATAAATCGTGTAAATTATGTTTTAAATTTGATTAATGGTACTCACACTGCTACAACTTCGGATTTAACCTTGCATGATAGACATGTTACAACCCAGCTAAGATCGGCTTCTAAGGACTTTTGACAACGTGCACAAGCAGTATACCATGAGCTTCTTTCTTGCCTTGGAAACAACATTTTACCTTTAACCCATGGTGTCTTGGTCTAATTTAGAAGTAAGTTTATAGTCGTTAAGCATATATATTTATATAATAGAAATTTGTAAACAATTTAGTCATCTTATTATAAGATCTTACGGTTTTTAATGAGGAAAGAGTTGTGCTAATGGATATGATATCTTTTTCTTTTGGATAAGGAAACAAATGGTAACTTTTCATGCCAAGTAATTGTCGTAGTTCATGTTTGTTATCATTGTACCTAAAAAGGAGAAGATATGTTAATGTGAAAGTAGACCTATTGTTTGTATTAAACATATATTTAGTAAATAAAGTTCTAAAATATTACCCGTTTGAAGCTCATCAGATACGGAAGGGTTAATCTGAACCCAGAATATGCTCTTATAGATAGGGAAAGTGCTATATAAATACATTATTTAAACACAATTGACTGTTGTAACTTTCAGTCTCATTCCAAATATCAGTGGACCCGAAGAGGCAAGCATGTTTCCTTCTTTGTCATCGAATTGGTTCCATAACGTCATCAACATAAGTTTTTTTCTTCAAAAGAATAGTAATACATTAGGTCAAATAAATAATTAAGAATGAAAAAGGAATTTTTTCTTACTCTTCGTCAACGATGACAACATCCCTCTTCGTAGCATTCTCTAACCTGTGTTCTCAAGTTGGAAAAGAATGTAGAACAATACCTCTTATATCTTTATTTTGAAAGAAAAAGGATTAATAATCTTTAATTAATGGTTCTTATAAAAATTAAAAGACAATCAAAAGGTTGTCAGTTGATTAGAATTAGAAAAATGTTTACTCTGTAATAATTGTTCTGGATCAACATATTTGTGCAAGTCACTGAAACATGTAAACTCAAGCTGACAAGCTTGTCCGTCGCTAATCCGTCGGTAACGGTGTCCCTCGCTAAGCCATCGGTAATATAGTCCCTCGTTAATCCGTCGGTAATATCGTCCCTCGCTAATCCGTCGGTAATATCGTCACTCGCTAATCCGTCGGTAAATTCTGTCGGTGTTCCGTCGGTGATCATACCCTTGGTAATCCGTCGGTAAAATATTTCCGTCAGTAAATCCGTCGGTAATTCAGATATTTGTAACCGATACCGGCCCTCGGCAAACCGTCGGTAAATTACGTTACCGAGGGATTACCGAGGGATTCGTCCCTCGGTGATAACGTATTTTCTAGTAGTAAAGGTAGCGTGACTGGTATTGAATCCACAACTTCTTCAACAAGAGTTTTGTTAGTCAGTGTCCAAGAGTATTCATAAGAGCTGATCTAATAGCGAGGTTCGCTTTTTGTCAACATGGCATTAGAGATATAATATCTCTTATACTATTGAAAAAGATTTGCAAAGAAGCGCATATGGCTACCAAACATGATTGCATTCAGCTTTGTTCCCTATTTAAGTAACATGAATAGAAACATAATTTCCAAGGAAACAAAAAATACGGATTATGGGAAGAAAGAGAATCTGATTTATTGTAATAGTACATGAGAATCAGTTAAGACCAATCTTTCAATATTTTGAAATCATTGCCGGAACGACTTTTTTTGTACATGACCATTTTCTACAACTTGAACAAGCACAGTCCAAGATCTTTTTGCTTCAGGTGTGATCTCCAAGATTGATGAGATGTGTCTTGACATGTTACCTTAAGTAAACAATCTCAGGTAAGATTAAAAGAAAAGTAATAATTAAGGAAAAAGTTGAAACAAATAAAAAATAGTACTTTGCAAGATATTGAAAGCTTTGTAACACTTCCTTATGGACAGTGTTTTTAGTTTTGTCACCATCTAAATGACGATGGAGTAATAAGTACTTTCGCATGATCGGCTATTCTTTCACGTGAAAGTGCTACATATAGTTGTCCATGAGAGAAAACGGGTTCCCTTAGGTAGACACCAACAAAATCAAGTGTTTGTCCTTGTGCTTTATTGATAGTCATTGCAAAGCATAATCTTATTAGAAATTGAACCCTTTTAAATGGTATTGTGTATTGTTCATCACTTGAAGGTTGCAAGGGGATTCTATGGATAAAGACTTGTTTACCATCAAAGTCTCTAAAAGCAATCTCAGCATGTATCACATTTCTTTTCAAGTCTTTGCAAATTAATCTAGTGTCATTGCATAATCCTTCAGTGGGGTTCAAGTTTCTCAACAAAATAATAGGACAATTTGCTTTCAACACGAGTTTATGAGGGGGCATACCATTTGGTGTAAGTGAATGTAAAAAATCCTCATATTAAGTCTGATAATTTGGATCTATAGTTTGGTCAAAGCTAACATATTCTTTAGATTCACCGGGGAATCTTTGTATTAAAATGTCATTTATCTCATGCACTAAAGTATTTTTTGTTGTTAAGATAGCACGATTTAATGTAATGCATGAGTGATGAGTGATGACTCTAGATGAATGTTCGGATAAACATGACGGATATGAGCACTTAAGGCGTCATCTTTTGGATGCGTTTGAACAAGCATGGACATAGGAATGTTGACTTGGTCATCAATTTCTGAAGATTCTGCACCATTGCCAATTTTAAGAAGAAATTCAGTGAAAGTTGGGTCTAATAAAGCTCTCATATTTTCTTCCAAGTGCAGTTTATGAAGTGCTGGCCATAATGAATAAGAATTTATTAGACACGAGGCAATGGTTTCAGATTTAGTCCCTTTCGGAACTATCAGAAATGTTTGTCTAAAATCTCCACCAAGGACAACCACTTTACCCCCCAAAAATATTCTGTTGAGTCCATAAGATCTTTGAGAAGATCATTTATAGCTTCAACAGCAGTCCTCTTTGCCATAGGGGCTTCATCCCATATGATCAGCTTTGAATCTTTGATCAAAGTTGCTAAAGAACTTTGTTTGCTAACGCTACAAACAGATCCTTCTACCATGTCAAGGGGAATTTTGAATCGTGAATGAGCAGTTCTACCGCCAGGGAGTATTAGGGAGTATTGATGCAGCTATGCCAGATGTGGCTGTGGCTAGTGCAATATGACCTTGTGATCTAACCTTTGCTAATAAAGCTCTGTACAAAAAAATCTTACCACCCCTGGACCATCCACGAAAAAAGCACCATTTCCATTTGAGTTAACTTTCTCAATTATAGTTTTGAATGCTACTTTTTGTCTTTGATTGAGATTTGATATGGCATTCAGATCCTTCATCAGAGACAATGATGTTTTGTTCAGCTCTAATTTCTCTTGTTTGGTCGTCTAGGTCAACATAAGAGAAACCTTGTGGCACAAGGTCAAATTCATGAATGCTTTTTCCCATGCTTTGCAAAAATCCATTGACTAGTTGGAATGCCATTTTAATTGCTTCTCTTCGAGTCATTTGATTGGATCTTATTAGATCTTCCAACATTGCATCCTCATGAGTTGACCATAAGTATTTAGGGTTATTAGGACAAGAATAAACAAGAAGAGTGGCAAAAAGCCTTCAAAGTTGATGTGGCATGTGAAATACAGAAGCCTCTTCTAAGCATAGTTGTTGACTGTTATCATCTATCAAATAACCACGCAACAAAGCTGCCTCTCGAAAAGTAGGCACTTGAACTCCATTATATATTTTCAAGTCATCAAATGATTTAGGACAGTGTACGTTCAAAAGGAGTACTCTCAAGTAATATCTTTCACCATTTAGTTGGATGTGCTGCAAGTATACGACCTATGGAATCACCTATCTGATGACGTTTCCAAATTTTTTTGTCTTGTTGCCAAACAAAATAATCTGAAAATTGAGCATAGGTAAGTTTTAAGGTCTGTGCTACATGACATCTGTTCATGGCAAAAATTTAGTAAGCACGGTTTTCATTTGGAAAGAATTTTTCAGCACATTATTTAGGTTGTCTTTCTTCCTAAAATTTAATGCCCTATTTCCAAATGAAGTTGCAAATGAATGACAGCAGGCTTTATCTCACTCATTGGAAATCTAATCCTACATGCTCCCTCAGGAGGAGAGACCCATCTACCTGATTGGTATTGCTCTATTTCATCTATGATTGACTTGTTATTGTTTGATGAAACAACCTTTACATATATACTTGTATATATATTTGAGTGCTTTTATTGTTGAACAAATTTCCACATTCATATGACAATCAAACTTGGCAAGCAAAGAGGCATTATATGGAACAACCCTGCATTATCAAGCTTTGCTTTTCTAACTTCCACTGTAAGTCCATTATTCCTCCTTCGGTATATTGGATATGCATCTGTTGTTTGAGTGGTCTCATTAGAATAAGCTTTTGGATATGAATTCTTACATATGCCATTTTTTTCATGCAAACATTTTTCGGGTTCAACTTACCGCATGGACCATGAAGCACGTGTTTGACAACCATTTTAAGCAAGTGAGGATTCCTACTTGCATTTGGTATTTTAGTGTTTCAGCAGACATAAGACACAATTTGATCATACTCGTCAGGTCTATACATTTTAAATTGAGGTTTGAGTATGATCAGAAAATGTGCATGTGGGAGACCTCTTTTTTGGAATTCTATGACATATGTGTAAGCTGCCACTTGACCAAAAATATTTCTTTTAAAGAGGTCCTCCTTCAATTGTTCGAGCTTTTAATGAAACACTCTTGTGCTTCCTCGTGTCACATCAAATGTTCTTTTATTTGGGGCCAATTAAGATTGGATGTCATTGTTAAAAAAAGATCTGGCTTTCCATATTTTTGAACTAATGTCATTGCATCAATGTATTTTTGCCTCATATTTCTTGGCCCACCAATAAAGGTAGATGGAAGCACAATTCGTTGACTAATGCTTGAACCTTCGGTCTCACCTGCTGCTACTGCATCGACAATTCCTTTAAGGAACTCTTTCCTTATTTCTTGCTGTTGTGACCGGAAAAAGTCAAGCCTTTGTTTTTTAAGCTTGACACAGTTGTCTACTATATATTGTTGCAACAAACGACCAAAATATAGTAGACATGACTTGTTATTCTTGCGTATTCGTAGTTTATACGCATAATATTCTTTGACGAAAATGAATGTACATTCGTCATCTTTTTGTGCCAGGACTGTGAGAAGGAAGTATCATGTATGGAAAAAAAAAATTTGGTCAAATATAGTGGAAATGTAGATAGTGGTATTTTTGTTACCATTCTGTTCCATCAAGAATAGATCCTCAACATTTGTAGCACCTTGAGGAGTAATAAGGTTTGATGTTATAGGGTCTGATCTTCCTCTTTTTTCTTTTTTCCTTTGCTCCTTATTTAAGAATTCCTTGATGCCAACCAAGCTCTCCAAACGGAAACATCAAAGGATATTGCAAAGGATCATAGCAACCGTAATAATATTCAATGTTTTTACATTGATTGCTATGAGTTCTCACCTCAATATTCCTTTGACCATGTTCTCCATTTTCCTCTCCCTCAATCCAAAGCACTGCAACTTGTGAAACAACACTCTTGATCTTGTGATGGGATTGTTTTAAGGATAATCTTATGCTCATTCAAGTTTGGAACGTCACTTAAACTTCGAAAAAAACAAGCATACGGATTTTCTTCGAGTGCTTTCATGCATTTTTCAAGTGTTTGTTGAGACAACCTCGGGCAAGACGGTAAACGATTTTCTACCTCATGTTCGGTGTCATGGAAATATAGTTGCAGATTCTTGGCATTTTTGTTTTGAGGGAGTAAATCATTAATGAAATGATAGACTTGCCCTTGAACCCTGAACGTATGTATCCCATTATTCCTCTTGCTAAGATTGCTATCTGATTTTACTCCCAATGATGTAAAAGCAAAGAGGTTGTTATATGTTCTAACATATGTTCGAAATGCTTTTGATTCATCTCATGTTGAAGTCAAAAGTTGTTTTAGAACATGTGGAAGTTCGTTGTTAGCCAGAACTATACGACCTTCTATGCAACAGAAATTTGGCGTATCTGAGTAAAATTTTATAGCACCACAGTAAGTAGAATCTATCATTTGTGGGAGTGTATCTGCGACAAATAGCACAACCTGTAGCAAGCCTCTTCCACTTATTTGTTCATTCCCTATTAATAAAGTGTAATGGTTAATTAATCTATTAACGTATGAGAACTACTATAGTGAAATAAAAATTAATGGATGCACACATTGTTGACGAGATTTTGGTATTCTTTGTGTTGAGTGCTTGTTCCCTCATTGGTTTGGTTCTCTAATCATTATTAAGATTGTTTATGGTAAGATAATATTTAATATTAAATTCTACCATTCAGCATAAGAATTGATTTTTTTACTAACCAGGTGTGCCAATTGAGTCAGTTGAAGATTGGTTTAACGATCCTATTGATTGTGAGAGATCGTTGTTTGTAAAGTTGTTGAAGTTGCCTCCTTCAAAACTACGATGTGTTCTACTCTTAGATATTTTCTTTCTCCATCTTAAAATGGATTCTCTTCTATAAGCTTTGTGCTTATCAATTTGATTGCTCATAAAAGATGTATGCAAATTATGCCTCATGTGATTATCTGTGATTGGTTGTGATTGTTGGAAATCAAGAGATTTGTTAATAAGTGGACAATTATGGAACAATGACACCTGATAGTGTTTCATCATCACTGTGTTTTTTTGGACTTGATTGTGAAGAGAAGAATTGGGGTTGCCAACATTTTGAGTTCCTATGATATTTGAACCATTTAAAAGCATATGATCATCTTGCATTCCTAGTTTGTTCAATGCACTTATACAACGAGCATTCGAAGACATAGAAATAGCAACAGTGTCGTTTATATCTACATTTTTGTTGCTACCTAAACTATAAGTATTGAACAATCTACCATTGAAAGCTTCATCAAGATAACTTAGAAAGTCGAATATTTTGGAGGTATTGCTTCTTCCTTTTCATATTTACTCAAACTAAACAAATGGAAAAAATCTTACATCAAAGTAATTGTACGAGACTTAAAGCAAATTAATGGAAGCTCATTCGTATATCAAGTTTGTTTATACATACCTTAGGTTATAAGAAGCAACGTATGATGTGTTGTACTTTTATAGGAGCAATACGATAGTGCAACTGTTGAAAACAAATGGAAATTATAAGAATCAACAATTCATTATAAATGCAACAGAACAAAACGTGGTCTTAGTTAGTTTTGAGAAAGCTACAATTTTATATTAAATCATATTAACAAGTTAGCAAAAGCCAAAAGAAACAATACATACGAAAATCAATATGGCAGGTTAAACAAGTCAAGAACAATGCTCATTTGATGCACATAATTCTCAACAAATTGTTCCATCACAGGTTCAGGTCAATAAAACAAGATCATTTGATGCGTATAATATTTAGCTTATAAAATGGCAAAATGAGTGAAGCAACCATGTATTACTTGAAAGGAATTAAGCATTAAACAAGATCATCCCATAATTTAATTTTCCTATAATATCAAGTCCTGGAATTAATGACAGTTAACAGATCTAAATCGTTGGCCATATATATTTAAATTATAAAAAAAGAAGCAACATTGCCAAGCATATAGTTTTGGACCAAACATCCAGTAGCTAACAAAGGTGACAATGTACAAAGATTTCATGATAAGAACAATGCATTTGATTTGTGAACGGACATGCTATGAATTCTTACAATTCAAAAGGAAACATAACCCATCAAATTTTATCTCACCTTCAAATATTAACAAAGCATACAATGTAGTTAATAGCAACCGAAGTGGATACCCCAAAGCCAACTTTTTTTTTTTATTTATCATTTAAACATTAAAAAGGCCTAAGGCCTACGAAACTATTCTTGCACTTTTCCTCTAATATGAGATGAGATTACTTTATTCAAGTTTCTATTATCCAATTGCCTAACTATTGTTGAAAGCTGATCACTTGACAAAATAGTTTTTTTAATTGTTTTTGTTGAATGTGAATCATTTTTCCCAGTTTAGAGATTGCAAAGCAGGTAGCAAATCTTGGACCCGTATTTATTGCCCACTTTATTTTGCAAATAAGTTTAAATATGGCTGATAAAATGAGCTTTCAATAATCCGAAATAAAAATATGAAAATCCAATCCAAAATTATAAAAAATTTCGGATATTTGAAATATTTTTTTAAAATTTATGTATCTTTAGTATTGATTATTTATATAATATTGAGTAACTGTAAAAGGTACATGACTTTAGAGATTGCAAAGCTTGTAGGTAGCAATTTCTGGAAAACCCAATTTGTTTGCACTCATCTGTTCTTGTCATTTTGAATCACTACTTAAGACATTAAAATCAGTAACATGCAACCCCTTACAAGCCTTAAATGCTTCGAATCAAAGGCCAATTCATCATTCGATTTGATTTAAAACATATGAAGATCACAAATAATGACAAGCAAAACCGGAATGATACATACCAAGTTTGCAACTAATAATAAGCATTCATTGATGATAGCATGACATAGCAATGTAATCAAATTAGCTGCATATGAGTCTTGGACCCCTATTTATTGCCCACTTTATTTTGCAAATAAGGCTAAATATGGCTAATAAAATGACCTTTCAATAATAGTTGGACAAATGAATTGTGGAAACTTTTAGCAGAGCCCAAGAAACACATCAAACTGATGTATATGAGATGAAAATGTGCTCTAAATCACAGACATTCAAATATATTGTTATCAATATATTATATGGGATCATTTAAGAAATTAATATGGGTTAAAAACAGACTTATATGACTGTTTAAGAACTATTTTTAGAATAAATTCATAAGGTGAATTAAGCAAAACAACGTATCACCTGTTCAAAGATACCACCAAGGTGGCCAATGGTGGCCAATAGCTAACCTCCGGTCATCTCGGATAACCACAGTTGTCCCCACCTACAACAACAAGCGAAGGTAAATATATTTTTTAAATAAGACTTTTATATTTTATCTTCAGGGAGATGATTATTTTTTGAAATAATAATATTTTTTTTTCTAGATTTAATCTTTGTTAAATCAAAAATTGGTAATAGAATGTAGCATATAATTGTTAATGTTTTGAGAATAGATATAAATCAACAGTTTGGAAGATTATATATTGATAATGAAAGAGAGAATTACAATAAAATTGAAAGGTTTTTGATATATGTAACTTTTGAACCTTATATGCCTATTTATAGGCTTACATAACTTAACATGATTGTTTTACTTAACCTTTAAGTATTCTTGCTTGCTAAGCTACTTAGGAGGTCAGTTTCCTTAAAGGTTAAGTCTACTTAATAGTAGAACTTTCTTAACCTCTAAGTTTTCTTCATGGTTAAGTTTACTTAGTGACTAAGTTTACAAAATATCTTTATACTAAATAAACAAAACTTAAGATGCTAAATTCCAAAAACAATCTTAGATGCATTAACACTCCTCCTTAAGAGTGTTGTTGGTAATCATTACTTGAGCCTTCAAATGATCTAGCTTCATTCCAGTAAGTGGCTTTGTCAACATATCTGCCAATTGAGCTTCAGATGTTCAATATTTCAACTTCACTTCTTTATTCTTCTCAGCTTCTCCGATGGCATGATACTTGACATTGATGTACTTTGTTCTTCCATGTTGCACAGGATTTTCTGCTATAGCAATAGCAGACTTGTTGTCACAAAAGATTATAGTTGGATCTTTTTGAGTTAGCTCCAAATCAGATAATATTTTTCTAACCCAAATAGCATGATTGACAGCAACAGCAATTGCTATATATTCTGCTTCAGCTGTAGATTGTGCAACAACTTTTTGTTTACTTGAATTCCAATAAAAAGCTCCCGAACCAAGAGTGAAAATATAGCCAGAAGTACTTTTCATATCATCGATGCAACCAGCCCAATCACTATCAGAATATCCTTCAAGTTTCACATCTTTGTTTCTTTCGAACATAATCCCGCAATCAAGAGAACCTTTCAAGTATCTTAGGACTCTCTTTGCAGCTTCCAAATGATAAGTAGATGGTGCTTTCATAAATCTAGATAGAAAACTAGCTGCATATGCTATGTCCGGTCTTGAGATTGTCAAATATAATAAGCTTCCAACAATACTTCGGTAAGGCGTTGGATTAACCAGCTTTTCTCCATCATCTTCGGATAACTTACAATTCAAAACAAGCGGTGATGCAACTTGTTTGCAAGAAAGCATGTTAAATCTTTTGAGCATATCACTTGCATACTTTCTCTGTGAGATATGAACACCATCGGACTGTTGTTTTATCTCCATGCCAAGAAAATAATTTACCCCATATCAAATTCAGATTCCATTTGCTTCTTAAACTTCATAATAAGATCATCATTGCTTCCGATCACAAGAAAATCATCAACGTAAAGAGAGATAACTAATTTATCTTGAGAATTGAATTTCTTTACGTAAAGAGTTGACTCACTTGAACTCTTCTTGAAGTCATGATTTAGTAAATGAGCATCAATCTTAGCGTACCAAGCTCTAGGTGCTTGTTTTAGACCATAAAGTGCCTTGTAGAGTCTGTATACCTTTTCTTCTTGTCCAATTACTTCAAAACCTTCAGGTTTCTTTACATAGATCTCCTCCTCAAGTTCACCATTGAGAAATGCAGACTTGACATCAAGATGGTGAATTTTCCAATTGCGTTGAGCGGATACAACTTACAATAACTTGATAGTATCATGACGAGCAACCGGAGCAAAAGTATCTCCGAAATCTACACCGGTTATTTGAGAATACCCTTTTACTACTAGTCTTGCTTTGTGCTTGTGAATTGAACTGTCAGTATGATATTTAGTTCTAAACACCCATTTCACACCTATTGCACTTTTCCCTTCTGGCAAGTCAACAAGCTTCCAAGTGTTATTTTTCTTGATCATTTCAAGTTCAGACTTCATGGCGTTAATCCATTCATCGTGTTTTACGACATCTGTATAGCTTGCGGGCTCTATATCAACAACATTACAAGACTCGTAGACATCAGCAAGTGTTCTTGTTCTTAACACATCAGTGTCAGTTGTGTCTTGAATATCAAATTCTGGTTCATTGACTTCATCGATAAACGTGTCATCTTGTGTACTTGAACCACCAACTTCGTGCCTTTTAACTTCATTCATATTCCAGTCCCAATAGGCTCCTTCATCAAATATCACATCTCTGCTTATTGTAACTTTGCTATCAGTGAGATCATAAATTCTATATCCTTTTGATTCTGTTGCATAACCCAAAAAGATACATTTTCTAGCTTTTTCATCAAGCTTTGACCTCTTGACATCTGGAATATGGTAGTAACAGATAGACCCAAAAATCTTTAAGTGTTTGATCGAAGGTTTAATACCTGACCAAGCTTCAATTGGAGTCTTATCACTTACGGCTTTTGTTGCTAACCGGTTGAGCAAATACACTGATGTAGCTACAGACTCGGCCCAAGATGTTTTTGGTAATTTCTTTTCATAAATCATTGATCTCGCCATCTCCATAACAGTTCTATTTTTTCTTTCAGAAACTCCATTTTGTTGTGGTGAGTATGGAACTGTAAGCTGATGTATTACTCCTTGCTGTCGAAGAAAATCTTCAAACTTATTAGAAGTGTATTCTCCACCATTGTCAGTTCAGAGAATACGCAAAGTATTGCCACTTTGCACTTCGACAAGTTTCTTGAAATTCTTGAATGTTGAAAGAACTGAAGCTTTGCTGCTAAGAAAATAAACCCAACACATTCTTGTATAATCATCGATGAAAAGTACAAAGTACTTGTTGGCACTCCAGGATGATGTAGACATAGGACCACAAATATTAGAATGCACAATCTCTAGTTTTTGTGTGGCTCTTGTTACGCTAGATTTTGAAAATGGCAACCTGTGACTTTTTCCCAATTCACAACCTTCACATTTAGAATCAACTTCAGTGATGGCAGGCATATCATTCACCAACTAAGTAGTATGCATGTGCTTGAGCGTTCTATAATTGAAGTGACCAAATCTTTTATGCCATTTCAAACTATCATCTTCCGTAATAGAAGAAGCACTAGCATTTGCAACATCAAGCTTCAAGTAGAAACCATTATTTACCATATCAAGCGTAACTACTTTGGAACCAGCAGCGTTCAAAATAGAGCAACAAGAATCTTTAAAATTCACGCTATAGCCGTTTTTCGTCATTTGCGGCACACTTAACAAATTTTGATCAAGTTCAGGAATATACGAGACATCAGAGATGTATTTGGTACCTTGCTTTGTGTTAACAGCAATAGTACCTCTTCCTTTAGCTTGAACAACTTCTCCATTTCCCAACTTTACTTTAGTGTTGACTGCTGTATCAAGACTTGTAAAGAAGGAAGGATCTGCAGTCATATGGCTTGTACATCCACTATCTACTAGCCATGTAAGATTCTTTGAACATATGTCAACTTCTGATGCCATGAACAAGTGCTCATCTTCTTTCTGGTTCTCTTCTGAAATATTTGCTTGCTGAGGTTGATGTGTATGCCCTTGATTTTTCTTTGCTCTACAATATTTTTCAATATGCCCAAACTTTTTGCAAAAGTTGCACTTAAAGTTTGGTTTATCTTTGAACCAACAATTGGCTTCTTGATGGTTTGTGTTTTGACAAATTTTACAAGGAGGAAAATTACATTTCTTTGATGTTGAAGAACTTTGTGAGGTAGTAGAGCCTTTGTTTCCCTTGTTGAAATTTCTTCTCTTATAAGTATTCTGCTTTGTACTTTCAGCCTTGCTATTTCTTTGAGATACTTGAAAAGCACCTTCAATTTTTCCTTCTGATCTTACATAAACTCTCTGCTCTTGTGCTTCGAGCTTGCTTGTTAGCTCAGAAATTGTAAGCACACCAATATCACAAGACTCTTCAATAGCAGAAATTTTAGCTTCAAACTTCTGTGGAACACTTATCATCATTTTTTTCACTACTTTTTGCTCTTTCACGTCTTCACCTTGTAGCCTCATTCGATTAACCACATCCATCATTCTTGCTGAATAATCTTTGACAAGTTCATCATCTTTCATTTTCAATAATTCAAATTCTCTTCTCAGAGTTAATAATCTGACAGCTTTTACTCTATCAGTACCTTCATATGTCTCTTGGAGTTTGTCTCACACTTCTTTTGGTGTCTCCAAGTGCATGATGGAGGTGAAAATTTGGTCAGCAAGTCCTGATTGCAAACAGGTAAGTGCCTTGTCTTTTTTTAGTAATTCTTCTTCATAAAATTTTAATTGAGCAATCGTTGGATTTGCTCTAAGAGCTTGAGGATCTTCACCAGTCTCTACAACCTTCCATAACCCTTGAGACTTCAAATACGTCTTCATTTTGACTGCCCTGCAATCCAGAAAATATTGGAATTGCAGGAGCTGAACTAGATGTCATGTCTAGTTATTTCTCAAGTGTTTCACTCCCTCTCGTGTTTCTCTCAAGTAAATCACACGGCCCCTTAAGAAGTGGGCTCTGATACCACTGTTAATGTTTTGAGAATAGATATATATCAACACTTTGGAAGATTATATATTGATAATGAAAGAGAGAATTACAATAGAATTGAAAGGTTTTTGATATATCTAACTTTTGAACCTTATATGCCTAATTATAGGCTTACATAACTTAACATGATTGTTTTACTTAACCTTTAAGTATTCTTGCATGCTAAGCTACTTAGGAGGTAAGTTTCCTTAAAGGTTAAGTCTACTTAATAGTAGAACTTTCTTAACCACTAAGTTTTCTTCATGGTTAAGTTTACTTAGTGACTAAGTTCACAAAATATCTTTATACTAAATAAACAAAACTTAAGATGCTAAATTCCAAAAACAATCTTAGATGCATTAACAATAATGTGATATCATGACACTGTCTTGTGTTTTAAGAGTTCTACAAGAAATTGATAGTAAGATAAATTGTGATAATTCTGTATCTATAATAAAATATAATTGACGTGTTTAGTTCAGCTTGCTTAAAGGTAATAATTAAAAATAATATTACGTGAATGATCAGAAGACACTCCTGATCTTGTATCTGGTTTTGCAACTGTCGGTGATGGTATGATCTGTTGATTACCCACATGAGTATTGGGACTCTGATAATTACGACGATGATGGTGATGTTGGCTATATGAGACAACCTATTGAAGATGAGACATGGTTTTTGCCTCACGAAATCGACTACCCAAGCGATAATGAAAAAGGGAATTGGTCAGGGAAACAATCCAGATCCACAAGGAAGACTTACAAGCAAAAACGAGGATGACGGACAGTCATATGCAGAAAACGATTCATACTTATGTTCGGTCAAGGCAAAGTGTTAGATGATGGTGGAAGGCAGAGGCCCCGTTTAGGTGAGCATCCTAGGGATGATGATCAACACGGTTCAGCTAGATCAATAGGTGCTGGAATCAACAGTGATGCTGCAGATTTTGGAAGTGAAGTGCGGGAGAGCTTGGTTGGAGGTAGTAGTGAGGGAGACACAGTATAATGATGTTGGCATTACATTACATAGTGTGAAAAAAGAGAAAAGGAGAACAACCATATCTGATTCTAATAAGCCCGTAAAGGATAGTAAAAGTGTGTTCATGTCAACCAAACATGTGAGTGATGTTGGATTCTCTTTTCCCCCACCTAGAGAAGCCGAGGTATTGTCATCAATCACGAATAGAAAGGCAAGTTAAACAATTTTTTTTATCATATTCCTTAACTGACGACACCTATTGATATATAATCACACACATATATTTATCCACTTTCCTTTGATGCCATTATGTTTTCATTTTGATAATTAGGGGCTGCTATGTTCTTGATCTTTAAATTCAAGACAAGACTTAGCAATTTGTTAAGTCCTTGAGTTTGTTCCCTCTTCTACACATCACATTTAATCAATTTCATATATCTATGTATGTAAAAATGCTGCTGAGTGTTGATGTTTCAGTACATGATTAAAAGAAAGGAGCTGCTTGCATTACACAATACATGAGAGACTTCCTTTTAACTTAGTTTATTTATGGTGTGGGACTGTGGGTTGCTGCTGGACACACATCCAAGACTTGTCGCCATGATGAGTCTTGGATCTCATCTACATGCATACATAACACATAGGGGATGGAAGAAAGGGAGCTACTACATACATCCTAGACTTAATCATCTATGTGCTGTTAGTTAGTTGGTAAACACATCCGTGACTTACATAGTTGTGAGTCTCAATTCTTTTAACAACAAAACAGACTTATCTCATATGCATAAACGGAATAGAAATTGGTTGCTGTTTGGTGTTATCATACATACATACATCCGAGACTTCCATTAATCATGAGTCTCGGATCTTTTTGCAATATATACTACACTTAACACATGAATTGAATGAAGGAGGCTGCTGCTGTATTGTGCCACAAACATCTGATATTTACACCAAATGGTGAATCTCATATCTTCTATCCTGCTTACAAACACACGCACACTACACTGCACTTTCATTTTCTGTTTTTCTTTCATTTTCAGCAGCAAAACACAGTAAATGAGAGGGTGTTTGATGCTCTAAATGATGAACAAACTCACACATATGTATCAATTTCATGGCCGAAGGCCAAATGGCCTTCTTGGCCTTCTTCCTTTCGGTTAAAACAGAAAGAAAAAGTTCTGGACAACAGCATATTTCATTTTAGTTTCTGATCTTTGATTTCAAAATTGGAACTAAGGTCTCAAATTGCTAATATGATCAACTAAACACTCAAGAATACATGCATGCTTTCAATTTCATGTTTGTGGTATTAACCTTGTCTAATTTTGTTATTTTGAAGATCAATTTTGTGCTCATTTGTTCCCAGAAACCCTAGGTTATAATTGGACCCCAAGAACAAGTTAGAGAATAAAATACATCACACACTTGGATTCCTAGCTTATGATAGAAAAAGGATTGTTTGTTTGCACATATGATGTGCATAACAATATTCTCTATATGCACAAAGTTATATGTGTAACAGATTCATATACTAATAAGGTCATTGTTTATACAAACAAAGCAACAAGCAGACTGTTATTCGGCCATGTATGTAGAAAGTTTCCAAATATGCGAAAATTTGTATTCTTAGGTGTTAGGCACAAAAAGGCCTCAGTCAAACCTGTTCTACATCTGAGGGGGAGATTTATAATCAAACCTGTTGATGCATTTGAAGGTTAAATTTAAGGCCTGTTATATGCCTTATTGAAACCTGAAAATGATTTGCAATATCAGTCTAAAGCTGTTCTATATGTTGCATGTGTTGCAACTAAGACAGTTTGTCCAAGCTGCTCTGTCTGCTGAACAGGCTGGACATAAACTGTCTACGCTGCTCTACACTGTTGAGCAGCTTGGGCATTTTTAAAGTGTTCTGTTCTTTGTGAACAGAACCTGTTCTTTGTGAACAGGCTAAACACTTTATGGAATATGTTTCCAAGTCATCATGTATTGTTTTTGACTACAAGATCAGTTTACAAAGTCGAAGACAAAGTGGAAAACAGAACTGCTCAGCCTGCCCAAGCTGTTCTGTAACATGAAGACAAAAGGTTATTTGAAAAAGGGTGACAGAACTTTTTCTTATATCAAAATAGGCCTTTACAAGGAAGAAAGACGCAAAGTTGACATTCCTAAATTAGTTAAAGGCAATGCAACAATAGACAAAGTAAAAAGACAAAAGTTCTGCACATGTGAAGACAAGTCTGCTTTTCAGAAAAGTGCAGAAAAGGTTATGTTGTCTTTTCAACAAGACTTCTCCTTTTTCATTCCGTCCAATGAAGATGTTTCTCTTAGATCCTCTAAGTGAGTATAAAAGGAAGCTTCTAAGGTCAGAAAGAAGTGTGAAGAAAGTTAAGTGCTGAAACCAAGAGTGAACGTGCAAGTGTGATTTTCATGCATGCAAGGCTTCTGTGTAAACCAGCATCTGTGTGTCTAAACTGTTTTACATAAGCTGTTCCTTAAGTCTTGTAAACACAGTGAGTGCATCTTAGTGAGTGTATTCATTGTATACTAGTTTCAGTTTGTCTTAGACTAGTGAACATACTGTTATATCTGTCATCTCAGCTTGAACTATTCCGCATTCAAGCTTGTTTGTAATTAACAAATTGTTGATAATACATACAAACATTGAGAAAAGAGTGTGTAGTTTTTAAATAGCTGTATTCACCCCCCCTCTACAGCTTATAACTATATACTTTGGGAACCTCTCGGGACCTACAACTGGTATCAGAGCAGTTTGAGTGTGTGATTCTAGATCTCTCATTCTCCCAAGTTTCCATGGACAACAATACTGCAAATTCTTCTTACTATGACAATGGCTAAATGGGCAAACCTCCAAAATTTAATCATCAAACTTCTCTGGTTGGAAGTGCAGAATGACGCTCTATTTAGAGAATCTGGATGTACAACTGCCAGAGATAGTGTGGAGGGTCCCTATGTGCCCGTTCACAGATCCGCGTCTAATAGATCTTGCAGTATGAGAACTTACAGCAACCTAATATCAGGGCCCTGCTAGCAGTTAAAGTAAAGGCAAGCCTCCCAAGCATGCCTCTGTAAGCTGTTACTCTGAAACAGCTTTGCCACTAGCATCAGCAGCCAATTTTACATGTGGTTCCATTGGGGTTGTAATTAGGAGAACTTTTGATCAAATTTGAACTTTTTCAAAAGAGCGAAAGTGTACTGTCTTTGATTTTAAAAATGCCAGTGAGGTTTGTTTAACACCTCAAGCCTAAAAGAGAGTTAGTTCTCCCATCAGACTCATTGCATAGTTTAGATTTCATGATTAATGAAAATTCCTTGCATAACTGCGCATTATAAGAACCAAATATATGTCATACACATAAGTTGAACAAGAAGAATTTCAGACTTCACCTTCTGTATGAAAATGTGGTATCCCACGTTACCTCTGGAATACCCAATTGCTCATAAGGAACGCAGTAAGAGTGTCATACCAGGCTCTAGGTGGCTTGTTGAGACCAATAGAGAGCGTTGTCCAACTGATAGACAAAACCTGGATGTTGTTCATTTTCAAAACCTGGAGGCTGACTTGACAGAACTTCGTCTTGCAAGCTTCCAATTCAAAAATGCAACTCTTCACATCCCTTTGAAATTACCTTAATGCTCTTAGTGAGCAGCGTAGGCTAATACAAACGAATTGCTTCTAGCCTGGCCACAGGAGCAAAGGTTTCATCATAATCAATTCTTCCTCCTGTCGTAGCCCGGAGCCAACAAGTCTGGCCTTAAGTTCTAATGACATGACCTTGCTCATCCATCGTGTTCCTGAAAACCCAGTTGTGTGCCAATTATAGTTGTACCTTTAGGAGCAGGACCAGCCGTCCATACTTTTGTGTCCTCTCACTGATGAGCCTTCTTGCAATGGCAGTGAATCCAATTGGCATCTTTGAATGCTGCATCAACCTTCTTTGGCTCCATCATGAAACAAAACTAGAGAACATACAAAAGTTCCTAAGCTGTCCCACCGGTTTGTATCCACTTGTTGATGGCACCAATTATTTTGATCATTGGGGTGACCCGGATCCACTTAAGGATCAGTTTTCAATGATGATTTACCTGAGTTGTTAAAGCTTCAGCAAGGTCCTGTGAACAGCTCTCAAGATTTTCAGACACACTGTTGCTTGAGGCCTGGTCACTTGTTGAACATGTCTAGCCACTGTTGACAGAGCACAGAGGAACTGGGAAAATCAGCATTGATAGGTTCTGGACATGCAGTTGTATAAGTTAGTACATTTAATTCCACAGTTGTATGACATAAGATCAATCATGTCCATCATGATTAACAGGTTCCACACTGGGTGTATGTGGAAGCGTTTGAGTCCTCTTCTTGAATGGAATGCATCAGATCATCAAAGTAAGTTCTCCTAAACTTGATTCAGTAACACGTTGGTGGGAGGCATTCTTGGACCATTCAAAGTGACATTGATGATGTCCATCATCACCTTTCTTTTGTTGTTGTAGACTCGGTAGCCTTTGGAGATAGCAAGAGGAGCCACCATACACCCTTCATCAGCTTTAGGTTCAAACTTTGACAGCTGGTCGCATTTGATTCAAGGAAACAGGGACATCTAAACACATGGAAATAACTGACTTTGGCTTTTCTCCCTTTGAGGCACTCATAGGGAAGTCTTGTTGAACCTTTTCACCACTAAGGAACTTTGTTTGGGTGAAGACAGGCATGTTAACAGGCTTCAGCCCAAAGGATGAGGTAAACCTGAGGCACACAGCATGTTCTGGCAGCTTCAATGAGAGTTCGGTTTCCTCCTTTCAGCAAATACTCCATTTTGTTGAGAGTTCTTAACACTGAAAAGTTTGAGGGATACCTTTATCTTCACGAAGGCGTCAAGAGTAAACGGTCTGAATTCAGTACCCATGATCACTTCTAAGCGGCTTTACTTGGGCAGAGTTCAGCATTTCCACTTTTTGATAATCCAATAATCTCCTCTAACAGCCTCTCCTTTGCTCTTGAGAAAGATCACCCATGGTGGTACATGAGAACGCATCAAACAACCAGTACAGAATTAGCTTCTTCGTCGTCCTCCTAAGACTTGAAACAGTAATAGGTCCAAACAAGTCCATATGGTTAAGAAGAGTGAGTATCAATAGAGAGAAATTATGTGGTGTGAAGGTAAAATGTTTTTTCCTCTGCTTGCCTTTCTCACAGCTGTCATAATCTAGCCTTACAGAAATCATAGAATGGAAAACCCTGTCACCAAACTCTTTCGTACAGAAAGTTTGTTTGATGTTCTTGAAGTTGCAGAATAGTTTGATACAGTCTTCTTGCCATAGCCATTTAAGATCATCATTTGTTTTCTTGTGAGAAAACAGTTTCAGTTGGGGGGTCACAGAATGCATATCCACAACAGATACACCTTTCTTTCGTTGAAGCACATACACAACTTTTCCTTGGGAAGCCCAATTGTAACCCAGTCGCATCAAATTAAACTTGTACCAGCATCACATAGTTTGGCTTATGCTAACAAGGTATGTTTTAGCCAACCACATAGGCTACTCTTTTGAACAACTGCAGCCAACAAAGCGTTAAGAGTTTTCCATATCACCTCAGTGGATCCCTGACATGGTCACCAAAGGTGACTTGTTTGGCCCCTTTTTCAGGCCTGAGTTTCACTCAGCAATGCTGTACAACCTGTCGTGATGCCCAGCAGCCACTGTCCAAGTACAAACCTGGGAAGGTGGTGTTTTCCTGGCGGAGTGATAAAGAATTATTAGGCATTTTGTAGGGGAACTCATCACAGAGATGAGTTCTCCTACCTTCATCAACAAATATTGATGGACTTGAAATAGCCAGTACTATATTCCCTGGATTTGAATGGTATCAGGCTTGAATACCATCCTCAGTGACTGTGACTATTTCCACCACTGCTTGTGACCTGTGAGGGAAACGACAAGCAACAGCTCGCATGTACCTCAATTCAGGACAGTCCTTGGCACAGATGTGTCTTCTTCCCACATTTGTAACATTTTCTCTTTTTAGCAGTCTTGTTGAATCACAGCTGGGTGGGAGGTTGTCAATAGCCACAGCTTGACTGTCTCTTCTTTCTTCTTCTTTTGGGAGACAGAGTGTCAAGACAGGGAGCTGATTGGCTTTTGAGCTTCCACAGGTTTGGAAAACTTTATTCTCCCAATTATTCAGTATTGAGGCAATGGCTATTCTTTGCCCCTACGGTTGTGATTTATGCTGCCTATCAGCATACTCACTGTGTCGTTTTGAAAAGTTTTATTCTTATTTAAAACGCAGTTTACCCACTATGATTGAAACGTATTTTGGAAATCACAGGCAGTTTGTTTTCAACATGAGACTTACCCTGTGTTGAAAACAGCGGCTTGACGCTTTTGAAAACTTATTTTCAAAGTGTTTAGCATCAAAAGGATTAACATGCATTTTTACCATCGCTTTGGACTCAAGACCTGTTTTGCAACAATGTTACATCCACAACTTCAGTTTGAGACAGTTTCCTTCTTTTTGCTTGTGTGAGCTGCAAGGCACTTAGCAGGCTGACTTGGAGAACAACTCCAACATCAGCTTTTGAACTGAGTTCACACAGCTGTCATATTTTGAGCCTGACAACCTGTTTGTTGAGATTAGTTTACCATGTCACATTTTGAAGGAAGTATTTGGAGTTCACCAGAGTGGATAAATCTTCGTTTCAATCTTATCTCAACAATGGAAGCTGTGTGTCAAGATCCCCTCCAAGATAGGCTTGGATTTTGTGCAGGAATCTGTTGACTTATAAATGGCTGACTTTGTGTCAGAGTGGCACCAAGAGTCAACTATCTTTGAGCTTGGCAGCTTTATACTGTTTCTCTCTTTTCTTCCAGTAAAATAGAGTGATGTGTTTTAATTCACAAGCTCAGTTTCCAACTTAGGGAAACTGTCCAGTTACTGGATTTAGTTTTTAAGATCAGGTTTTGAGCTTAAAGATTTCAGATAGTAGAGCATCAGCTTCTCAACAGCAGCTTTTAAATCAACAAGCATATATTCAAAATTAACTTTTTTACTGCAAACTGTAAGCCATTAAATTTGTACCTTATACATCATAGTAGGATTCCAGTTCTCTAAGCTGCTGAAGGCTCAGCTTCAGCCATATCTTGTTTGAAGCTGCTTGTTGATGGGACATCAATGTTGGCCATCAGACATTGATTATCTTCTTCATCAGTGATGAATCAATGCCTCCACGTAACATGTCTCTGCCATAAGTCCCTTTTGGCGATTGGAGAAACACTGAGTTTTCCAATTCCTCAGCTTAGCCATGGCCATAAGGTACTTAACCCTATAGCCATCATCTTGTTAGTCTTGTTGGGTTTGGATGACTGACCAACAGCTTTTGACACAACGGTCAGCAGCTATTGACCAGTGTTGCCACCATTGAAGCACTCAGCTTTGGATTGTCAATGCCTTCTTTTTCCCCACACTGAACCTCCTTGCAGCATGTGCTTCCAAACCTTTTCTTGTTGAACCTTTGACAAGCATGGCTATCATTTGCTCATCATCTGTTCAGCAAGACTGCAGCATGTCTTTCGTCTGACACCTCCTCCTTTTCATCACCTGTTGATCAGGTTGAATGAACACATCACTCACCGATTTACAGGCTGTCTCACATTAGCCACAAAGGCTGCACCCTTTTGGACATTTCCAAGGCATTCTCTTTTGTTGCCTTGACTGCATCATTTAGTAAGGATCCATACAGATTGACCAGATCCATACTTCTGATAGTACCTAGTTCCTAGGATTGTTGAAAGAGTAGTTCCACTCTTCAGAAGAATGTCCAGAAATTTATTCACCAGGGTGAGACGGTCCTTAGTGATCCCAACAGTTGGAATCACACTAGACAGTAAACCTGGTGTAGGTTTCAGTGAGAGTCTCCTTTGGTTTAGCAAAGAAGAGTCATACTGTCTAACAAGATTGTTTGATCCTGTGTCCAGTGTGATTGTGGTCCATCATAGACGGTAACACAAATACCCACATCTCCTTTGCTGTCTTCATTTTCTCAACCTGCTTGAACACATCATCAGGGAGAGAAATGACCAGGTTGTTTCTGGCCTTTGAATCCAGAGCCACCAATCTCTTGTCTTCATCAGACCATGAGCTTTTGCTTTCTCAAAGGTCCTGATTTCAGGAGCACTCCTTCAACCGCTGGAGTTATGGTAGTACGAGGTT
>JAANYP010008633.1:0-72545 GCA_020465985.1 Centrapalus pauciflorus
TATCCCGCCAGCTTGTATTGTTGTATCCACATGGAACCTGTGAGCAAGACCAATGTTTGGACTACTTCACCACATGCAGCAGCAACATACTCGGCCCTCGCCACGTTGAAATGGCCGGGGTTACCTGATGCTTTGTTTCTGCACCTTGCCAGGATACCAATTCTCCCTTCCTAGTGAACTTGAAACCCGCCAGTTGTATTATTTGCGCGTCAAGCTGCATCTCCCGTAGTCAGAATCGTGAATGTCCATTTCCCAATTCTAGATCTCCCACCGCGTTGAAGTACCCAAGTCCTCAGCCCTGCGGTTGCGACTTGAGGGAGCGGCATGAATCGCTGCACAGCTGGCATATGGGACGTCCGTCGATTCGCGCCGTGAAACTAGAGCCCACTATAATACAGAACAGCCAAACAGGTAAGAGAAGGGCGGTGAAGCAGTTAGAATACTCGTAGTGACCACGCGAATGCAGGCTCCGATATAAAGGCGGTCGCCACTAGCGGAAAGCACTTTCTTCGAGTACCCGGCACCGAGATTGTGATCACTTGAATTACGGCGGGCGGAAGTGCGCTGCAGCCTCAATCTTAGGGCCCTCCATAGCCCTAACCTGATGCGTAATAGTCAGAGATCAGTACTGAGTTGGGCATGGATGAAACATCCCTTCCTCTCTTTTGGTCAACTTGTTAACCCTAAAAAGCAATGTCAACTCCCCCATGAGCCACTCAGCTCGAACTTAGACTTCATCACTTTTCGAAAATTTTGCACATCTGTTCAGTCTGATGATCCAAAAAATGATATCATCGACGTACACTTGTACCAAGATAAAGTGTCACCCTTCCAGCGTGACAAATAGAGTACTGATCTATCCGACCCCTTTCAAAACCATGGTTTTCTAAAAGCAGTGGTTGGATTGGTTGGAAATAACATAAGTCTCATTACCTCCGTCCTCTAGGTGCCTGAGTAAATCACATAAAGAGCCTTATCTAACGCGATATACTCTATCAGAGATATTTTGGATCTGCTATGGTTAAATCCGCGACGCGCGGTTGTTCTTACATACACCAACTACTTCCACTTTCCCCTACCTGAAGCACTTTTAACGTCCAGTGATATACCTTAAAGCCTTGTGAAGGACGGCAAACGACAGGCTGCTAGATTACAACCTAACTAATGCGCTTCCAGCCCCTTTTGCTACTGGCCGCCCAAAAACTCGTTGTGCCTTAAGCGCATTTCCCTCCTCTTGGTTTGAAACGTCTCTTACAGACTTCAATCTCGCCTCTGTTGCGCCGGTGACGTAATCCTCCTGATCGTCTCTTTTGCACTTAAAAAACCATTTGGTTCCTATTGCCAATCTCCCTCGACGGTTAACGGACACTAAATCCCACACTTCTAGTTCTCTAAATGTTGCTTGAAAGTTCTTCCCTGCCATCGCTTCAACCCAGGAGTTATATCCTTAAGTTGCATTTGCCACATCTATGCTTACTCTGCGATATGAAAAACTGAATAAAGACAATTGTGCTGAATGCCTGGAGTCGTTTATCATCGACAACAACACAGTGTTTGTTAGTGACACTAACACTACTCCGAGTCTTCACACCCTCGTTAGGATTTCCTATGATGCTTTCTATTGGATGGTTCTTGTTAATCCTAGAGGTCTCTATTTCATCAACCCTTAGATTATCTCCTAAGTTGGATCCTATTTCACCTAAAGGGGGAACAGGCTCAGCTTCTACATTTTCCTCCTCACGGACGTTTTCCTTAGAGTTAGAACTTGAAGCTTGAGTCTGATTCTCAGTGTTAGGTGTCTCTTGATCAGCAACTTCTGGAGATCCATCTACTGGCGCAGTAGGCTCGGATGTAGATTCGAACGTGGTCCTTGGAAAGATTTGGCCATCGTCGTTCAGATGCAACGTCGCCATGTCCTTCTCGATTGTATCTGCATTATCATCCAGAGGAATGTTAAATGACTCAAATAACTTATCATAGTCAAATATCCATTCCGGACCAGTTTGGGGTTCATGTGTATAACTTGTGACTTCAATGTTATACACAATCTCCACAGAACCAGTTGTTTTGTTAAACACCCGTTTGTTTGGTGAGTTTGGCACATAACCTAGGAAGTATCCTTCGTCAGCCTTTTCACCAAACTTCGGTTGATGTTTTGTTCTTAAAAGTGGGCATGGTACTCCAAACGGTTCGAATCCAGTTAAGTTAGGTGGCCGTTTATTCAAAATTTCATAGCATGTTTTGTTCAATGATTTGACTGTAAGGACTCGGTTTAAAATATGGCACGCGGTATTCACAGCCTCCCCCCAAAACATGGTAGGAAGCTTTGAATCCGAAAGCATAGTCCTTGCAGCCTCAATCAAAGTTCTATTTTTACGTTCGGCCACCCCATTCTATTGAGGTTCATATGGTGCACTGAATTGATGCACTATGCCCTTTGATAGGCAATATACACCAATTATAGTGTTTTTGAATTCAGTTCCATTATCACTACGAATATATTTAACCCTAGTTCCGTATGAGTTCTCCACTTGGTCCAAGAACCCGATGAGCCTTGCAGCCGTCTCGTCCTTCGTACCTAAAAAGAAAACCCAAGAAAAACGTGAGTAATCGTCGGTGATAACTAAGCAGTACCAACTACCTCCAATACTCCTTTTGTTGATTGGGCCAAAGAGGTCCATGTGCAACAGATCGAATGTTGAGGCTATGGAATTCTGCTTCTTGGACTTGTGTGTCTTCTTGTGTTGTTTGCCCTTCATGCAAGGTAGACACTTATCCTCGAACTGAAAGCTTTTCATGGGCACACCCTGCACCAGTCCATGCTTCGTAATGTAAGTCATCTTCCTCAGGTGCAGGTGAGCCATGCGTCTGTGCCACAGTACGGACTCCGTCTCTGAAGCTTTTGATAGTAAGCAGATCGGACCCATCGAAGTATCTGGCTTGTTCATATCGAGCATGTACAAGTCATTCTTCCTTGGCGCCCGCATCAATATCCAATCTTCAGGTATCTTGAATCCAGGCTTTAGCACTAACGCCTCAGTGTCAGTAAATAACACTGAGTTCTTCTTATCACAGATTTGAGAACACTAATGAGATGATGAACCAGTTTATCAACGTGATAAACTTGATCCAAAGTAATCGTCCCATTAGTGACTTCTCCAGTTCCAGTGATATTTCCACCCTTGTTACCCGCGAATGATACAAATCCCCTATTACCCCCCTTGAAGTCTGTGAGAAGACTTCTTTCCCCCGTCATGTGCCTGGAGCAACCACTGTCGACGAACCACTTGTTGTTTGGACCGGTAGTTATCTCCTGCACAAGAAAGAAAATAGGTTAGTTATCACGGGGAACCCAAGCCATGACTGACTTGGTAATACCATTCTCGTCCACATACGTGAACTCTTTCAAGTACCCATCTCGCCGTTCAGGTGACTTGGGCCTTTGAACTGAATTCTGTTGTGGTGCCGAGTGATTTAAGTTCACTCTTTGCCTTGGTGTAGGCATTTGTTGTGGAGCTCTGGAATAATTTCTATTATATGCCATTTCAGAGTGTGATCCTTGAGCTCTTACCGGTGCATACTGTCTAACTGGAGTATGTGACCTAACTGGAGTATGTGACCTGCTAGGTGTGGTGCTCCTATAGACTTGCTGTGGTGCTGACCTAGATTGATTTGTGACACGATTCGGTGAATTTGTCCTAATCACTTCCTTTGGTCCAACCTTAACCGGTGTGTTTTTCACAACTTGTTTGGGTGCGGCCAGCACAGTTTTCTCGGTAGGTTGAGAACTACTGCTGCTTGCCACACTGGGTGAGGGCTTAACAGGTGTTGGGTTCACTGTCTTAGGGGTAACATCTGCTTTCCTAAGTGGACAGTGAGAAGCAACATGACCTTTCTCGTGACATCTAAAGCAAGACATCTTATCCATGGACTTTTTGGTTGTTCCCTTAGATCTAGGTGTCTCACTAGTGTCTACTGCCTTTGGTACATCTACAGTGTCTGTCTCGTCGACCTGGTCAGCCCATGAAATTTTCTGTTTTCCTGAAGGTGTTTCACTGGAGGAAGACACAAATTTCACTTTCTTGACCTTGACGGTTGAGTCAACCACCTTAGGTGTATTATCAACTGTAGGCTCAGGTGTCGGTTCAGGTAGGTCCTCTAAGTCTACTGACTTGTCAGTTTTCTCCTGAGGCTGAGGCACATAGTTCGCATTGAATGGTGGAGGAATTTCGTGAAAACCTAGACCTACAGGCTTCTTAGACTGTCTTTGGGCATCTAAGGCTTTTCCTAGGTTTAGGCTCGAATTCCTAAACTTTTCCAGCTTGCTATTCGCCTCTGCTACCTTAACCTTGGTCTCGGCTAGCTCTATATCCTTGTCCTTAAGACTTTTAGTTAAGGCCTCTACGTGCTCATACATTAGTTCTATCCTAACACACTGCTCGCTGAGTTTGTCTTTTAGAACTACCACGTCTTGAGCATCAGCCTTAAGCTTTTCTTTTAAATCTTGATTTATATCATTTAGGCTAGCATTTTCTATTTTTAAGTTATCATTTTGAGCAGAGATGGTTTTGTGTGATTCTAAGACTAGATTTAACCTATCATTAGAAGTAGCACACAAAGCACATAATTCTGAAAATAGAGAATAAGAAAGACTAACCTTAGAGTTATCAGATTCCATGTTGGCCATCTGAGCAGCAAACTCCAGCACGGTCTGATCATTCGCCTTCTCTACCCACATCGGACTGCTATCCCGTGTGGTCTGCTCGTCTTCGTCACAACCATTCTCAGTAACTTCAGCCATGAAAGCTCTAGCATTGGACTCAGGATGTGAACTCCAGTCATAGGTACCATCTAGCTGTCTGTCAGAAGTGACATTGGATAGAAGACCCGCTAGATTGGCTTGACCAGAAGAGGAACTCGGAAGGTATCTTTGTTGGGACTGATTTTGGAATTGTCCCTGATGTTGGCTCTGTCCCTGGTATGTCTCTACCTTTGGCCTCTGTCACTCCCTTGCGAAGTGTCCTAGTCCTTGACAGTTATAGCATTTCACCTTGGACTTATCAAACCCGATCCCCTTGTTATTCATCTGCAAATTCCTTCCAGTTCTCTTAATGAATCTTTTAACCTTCTGGGTCACCATGGCCAGTTGCCATTTAAGATCCATTTCCTCTAAGTCATCAGGGTCGACCTGATCGTAATCTTCATCCCAAAGAGCCGGATTATTGATCTTCCCTTGAACACAATTTCCATAAGCGGCCACAAACGAAGCAAGTAGATTCAGATGCTCTTCCGCTGACTTTGCGCTCATGGGCATCTTAGAATAGCTCTGACTGGTCGATGCCTGTTGGACTTGAGGTTGCGGTTCTTCCGATCTTCCTAACCCTAAGAACGCGCGATTCAGTGAGTCTTCGGACTCTGGTGGCGATGACGTTTCTCCGGTGAAAAACTCTGTAGCACTCTTCGGTTCAGCTGTCACTGATGATTTAGATGTCTTTCCAAAATACATTGCCGGATTCTGGACTTGCTCGTAATCAGTCTCAGCCTTAATCATCTCGAAGTGATATGCCCTCAACGTTCCCACAATGTCATCAAGTGATTGAGCATAATATTTGTCCTCATTCAGCTTAATCATTGCCACGTACATAGCCCATTTGGCTGGTAGGGCATCAAGAAGCTTGTTGTTCTTGTCAGTGTCCGAATACTCAATTCCATGACTTTCAAGTTCCGTTATCAGATGATAGAACCTTGTGATAATATCATCCAACTGTTCATCCTTAATTGCCTTGAAAATCGCAAACTGTTGGGTCAACAGCTCTGTACGCTTTCTACGCACCCGAGGATTACCTTCAAACCTTTTCTGGAGAGACTCCCAAAGTTCCTTCGACGTCCTTTGAGTCCGAAATGTGTGTAAAATATCTTGAGGCAAAGCCATACGGATTATGGAGAAAGCTTTGTTTTCAGCTTCAAATAGTTTCTTGTCATCCTCTTTCATCATCTGATATGACAAGACCTTTTGACGGCCTTCAACTTCAGATACTGGCGGAATGTACCCTTCATCTATGCACACCCACATGCGCATATCATTGAATCGTACAAAATCTGTAAATCTGTCCTTCCACCAGTAATAGTCCTCAACTTTCATCAGCTTAGGCGGTGCATTTGCCTTTCCAACTTCGTGATCCATCTCAAGGAATTTCTGAAGATTTGACATCTTTTAACTCCTTAGATTCGATGGTCAATAGAATCGAAGGCTCAGCAGATTCGAATGTCAGCAGAATCAAAGCACAGAATCGAAACAGTAACAGACTCGAAATAACTCGAAACAACACAGATTCGAGATCCAATTCGACTGAAGTAACAGATTTGAAACAAAGTAGATTCGAAACTCACTGAAATTGACTCGAAAGGAGCGTATTTAGGTTAGACTCGAGACTAGAGTGAAACCCTAATTACCCCTATAGATTCGAGCGCCGCAAACTCGAAAAACGGCTAACACTTTGATTTTTTGACGTTTTACTGATTAAATCACTATTTTTCAAACGAAAAATAATGATTTCGATCAAAAACGTGAAAAAACCACAAAGTGTTTCCCGAATATGAATTTGCTAAGCTCAGAAACACGTTTTTGAGAGCAAAACCGTCCAACTAGCGTCAAGAAACCTAGAATGTATCTGATGAACACGAAGAACACCAAGAACACTCCGCTGGCTCTGATACCACTTGTAAGGTCTACGACTGCAAGATCTATCTAGACGCGTATCCGTGAACGAGTGCGGAATCCTCGTTGACGGTTAGACGGACAACTCTCAACCAACGGAACACGGAGACTATTAGACGCTGAACGAACGACACACGAACGATCCTACGTACTAATTCTCTCCGAAACGGCACTCACGTAGCTGATAAACTCGAGATCACCTCTTGCTTAATTCCTCACGAATTCTGCAAAAAGTCTGCTAATTATTCGAGTCTATCCCTAATTATAGACCCTGATTCGAGTCTGTTGTGGGCCAACCTCGAATCTGGCCCAAGGCCCATTCGAGTCTGTCCATATTGACAGTCTCGAATCTAGCCTATTCGAATCTATGGACTCATTCGAATCTATCTCAGATTCGAATGTATTCCCTTAAGAAATTCGAATCTAGCCAAAATACTTAACCTCTTAAGTGATAAAAGTTATGATATTACCTTATGATTGATTTTATCTTTGAACTTTATGTTTGAATTTCTTGTAATACGTTACATCAAGTTCAAACATACAAACACTAATAAGCATCAATCATATATAATATATTTATAGCAAACACATGCTAAATCACAATGTAAGACCACTTAGACTGCTATCGTCACACGGGATGTACCAACACTTCAGATACCTAAGGGGTACACCAGGTTTGGGTCTTTGGTATCCTAAAGACTCTAGCCTTGAACTAATTTGATATTCAGATTCTAATTTTGCAGGTTGCAAGCTAGACAGAAAGAGCACAACAGGTGGATGTCAACTCCTTGTTGGAAAGTTGATCAGTTGGTGCAGCAAGAAGCAGAATTCTGTTTCTACTTTTATTGTTGAAGCTGAGTACATAGCTGCTGGAAGTTGTTGTGGGCAGATTCTATGGATGCAGCATCAGCTTGAGGATTATGGCCTCGTATATAAGAAAATACCTATTCTATGTGACAATACAAGTGCCATAGCTATCTCCAACAATCCAGTCTTCCACTCTCGAACAAAGCATATTGAGGTCAGACATCACTTTATAAGGGATTACATCCAAAAAGGTAATGTGAAGGTAACTTTTGTTCCCACAGAAGAACAGCTTGCAGACATTTTCACCAAACCTCTTAATGAAAACAGGTTTAACTACCTTGTAAGCAAGCTGGGTATGTTAAATAAAATTGACTTGGTTTCATTGATGTTCAAAAGTCACTTGATCAAATCTACTAAAATTTTATAGAACAGCTTAGACTATACAGGTTTTATCTGCCCTACACTTAGCCAGTTTCTGAAAATTTGAACAGGTTTGACAAAATCAGTTTTTCTTCCCAAACCTATTCTGTTGTTCGCATCTACAACCTGCTCACTCTTTTATCTATCATACAATGCAAAGCCTTGTAACCTGTTCAGCTACTAAACAGGTTTGACCATGAAACCTGTTCTCATATAGCTGCACAGGTTTCATAAACAGCTTACAGAATGATCAGTGTTTTATGAAACTGTTTTATCACAAGTTTATACAATAGCTTAGAACACCAATATTTAATTAACATTACTTCACATTTAAGTTAGTTAAATTATGTATTTATTTATCTTAATTACCTATGGATAATGTGTGTTACGTGTGTTAGTGTTTAAAAAGGTCAAGTTGGTCTGACAAACGTGCTAACGTGGTAAACCGAAAGGTTTTCCGTTAATAACATTTCAAATCAACCGCACAAACCTTTCTCTCTCCTACTCACTCACATTCAAATCTTATAAATACCCAAATCACTGTTTCATCTTCTTCTTCCTTGCTGCTTTCATAACCATCTAAAAACCCCTAAAAGACTAAATGTCTAGAAATCGTGCATCACTCCTACTTTCACAAATGGCCTCCCAAAATAACCACTTTGTTCACAAGTTTCTTGGTGATGACGTTGAAAAGCACCCCTCTGTCAACACGATGCTAAATATTAAACCCACCAACTATATTGCAAACCATTCTCAAAAACTACATTGGGAAAGGTTCTGAAGAAATGGTGGATTTTTTGAAATCTCATCCCCTTCACTATGCTATGACTGCCCCCTGGTGTCATGCTCTAGGAGATGGTCTATGAGTTTTGGTATACATGCTCCTATGATCCTGCTACCAAAACAATCCTGGGAACCATTCTCAACACCTCCAAAAACTACTGAGATCATGACTACTCTTCATTGGGAAGTACTCCACCTTCCAAGTGCTAAAAAGTATGAAAAGCCACAGCTGGAGAATGAACAGATGGGCAACCTACTACGCTGCTGTGGTGTAGCAGAACCAAGGGTGGCTACAACCTTGTTCAGGAGGGACCTCCCCCCAACTTACAACTTTCTCTTCGCCTCAGTGGTGATGAGCTAAAGTTGAAAAGTTGGTTCCTTCGACCATTTTAGTAGGGATAAAATTCCAATAGCCCTACAGTTCGTGGATGGGACTACTCTTAAAATGGCCAAATGGATTTTCCTAAATCTGAGGAACTTGGTGGAGCAAGAACAGCGTCCAGCTACTATTAGATACGTCAGATTTTTTAGCCTAATCTTCAAGCATGTTTGTGGTGAGCAACTCTACAACTCTCAGCCTTACCTGACTACTATCGTATTTCCTGTCATAGGGAACTCGGTATTTTACACTCCAGTTCTTGATGATGAACCTTCTTTAGCAACACCAATGAGGAGGTTGCTTGGTTTGGTGGAAGGACCTTCTACTCAGGAGGTGGATCCAATCACTGCTCTCGCTGAAAAATCCTTATCACGGTCTAAAAAGGCAAAATGTGCCTTGAAGAATTGTGAAGCTGGGCCTGTCATTAAGAAGGCTAAAACAACAAAGTCTACACCCTCAGCCTTCATGGCTGAGGGGGAGCAGGCTGGTCTCCCTGGTTCATCTGTTGAACATGGCGCCTTTGTGGCTGGTCCCTTTGTGGCACCTGAGACTATGGAACATGTTCTATTTCCTGTTTCTAGCCCAGTCTCCCCACTAGTCCAAACACAACAGCCTCAATCCCCCACTCTATCATACAATAGGCAAAGAAGAAAATCCTTAGCCAAAAACAAAACCCCCACCACCCAAACAAGCCCCTCTGACCCCTCTTAACAGGAGTCAGTTGAAAAATAAACAACCACTGCTGCCTCTACTTCTCCCCGTTTAGGAGTAGGTGCAGCCACTTTGGAGGAGGCTTCACTTCAAACTAAGCCCTCCCAGGGTCAGTCTGAGCCCTCTGGTTCCTCACCAAGCCTCTTAACAGGAGCACTCTGCACTCCACATTGAGTCGACACAGTTCCCTCCTCATATTTCTTCTACACCTACTGAGTTTGCACAAGGTGCCAAACCTGCTGGTACAAGCTAAGCAGCAGATCAGCCTTCTCATTCTGCTCCTTATGATGCAGCTGCTCAATCCCAAACAGCTGCTGAACGACCTACAACCCAAGCTGATGAGCCTCAGGGTATAGAACAACCCTCTAGTGAAGCTTCTCCCTAAGTGCACATTCCCTCATTAGCTTTCACCACTGATGATGTTGAAATGCACATCTCCTTTCCCCATGAAGAGGTGCATCCACACCAAGGCACTACTGAGGGAACCACCCCTGGTCTTGATGAAGGTGTTACCATGCCAGTGACATTTGAACAGCCTCACCTCATGAAGTAGTTACAGCCACTAATGAAGGTATTCTTAACCCTTCCAAGCTGTGTCACATGACTTTTCCCAGGCAATGGAACTCCTTTCAAATGTTCCTTTGCCATCCCACGGTGACCCCCACACTCCTCAATCCTCTCCATCACACTCGTCTCCATCCACACAATCAACTCATACTCCCCCATCCCCCAATGACCTTTCTTTGAAGAAACAACTGTCTGTGGTGTCCAACAAAGTTAGTTCTTTGGAAACATCTATGACTTCCCTCCCTTCTACTATTGCAGACTCCGTGTCTACACATCTTAAAGGTTTTCTTGATTCCATCAAGACTTCCTTTCCAACCCCTACTCCCCAGCCTTGTCATTCCTCATAGCTGCTTGCACGAACTACAAAGCTGCAACAACTCTCATCCTCCCTCTCATCAACTCTAGCTCACCAACAGGACTCTGTGTCGGGCCTGATAGCTGTTTCACAACTACTTTCAGGTATTGCTGAAACCTGCTCTACCATACTGCCCTGCACACTGGCCTCTCTAAATACCTTAGTGGTATCCTTGTCAAACACAATGGCAGCAGGCATTGATGATATGCATGAGTCTCTTGAAATAAGTATTGTACAGCTTCAAAGTCTGGTGTTCACTGACACTGACACGGCTGCCATTTCCTACCTCTCCACCTTTGCCGCTTCCTATTCCTCTACTCTTCAAACCTGTGTTACCCAGTTAGCAGAGGTTTAGGACAGCCTGGCTTTCTTAGTGCATAGCCTGGTTGGTTCAAAACATGTTACCAAACCTACTGCAGGCCAGCCTGTTGGATCCGTTCCTTCAGGCAGAACTGGTGTTGAAGGATCTGTGCCATCTCCTTCAAAGGGGGAGAAATCTGCCTCGAAGACAAATGGTAAGGGGGAGAAATCTTCATCTCCCTCTAAGGAGAAATCAGCTTCAGTTGGCCAAGCAGCAGGTCACTTATAAACTGGTGATGCTGCAAGTACTTCCACTGTCTCTGAAACAGCCGCTCAGCCTACTCAAGCTAGATCTCCAAGCCATGCACCATCAAAGGGGGAGGAATATATTCCTGGGGACAGGCCAAGCAGAAGGAGACACTTAATTTTGGAAGAAACTGAAGAAGAAAAAGAAGAAAAAAAGGAAACTGAAATAGTTCTGACCAGAGCAGCAAAGGGGAAAGGGAAAGCCACTGTGGACAATGACTGTCAGAAGGCCCTTCAACTGAAGTATGACCAAGCTCAAGCCAAAGACATGGGTCTTGCATTGGATACTTATTATCAGTGGAAACAACAGCAACTTGAGATTTTTTGAAAGCAAGAAGAAGGAAGCAGCCTCTGCCAAAGCTGTTAAAGCCTTTGAAACCAAGGAGGCAAGAAAAGTCAAAATGCCCTCCTTGGATGTACAAAGGAAACTGATGGAAGCTGCAAATAATTCAGTGATTGGTAAAGAGGGTGAAAAAGAGCAGAGCTCATAGCTCTTAGTGACCAAGACACAGCCTGTATCTTCATCAGCTAAAGCCCAACTCCACTTTGACAATATGGAAAGAAAGAAGTTCTTTGATGTTGCAGACAGAAGACATTCCAAAGAAACAATTGTCAAATCTGTCCCCATCTTAAGAATAGGTAAACAGTGGAGACTTCAAATTACATGGCTCGGTGCTGATGGTCCTGAATTGGAAGCCTATGAATCCACTAATGTTGCATGCATGAGATATAGAGAATGGGTTGAACTTGCTATTGCCATGAGCATATCCAATCTGAGACTACGAAAACTGTCAGCGCATATGTCCAGAAGCTGATGGAGAAATTAAAAGACCTGGGCCTGATCTCTGAAGAACTGAACAAGGGTACCTAACAAGGGGAACCCCAAGATCAAGCCTAGGAGACAAAAGAAGGATACAGAGCTAGAGGAGCTAATCATGAGGATTGAATATGGTATGTATGCCGTTGAAATTAGAGGAATCGATCATAGCCAACCCAAGGGAGTTGAGGCTGAAGAAGGCTATTTTATTGAAGAACCCCAAGTAGGAGTTTTCTTTGCGGATCCTCTCTCTAAAAGGATGTGTTTCCAGAGTGCTTCTGACCTTCATAAAGCTGGTCTCAAGCAAGTCATTGCCTTCAGACTCTCAAATGCATTTGAATAGCATGCAAGATGGAGGGTTATCATTTGGGAACAGCTTAAGGTTTTCTACGAAAAAGGAGAACTTGAAAGTCCAGATTTCATGTTCCACATGAGTGAGTTAGAGGTAGACCTGGCAATATGGGACACGACACGACAAACACGACACGTATACCACACGAAATTTTCGTGTAAAGGTTTGGTAAATTCGTGTTTCTTGTCCAAACAAGTTGACCTGTTTTTGAAATTCGTGTTTCGTGTCTTACACCTGTCAAACACGAATTTACCTATATAAACTCATATAAGACACGTGTAAAATACATGTGACACGGTGACACGTCTAAGACACAGAATTTTGTAGTGTTGTTTGATACTTGGATTTATATGTTTTTGATTTGGAATTATATATTTTGTGAGAACTTGGATTTATATGTTTTGGATGTTGGAAACATGGAATTAGATGTTTTGGAAGATGGAATTTTTGATTTGTAAGTTCATATTTTTGTTAAAAATTTGTGTCTAATTCGTTTACAGGTTGTGTGTTCGTGTGTTCGTGTGACACGGCTAAATTGCGTGTCGTGTCACGGGTAACACGAATTTCATCTGTGTCGTGTACAGGTTTCATAACCAGACACGTTTTTTATTTCGTGTCGTGTACAGGTGTGGCAAATTTGTGTCGTGTAAATTTCGTGTCTGACCTCTTACACGACACGAATACATGAATTGCCAGGTCTAGTTAGAGGACATTGCTGCCAGTCTGGAACGAGCTTATAAGAAAGCTGAACAACAACAACAACAACAACTTCAAGGTCCATCTACTGGTGAAGAGTAGATGAAGAATGGAAGATGTCCATTAGTTGGACAGGCTTACCAGTATTTGCTCCCAACTTTAACAGTGCAAATGTGTATAATTTTCTTGTACATAGGTTGTAATTTACTTCAATGTTGTATTCTCAATTCAGCCAATGTAATGTAAAAATATATAGTGATTACTGATGGAATCAGCTTAGGCTGAATATTGCAAATAGGGGGGATTGTTAGGCACAAAAAGGCCGCAATCAAACCTGTTCTATATCACAGGGGGAGATTTTCAATCAAACCCATTTGATACACTTAAGGGTATAATTTAAGGCCTCTTAATGCCTTATTGAAACCTGATAAGTAATTTGCAATATAAGCCCAAAGCTGCTCACCCTGTTACATCAGTTGTAACTTGGTAGATTGCCCAAGCTGTCCAAAACTATTTGACAGGCTTGGCATAAACTGCCTACGCTGTTCATATCTGTTGAACAGCTTAGACCCATGGGAAGTGTTCTGTTCTTCTTGAACAGTTACTATTCTTTGGTCATACACTTTATGGAATCTGTTTCCATGTCATCATGTAAAGTCTTGGATGTGAAGATCAGTTTACAAGTCGCAGACAAAGTGGAAAATCAGAAACTGCTTTTACTGCCTAAGTTGTTCTGATACATGAAGACAAATAGGTATAAGGTCACCTACCTACGGATCCAATCTTGACGCGACACCTTCCAACGAATGCGAAATCCTCGTTAGGGGCTTAAAGGAATGATCACGCAACACGAAACATAGAGACACACACTATGATAGACGTAAACCCGAATGTCCCGACACGTGATTCTCTCCAAGAACAAACCGAAATCTCTCTGCAAGTTCGTAATCGCCCGGACACTTAATTTCTACAAAGATGGTTAATCAAAACTGATTAACTCTTAATTATAGGCCTCAGATTCGAACTTGGCCTGGAATAGTTCGAGAAGGCCCAAGCCCACGAACATATCCACTATAAGTTCGAATCTAGGCCTTTCAACTTATTCTAGAACTTGTCTTTGAACTTGTTCTAGAACTTATGTTTGAACTTACCTTTGAACTTATGTTTGAACTTATTGTAAAACATCAATTACAACCAAGTTCAAACATATATACAATCAATATCAATCTCAAACATATATCAAACATGTATTAATATGCAATTACGAACAATTTGACTATTACAAATTTGACTATTACAAAATATCATCTATACTTAGACTGCTATCGTCACACAGGATGCACTAACAGACTCCCCCTTGACGATAGCTTCTAACTATGTATATTTTGTCTAAGTACTATGTCTATACAAACTACTACCTGCATATAATCCCAGCTCTATACAAACCCTTACCACTTTTTGGAACTTCCTACCTTCAGATCTCCAGCCTTCGTGGAAGAAAATTGGCTGATCATGAAGCTTCTTCAGGTCATCCTTGGATAGGTTAATTAGATGCAGCGGATCGTATACTTTCAAAATTGTCTTCTCCTCTAGATCGTCCATCACTGCTTCAGCCGATTCATTGTCTACATACCACCACTTCATCTTTCCAAGTACATCTTGTGGCATAGACTTCAACGGAACTTTCTTCGAACGTCGGACTGGCTTGTAAACCTACCTATCCCAAGGTTTACCCGCATGGGGATCTATTCTCGACTCATCTTCAACTCTCTTGCCTTACCCCGACTTTATCCTTTCAAACTTTCAAGACTCCCGTCCCTTCTAATGATTTTTGCTATCACTTCAGCGTAGGGGTCGTCTCCCAAGTTAATAAGCTCCTTCCAGGCCAATTCCTTCACCTCACATTTGGGCAATGTATTAAAGACCTTTAAGGTTCTCTTCAAATACTAAAGCCCGTCTCTTCTTTTAAGCACAAACAACGACAATTCTCTGTCGAAGAACTAGCCGAGGATACCTCCGAACAGCTTCCCTGGATTTAGCAATCTCATTTTCTTCTTTATTGCAATCTCAGTCTTCTTCTTCTCCTTCTTAAACCATACCCTCATCATTTCTTCTTTCGTTTGTTCCCTTTCAGCTGGATCAGATTCTGATTCAACCATAGATGCTAAGTTACACTCATCTAATTAAATCTATCACATTCTGATCATTATATACATATTGTTCGGTCACAGGCTGCTTCGGCATAAATACTTCATCAACATCATCGTCCTCATCTTCAATAACTTTGTCATATGATTTCCAGTCCACAACTTCCTCTGGAATGAACTCCCCTTCCTCAAGCTCTTCTTTATCAAAACTTAACTCGTCTTCATCATCAAGATCCATTAACGCTTCAATCATTTCATGCTCAACATCTTTAGAAGCCTCACCTCCTTCCATACTTGACTGATTATGCTCCCCGTGAATGATTGCTTGCTGAGAAATCCTTTGGGAAAGATCTGCTAGCTGACCATCTCTTTGTGCATCTGGATCATTGCCTTCGTTATGATCTCCCCTAGCACTTCTATATTTATCATCCTTGCAGCTACTCTCCCCCTGAGCTCGTAGATGTTTCAGATTTTGCTTAATGGGAGTCTGCATCGTCTTGATTTGACACTGTTGATCAGCCACAGTTGTCCTTAAATCGGCATTTTCTTGATCTAATCGAGCATTATGTTGCTGCAGCTCTTTTACAGCTATTGATAGTTGGTAAATTTGGACTGTTTGGAAATCCACTTTTCCTTTGAATTCAATGAACCGTTGATTTTCTATGAACGAAGTCGATGTAGATGGAATGGAGGTGGATGTGGATGGAGTTGTGGTTGATGATGATGGAGCAGCTGGTAACACCGATGGAGAAGCTGAAGAGAATGGAGCTCCCAGCATAAACCTATGCCTCCTCGCCCTATGCCTAGGAACGAGAGGAACTTCTTCTTCTTCAAATTCAGATTCATCTGTCTCTTCATCAATTAGAGCTGGTCTTGTCGATCTCCTGCTAACCACTAACCGGGATCCATATCTTCTAATTATTATCTTTGGATCCTTAGCCTCAGAACTAGATTCAGACTTTGACTCCGAGGCGGTCTCTACATGACCTTCTTCCTCAGTCTATTCCCTTGCCCATTATTCTTCAACCTGGACCTCTGTGTCCATAAACTCAGTGTTAGATGGCTGATATTCATCAATCTGTCTAAAAATATCCTGAAAATCAGCTGGAGGCTCTAATACATCTTGAACCAGTTGTTCAGCAATATTTTGCTCCGCCGATGTTCCCTGTGCCCATATTTCTTCGAGAGTTTGCGCCCTCTGGTCGTATTGAGGAGCCGCCCTCGATGGGCCGGCAGCTTCCGATGATGGTCCAGCAGCTGTAGTGGGTGGTTGTGGACGAGAAGAGGTTCTAGCAACCGGAGTTCTACTTACAGGTGCTCTGTGTCGTTGCTGCTGCTGTTGCTGTTGTTGTTGTTGTTGCTGTTGCGGTTGCTGCTGTTGTTGCTGCTGCTGTTGGGCTTCACCTGTCCAATCGTCACCGTCCGGGGCTACAAAATCAGGATCTATAACTGCCCCAAACAATGGTTCCACTTGGGGCCTGACCTGCTCAGCCCTTTTAGCGTTATGGGTCTGGCAATCAGTAAAAATTCTCTTATCAATCAAGGCCACGCCACTTTGATCAGGAAGTGGTGGCAAATTCAGCAAGAAGTGGCGTATTATCATCATTGCGAAGCGGGGATACATCAAAAATCATTCCCTGATCGGAGCTGTGATCTGGTGCACAAACTCCCCGAAAAACATCTCGGAAAAACTGAACTTCTTGTTGTATACCAACGCAATCATTGCCGATTGCAATTTAGACACCATCGTGTCAAAGCCCGCCTTCTTTGGTGAAAAACACACCATTATCTTGTGGACAAGATATCGCCATTGTCCAATCAGCCCACTCTTAACATAGGAAGCGTTCGTTATGTCTTGGGCATACCCCATTCTCAAAAATGCTGCTTGCCGAATATGTAATGGAAAATCTATCAGCCCTACTTCTTGATCCTCAGAGCCTAGCTGTAAGATATGCCTCAACATGTCAACCGAAAAGACTATTGGCCGACCGCCTACTCTTGTTCTCAGTACTGTAGGTGAAACCGAGCAATCTACTTGCAGATGCACCTAAAACTGTCGCACATACGTTAGGGTAATTTGTAGGTTGTGGGTGAGTGCATAGGATACGCGAAATTGAGTCAGGAATTCAATCATCTGACGGTACGGTTGTGCTTCTGGCAATTGGAGATCCACTGCCATGACCATATTGTGCTTATTATAAAAAGGACCCTCACCCATATTTGCACACAAAATTAACACAAAATTAGTAATTAAAAAAAAAATAAAACTTGTTTATTTCGAATTTGCATAACTTCGAACTTGCATAGGTTCGAAGTCCAACTCATTCGAACTTAGACAAGTTCGAAATCATTTAAAAACCATTCGAATTTAAATAAATTCAAAATATATGTTCGAACTTGACTGACTTCGAACTTATAGATATTTCAACAAGTTCGAACTTTCTAACAAGTTCGAACCTGAAGAACAGGTTCGAAGTCTGTCACTTTCAAATTAAAAACTAAGATTTTAACCTCATTTGACTTGATCAACAGTACAATCTAGTCCTATTGGGTTCTAATCAAAGTTATTTATCAAGTATTTTAAGTTTTATCCTCTGAAACTCGTGATTTTAAACCAAGTAGTTTCAAATAGTATAAACATCAAATAAGTCCGATTTTTGTCACAATAATGTCCTAAACTACACATACTTTGTATTATGATGAGTACTATACCATATATATGTGTATGTTTGAGAAATAAAGTGAAAACTTCGAGGAATTGAAGGAAATTCGAGAAACGGCAAGTTCGAGAGTATGTTCGAGATCGCCGGAGGATATGTTCGAGAAACGAAATTCGAGGGTAGGTGCCTTAAATGAAGTACTGTTGACCTATTTATACCAACTACCTTCAAACTTAGCATAAGTTTAAACTTCCTGACAAATTCGAAGTTAAGTTCGAATTTGTCTGAATTTCGAACTTAAGTGAAAATTTTGAAAATCCTTGAATAAAATTAAACTTTTTCGTGTAACGGAAATTTACAAACTTTGCAAAATCATTCACACTAAGCAAGATATTTTCATGCAATATTTTTTTATTCAACCAAAAATGCATCCTAGTAACTTTGACCTTTTTCCTACTTAGAATAAAATAAAATAAAATAAAATAAAAATGAACTAAAATAAAATAAAATAAGAATAAAACTTAAACTACTCAAAAGTACTTTAAAAAATTTACGACCTATACTAACAGAATATTTTTGTGAGAAAGTCAAAGAAGGTTCAATCAGATAGCGATGTCAAACGCACTTTCAGTATTACACTTTCGCACTTAGGAATTTTTGATTCCTTTGATTGTTTGTCGTGATATACATTCCAAGTCGATTGTCAGTATGATTTTCCTTTTAAACATTTAACACTTTGGAATTTCCCTTGGCCTTTTCATTTATCAAGAAACTACCTTACATGTCCCATACTTAGATATACTTCTATGATCAAGGCAGACACACAATGATTATAACTTTTCGGTATTGCAAATTTTCATTAAAAGGCAAACGTTGGACACAGTTCTGTATTTACATACAACAGAGTGTCTTAGTTTGTCTTAGAGTTCCTTTAAAGTTAAAAAGACAGCGGTGACAGGTCTGTACTTACGTACAACAAAGCTACTTATCTTGCTAACTTGAGTTAAAACAGAGGTGACAGGTGTGTACTTACGTACAACAAAGCGACTTATTTTGACTCCCTCATCTTTATCAAAAATTTTCTTTTCTTTTCTTTTAAGATGTATTCTGATCTTGTTATACATCCCCTAGAAAATTTGCATACCTCATTTAAGATCATTGTCTGTATGTCTCTTACATAGAATTTAAGACCATTTGGTCATACATGTAAGATGGTTACACATATGACTTTTTCAAGATTATTTTATTAGCTCTTATGATATCCTTTGTGTATTATGCCTACCAACACATCAAACAAGAAAGTGTATATCACATAGAATTTAAAGTGCATTATGTGCGAAAGCTTATCACTTAGAGATTGTTTCGACTGTACTAATTTTCTTCACTTTGAACCTATGAATCTAAGACTTCATTCATTTTTCAATATTCTCTTTTTTTTAGATTTTTTATGGTTTTCTCTCTTTTTTCTTTTGTTTTTCATTTTTTAAGATAAGCCAAAAAAAACTAACCTACTAACTTACTATAAAAGAAAATAAAAACTAGTAAACTGCTAACTTACTATTAAAAGAAAGAAAATATACTAAGGTCAAGTTACTCTGGATACGCATACCATTTAGTTGAACTAACAACTCAAAGCTTGACTTATCAAAAGCTTTAGTGAATAAATCTTCATTATTATCTTCCGTTGCCAGTTTTACCAGTTTTATTAAGTTCTTTTAAGCACAATTGTGAAGATCTCCCCTTCCGGGGCAGTCCTCAGAGTCTAGGTCCCACTTCATGCAACACGATATCAACTATACTAAGATAGGGTAATTAAATTGCGGAATAATAAAATTACATGTACATACAAGGTTAGGATTAAGTTTACATATTTCAAAATAAAGTTATAAAAGGGTAACATCTAATCTAATCATAATATCATACATTACATCAAATCTACCTAGAACCACCACAATTGTTGTCTTCCAATCAGTACCAGAAAGATTTGTTGAGTAGTGGTCTAGAAAATCTTCAAAACTTGGATCTTGAATGACCTAAGTACTAGGTCCTGCAGGTGATTTTCCTTTGGCTTTTCCTGTAAAATATTAATGCAACATCTGTAAGCAACGCTTAGTGAGTTTATAGATTTTCAATATCAACATGCGTGTCAAGCGGAGTCATTAGTCTTAGCGTGATATGTCTTGGCTGCCGCTACAGCCCTCATGATTGAGATATAGTATCATAAGATCGGATGATGTTCAAGCCACACTCACGCTTAAGTCGTGGGGATCAGCCACATACTGGGCTAGCTACCAGTAAGTCAATATGGCGGAACATCGGAGGTCATAACCAATTCATAAGAACTGGTGAAATAGCCGGGTCTAGAACAACAGACCATAAGGGCCAGTCAAGCTGAATCAATCTATCAAATGTCTGATCAATGATGTAAGCATATGTCTTAGAAGTCATGATAGCAATGAGTCATATAGCAAAGTCAGAAGCAATATTAAATGCAATATGAGAAGATAAACAAATAGCTATCATGATTCACTGGGCAACACCCAACCATGGTGTGCACTGGTCTCAATTCAGCTGATAAATGAATGTCAATAAATCTGTCAGCATCAATATATCTCAACCAGATCTATGCATGTTCAATCTGAATATTTATTACTCACAGGTCTGGGTCTTGGTCAAACAGATATATGAATCTGCCACCTGAATTATCTCAGGATTTTGTCAATCTGTAATCTGTCAATTCTTTTCAAATCAGAGACCCGCTTTCAAGTCTTTAAGTCTTTCAATCTTTGTTTAGAATATACTGAACCTGTTCAAATTCATTCATGATAATATCATGTCAATTTCATCATCTTTATCATCATCATTTTAGTCTTTAAATTCTTTGTGTCAATGTTCAGATATCAACTGAACCTGTCCAGAATTATTATTGTCAAATCATATCAATTTCATGTCTTTCTCTTTATTTTATCTGATTCTGATAACTGATAACTCTGTTAATCATTTGATTCATTTTTCTTTAATTTTGTATAAATATCAAATAGGATATCAAATTTCGGATCATCCGGATTCGGACCATCCGGATTCGGACTAATCCGGATATGGCACCCGGATTCGGACCAATTTGAAATAGCCATTCTAATTCGGACCAATTAATCATCCGGATTCATATTCATCCGAAACCGGCATCCCAATTCGGACCAAGCACACATCCGGATTCGGATCATCATCCGAAGTAGAACTTTTATCCGAATTAATACCATCCGAACTCGGATCATCCGAGTTCGGACCAACACTTATCAAAAATAATAATTTATTATCCGAAGTATGGGATCCGAAAATGGGTTTCATCCGAATTTAGGTGTCCGAAGTGGGACATCATCCGAATTCGGGTCTCATCCGAATTCGGATCCCTGGACTTAGAAATTTTTTCCAGAAATGTTCTTGGTGTTCTTGGTGTTCTTCATACGGATTTTTGTCAAATTTCACTAAAACTCATTTATTTGATCAAGATCATCCAAAATATGATATTTTTGCCAAGAACACGTTTTCATAAAAAATTCCGATTTCATCACATTTTGGGTGATTCAAACCAAAATCTTTGTTTCTTTAGCATCTATTAACTTAATTACATCATTATCTATCAATAATTCTAACATGCATCAAGAATTTTTATGTTTTTAATCTTAAGTTTCGGTTTTTAGAGAAACCGAACCAAACCATAAAATTTCATAATTAAATGGAATTTTTACCTTGAAAATCTTGTAGATTATTGTTGATTGATCTTCCTTGTAACCTCTTCTTGATTAATTTCTTCAATTAATATGAATTTATGAGCTTGCTTGATGTTGAAGATGATGTTGCCGTGAAGTTAGAGAGAGATTAGAGAGAGAGTGATCTTTGTATTAATGATCATTAATATCTTCAATTTTGGGGTTTTATATATTCATTTAGATAATTTGTAAATTAACTCGCTAAACTTTTGTATTTTACATATCTTTTATTTTACTCAATAATGTCATCATAAATATAATTTAAAATTATATTTACTTAATTCATTTTCATATTTTATTTAATAATTGCAACATAAATAATATAATAAAATTATATTATTATCTCAAAATAACATTACATAACTGATCAAAAGTTAGGTTGTTACAGAATGGGCTCCACCACGCACAAACTTCGTCCCCGAAGTTAGTTACATTCGAACAGATTGGGATATGTTGCTTTCATGACATCTCTGGATTCCCAAGACTGATGCGAACCTTTGTGGTGTTTCCACTGGACGAGCACCATCTGTATCTCTTTGTTTCTAAGCTTCTTAGTCTTCGAGTCCAGAATACATTCTGGCTCTTCAACCACGCGAAGCTTCTCATCAATTTGCAAGTTAACATGTGGTATCTGCACTTCTCTTTCGTCTGCTAAACTCTTTCTCAAGTGACTAACATGGAATACAGGATGTATTCCAGCTAAGTCCGCTGGTAGATCAAGACGGTAAGACTGATTCCCAATCTTTTCAACGATCTTGAACGGACCAATAAATCTCGGAGCTAACTTGTTTCTTTTAATGAACCGTACCACATTCTTTATTGGAGATACTTTCAGCATCACCCAATCGTTAACTGCAAAACTGATTGATCTGTGCCGGTTGTCATAATATGACTTCTGCCTGCTCTGAGCTTCAGGAATATTTCTTCTAACAAGTTGAATCTTTTCGTGAGTCAACTGTAGAAGGGCAGGTCCTGCTATTGGCGATTCGCCTGTTTCTCGCCAACAGGTGGGAGTTCTGCATTTTCTTCCGTACAAAGCTTCAAAAGGAGCCATCTTGATTGTAGAATGATAACTGTTATTGTATGAGAATTCGACCAACGGCAAGTGGTCATCCCAGTTACCACCTAAATCAAGAATGCAGGCACGAAGCATATCTTCGAGAGTTAGAATAGTACGCTCACTTTGACCATCTGCATTTGGATGATAAGCAGTACTCATAGAAATCCGAGTATCCATCCCTTCTTGTAGAGCTTGCCAGAATCTGGATGTGAAGCGACTATCACGATCAGATACAATAGACTTTGGCACACCGTGACGAGAAATAATTTCTGTGATGTACAACTGCGCCAATCTATCGAGAGAATAAGTTTCTTTCATCGGTATGAAGTGAGCTGACTTCGTTAATCGATCCACGACTACCCAAATGGAGTCGTGCTGTCTTTTGGTCTTAGGCAACTTCGTGATGAAATCCATAGTTATATGCTCCCACTTCCAGTCAGGAACGGGTAGTGGTTGCATATCCCCAAAGGGTTTCTGATGTTCTGCCTTAACCATCTGACAGACTCTGCAGCTTTCAACACACTTACCGATATCTTTCTTCATTCCTGGCCACCAGTAATCGGCTTTCAGATCAAAATACATCTTTGAGCTGCCAGGATGAACATATAACTTGGACTGATGAGCTTCAGATAGAAGAGTGCTACGGATTGAACCATACTTAGGAACCCAGATTCGGTTTCCCTTGAGACAGTGAAGTCCCAAATGGTTCAGAGTCAGAAATTGTAACTGCCCTTTAAGATTTTCAGAATCTAAGTTCTCTTCTTTCAGCGCTTCTGTTTGAGCAACTCGAATATCTTCAATAAGATCAGAAGAGAATATAACTGGAGTTAGGGCATAACAGCACTTTTCTGGATATACTTTTCTACTCAACGCATCCGCGACAACATTTGCTTTGCCGGGATGATATAAGATCTCGCAGTCATAATCCTTGATAAGCTCCAAGGATCGACGCTGTTTCATGTTCAGATCTTTTTGAGTGAAAAGGTATTTGAGACTCTTATGATCGGTGTAGAGCTGACACCGAGTCCCATATAGATAGTGACGCCAGATCTTCAGCGCAAAGGTAACAGCAGCCAACTCAAGATCATGAGTTGGTGCACTTTTCTCATAGTCTTTTAATTGCCTTGAAGCATAGGCAATTACTTTTCCCCTTTGCATCAGAACACATCCTAAGCCAGTACCAGAGGCATCGCTATAGACAATGAAATCATCATTACCTTCTAGCAAGGCTAGGATCGGCGCTTGAATCAACTTTTGCTTCAGAATATCGAATGCCTCTTGCTGTTTATCGGTCCACACGAAAGGAGTAATCTTTCGTGTTAGCATTGTAAGCGGCACAGCAATCTTTGAGAAGTCCTTTATGAATCGCCGGTAATAACCAGCCAATCCAAGGAAACTTCTTATTTCAGAGGCATTGCGAGGTGTTTGCCATTTCTGAACGGCCTCGACTTTCGAAGGATCAACGGAAATCCCTTCGCCAGAAACAACATGGCCAAGGAACTGGATCTATAAGAATCAAAATAGAAATTCAAATTCTGATGTGAATCATAGAATAGTTATGGAAAACAGCTCAAGACATATATAATAGAGATTATACCTGTCTGAGCCAAAATTCACATTTAGAAAATTTTGCGTAGAGTCTTTCTTTTCTTAACAACTCTAGCAACTGTCGCAGATGAACGGAATGATCAGCCTCCGTTTTGGAGTAAATCAGAATATCGTCTATGAACACGACAATGGATTTATCCAACATTGGTCTGCACACGCGATTCATGAGATCCATGAATGCCGCTGGTGCATTCGTTAAGCCGAACGGCATTTCTTACTTTCAGTTGATGATACCCAGAACGGAGATCTATCTTTGAGAAATAACTAGCTCCTTGCAGTTGATCAAACAGATCATCAACCCTGGGCAAAGGATATTTATTCTTTATGGTGACTTTGTTCAACTCGCGGTAGTCGATGCACATACGGAAGGTTCCGTCTTTCTTTTTAACAAATAGAACTGGTGCACCCCACGGAGAAGAACTCGGTCGGATAAACCCCTTCTCTAACAGCTCTTGCAGTTGCTCAGACATTTCTTGCATTTCTGTAGGTGCAAGTCTGTATGGAGCTTTTGCGATAGGAGCCGCACCAGGAACCAAGTCAATACTAAACTCGACTTGACGTTCCGGTGGCACTCCGGAAATGTCATCAGGAAATACGTCTGGGAACTCACAGACGATAGGAATATCGGACAACGATTTCTTTTCAGAGTTGGATTCAGATAAAACGTAGCACAGATAGGACTCGCGACCCTTGGATAGATACTTATAAGCTTTATCAATAGAAATGAAGCAGTGATCACCTTTTCGCTTCTCGCCCTTGATCTCAAGTACTCGGCCGTCTGAAGACTTGATTCTGATGACTCGCCGGTTGCAGATAATTGTAGCCTCGTTGTTCATTAGCCAATCCATGCCGATGATGACATCAAACTCTTTTAACGGAATCGGGATGAAGTCGAGATTAAATACGATATTATCAACAAGTAGTGTGCAGTTTGGATAAACGGAATCAGCCATAACGAAATTGTTACTGGCTGTCTCAATGTCTAGTATCACGGGAAGCTTTGATGGAATCTTACATAATTGTCGTGCAAAAGAGGTTGATATGAAAGAACGACTTGCGCCAGAATCAAATAATACACGAGCCGGAATCGAGTTAAGTAAAAACATACCCGTAACTACATCAGGTGTTTCTTTTGCTTCCTCGGCTGTGATTTGGAAAGCTCGAGTCCGTGCAGTCGGCGTTGCAGCAGAACTTTTCCCCGTAGAACCTCCTGCTGATGATTGAGACTGATAACGTGATCCGCTTCGACACTGGTACATGAAGTGTCCTCTCTTACCACACTTCGCACATCCTCGTCCCTGCTGTGGACATTCCTCACTGCTGTGACCGATCATATTGCACGCAAAGCAAATAACATCTTCTGGATTGCACAACCCCATGTGTGATTTTCTGCATCTCTTGCAGAATCGTGGTTCATTCGTTAGGGAATAAACTTGTGCTTTCTGTTGTGAACTATGCTGAGATTGTTGGGACTGAGACTTATTCGGCCTAAAGAATCTGCCAAATCGCTGTTTCTTTGGAGGAGACGGATTCATCGGGTTAGTAGACGGAGCATAGAGCTGATCGCCGTACTCTAAGTATCCTCGCTCGATCTGTCTGGCTGCTTCTACCATTTCCAAATAACTCTTGTATTTAATAGCGCTCATCGGATGTCTGTATCTAGGATTGAGTCCTACACGGAATCTATTCATCTTTCTTTCTTCGGTAGCTACTTGGTATGAAGAGTAACCGCATAGTCGTGAAAACTCGTGTTCGTATTCGTCGACTGTCTTCGTTCCCTGAGTCAGCTGCATCAATTGTACTTCCATCTTATCTCGTTGATCGATCGGGCAGTACTTTGCATTGAACATATCAAGAAACTGGTTCCACTCTAGAGTCTGAATTATTTCTTCACCATAAATACTCCTCTGAGTTTTCCACCATGCACGGGGAGCTCCGACAAATAACGCGGACGCATAACTCACTTTCTTAGAGTCTAAGCAATCAGAAATCCGGAAGATTTCTTCAGTGTGGCTAATCCAATCCATCGCCTGAATCGGATTAACTGTTCCTTCAAAATTCAACGCACCGCTAGCTTTAAAATCCTTAAACTTGCAGCCTTTTGGCTGAGCAATTTGAGTTTCGGGATTTGAATTATCAGAATCAGATTCATTGGTCTGGACTTGCTTTTCTTTTCTTTTATTCTTTTTATCTTCACGTCTTTTAGCTTCGGCCTCATCTCTGGCCTGAAACTGTTCTTGCATTATTTTGTTCTGTTGTTCTGAGTGTTGGGCTAGAATTGTTGCATCATTTCAAACATTTGTTGTGGGTTCATGTTGCTGGGAATATCACCTGATCCTGATCCTGACATCTTCTACTGAAAATTAAAATCAATTAACTATCAGTTTATAGACTTAGATCTATGTACCCTTTTTCCCATCCTAACAGTCTGTACATCCTATCTCAGTTCAAACCACCTAAATGATTGATACATATGTATTGCTTCAGTTTGAGATCAAGTATACTTACGTAATACTTGATTCACTCAAACTAGTGCTCTGATACCATCCTGTGAAGATCTCCCCTTCCGGGGCAGTCCTCAGAGTCTAGGTCCCACTTCATGCAACACGATATCAACCATACTAAGATAGGGTTATTAAATTGCGGAATAATAAAATTACATGTACATACAAGGTTAGGATTAAGTTTACATATTTCAAAATAAAGTTATAAAAGGGTAACATCTAATCTAATCATAATATCATACATTACATCAAATCTACCCAGAACCACCACAATTGTTGTCTTCCAATCAGTACCAGAAAGATTTGTTGAGTAGTGGTCTAGAAAATCTTCAAAACTTGGATCTTGAATGACCTAAGTACTAGGTCCTGCAGGTGATTTTCCTTTGGCTTTTCCTGTAAAATATTAATGCAACATCTGTAAGCAACGCTTAGTGAGTTTATAGATTTTCAATATCAACATGCGTGTCAAGCGGAGTCATTAGTCTTAGCGTGATATGTCTTGGCTGCCGCTACTGTCAGACCCTCTGATTTCTCAAAGGTCTCAAGTCTAGGTCCCATTAGCAATGCAATATCAATCAGGAAACTAAGATAAAATTAACAGTTGCGGAATAAAAGTTAATTACAAACAGAGACAGAATTTTAAGTAGCAAGGTACAAACATCTAGACTATTACATCAAATCACATATTATAAACTAGACCCGAATCCCAAAGCTCTATCATCAGCTAAGTACCAAGGTGTTGGAACAGGTTCTAATGTACTTCAAGCTCTTTCAAGTCCCGACCTAAGAACTAGGTCCAGCCAATTCTTTGCCTTTACCTGAAAAATAATAATGCAACAACGGGGTAAGCTTAATTGCTTAGTGAGAATGTAGAATTTCACATTTAACATGCAATTATGAACGCGGAAGCACATGCACTGCACTCGGCTCATGCACGGCTCAGCTCTATATGCACTGCACTAGGCTCATGCACAGCTCAATCTCGAAGGGACATTGGCCAATTATGCTCTTTTGATGCGCGACTTTGCTCAGCTCCCAGTTATAAAACTGTTGTTGCTCTTGAGACTTTTAGACAAATTCATAAGGAATGCTCGGATGATGATAAATCCATACACACGCATCATTAGTGGGGATCAGCCACGTACTGGGCTAGCTACCAGTAAAAGCTCTATATGGATATCATCGGAATGCTCAGCTCTAGCTACCCTCTGTGCTTTCATCACGTAAATCAGCACATCATAAGCCTAACATTAACCCAACACTGAGCAATAGTGATGGTGTTAAGCTTAACAATCAAATGACTCGTCAAAGAATAGAATCTGGAAGAATAAATGCTCAGCTCAACAAATCATAGTAAATATACTATGATGATATATAATAAGCTCAAGATCAGAATGCCAATAAAATCAGGATCATGCAAAAAAAGTCTCAATTCACATAATTTGCAGTTAAAGTAAAATCTACAACTCACTGTTACTGGCTATTTGTGCTCTTTTAGTTTCTGGCTCTGGCTCTGTTGCTCACAATCTGTAGTGGATTAGAACCACTATCTGACTTATATCAGACTTTCAGATGCTCGCCATTTTGCTCGTTGCTCAATCTGTTATTAATATCATTTCTGATATTTATTAGCTCTTATATCATCTGAATAATATATATATTCAGTGTTCATTCAATTCAATAAGCTCAAGGTTCTTTCGTTGGTCTTTTAATCTCAATATCTCATTAGAACCTTTCTTAGTTTTCATTTGCTCAATATAATTCTTAAGAAAGCATGTCTAATCATGTCATATACTTACTTGATGTTTATATGCTCATAAAGTTGCATTTTCGGAATCTAATCATATGTGATCATGCATATATTCATATGTTTTCTAATTGATAGTATTTCTTAAGTTTATAGATCTTTGATTTTAATGATTAATCATTCATATTTATATATGGAAATCTGTTGTGTATTTTGAATTATAAAATCACATCCGGATTAGGACCAACCGAATTCGGATCATCCGGATTCGGTTCTAGGTCATCCGAAATGGCATATCCGAAATGGTGTATTTGATCCGAAGTGATACAAGATCCGAATTAGAAAATCTGAATTATGTTTGAGTTGAGATCCGAAATTGGTCCGAAATGGGGTCATCCGAATTAGCATCATCCGAAATGGGCCATCCGAATTAGATATTTTATCCGAAGTAGGGCTTCATCCGAATTCGGTCTCATCCGAATTCGGATCCCATGACTTCATAATTTTTTTCCAGAAATTGTTCTTTGGTGTTCATCTTTTATACTTACGGATTTTTCATAAAATTTCCCAAAAATCCATTTTATCAACATGCAACTTAACATAAAGTTGTATTATCATTATTTGGTTGATTTTATACTATTTTCCTTATCATTAACACCTTATTTTGATCAAGATTGTCCAAAATATGCACCTTTTGCCAAGAACACTATTTTATCAAAAATTTACATTTTCTTGCTTATTTTGGACAATCCGACTCATGATTTCTGTTTCTATAACTTCAAATTACTTAATTACATGATTTCAATTCATTTATTCTAACATGCAACACAATTTCATGTTATAATTCTTTTGATTTTCGGTTTTTCTTTAAAACCGAACTAAACTCATAAAATACCGAAATTTAGATGAGTTTTACCTTGAAATCTTGTAGATAATTGTTGTTTGATGTTTGTTGTAACCTTCTTTGGTCTTGAATCTTCAATTAATACAAGAATTAAAGAAATTTCTTGACAATTTCTTGAGAAACCGATTTGTAGAGAGAGAAAGAAGAGAGAGAGAGAGTTTTTTGTGATAATGATCTTAAGTGATCATTAATTTGGCTTTTATATATTAAATTGGTCATATTTGAATTTAACCCACTAAATTTTTGTATTTTACATCTTTCTTAATTTTTTTTTTTTTTCCAAATAAATTTAAAACAATTATATAATTTAATTAAATAAATTCATTACTTAATTAAATTATAAATCAAATAATGTAATAAAATTACATTATTAGCTTAAGATCAGATATTATGTATTTGGTCAAAAGTTAGGTTGTTACAGAATGGGCTCCACCACGCACAAACTTCGTCCCCGAAGTTAGATATGTTCGAACAGACTTGGGCAGATAGCTTTTATGATATCCTGATTCCCAATGACTGACACGAACCTTTGTGGTGTTTCCACTGAACGAGCACCATCTGTATTTCACATCTTTCTATTTCTTTAAGATTCTTACGTATAAGAATTTCAAATTTCTTCTCGTAGTTCATATTTGATTCAATAATTCGCTGTTTGTTTATTTTAGGAATTCTGAATTATTATTCATACTCGTATTATATGAGCTTCATGCTTTTCGCCATAATCAATCCAGATAGCAACTCAATACATGAGTTAGCTCATATATCTCTTTCATTCGATCTTGAGTCAGTTATGGCTTTTAAATCTCTCCTCTATACTATTGCAAAACCTTCATGGGCTAACTTTATGCAATTTCATAAGCGATTTTTATGGCTTCTGAGATTTTATTCAATTCAGCTATTATCTCTATATATATCAGTTAGCTCATATCTCTCTTTCATTTTCCTTTGAAACTAGCCGTAAAGCTTTTGGAAGTCTGATATCTGTACTTTATGTTTCTTTTATTGATGATGTTTCAATCATCAATCGCTTAACTGATTTCTGATTTATGCTGTCTTGCTGTGAAGTCTTAAAATTTTTCTTCGCTCTACTAAACAAATGAAATCAATCCTTCTGCGCAACAATCGGAGTCAACTCTTCGCGTATCGACTTCATCTCAACTTCCTTGGTCTCAATTACGCTGTCATATCCGCTAAATCCTTTATGTAAGCAACCTCTCGAGAAGCAAAATCCTCCAAGATGATCGAGTGTTAGAAGCCAAGGATGAGAGTTTGAGGCAAAATGTTGAAATACTGCATCTTAAAGCTCGCCGAACCAAACAAGAGTTCGAACAGAGAATTCAAAGTTTGGAGTTACGATCGTCCACATCTTCTTCGCAATGGTTTTAGCAGTTAAGAGATATTTCAGGCAATTCGAATATGATCAAGAACTTGAAGAGATCATACGCTTTAGAATCTTCCAGCGAATAGGGAATATTAACGAGATGAAAAACAAATGTTATACAAAATCGAATTCCAAGGAAATGATTTTGATAGAACTCGACAATTTGCTTAGGTTTTCTCGGTGTGATTCGTTAGACACGACGACAGATTCTGTTATTGAAGTCAGGTCTCGAGTTATCAGGGTACCAAAACCGTCTCCACGACCATTTAGATCATCTTCTACTTTATCGTCCTCGCCTGCCTCTATTAGTTCACTGTGTCATTCGGTCAAGAGGTTTCGACAAAACAATAATCTTTGATTCTGTTTAATTATGTGCATATACTTAGGTTTGAATCTTCATTGGTGAATTTCTGAATTCATAATTACTTTATTCTTTTAACAGAAGCTTTTATTATATGTGCAGTTAGATAGAATAAATATTCTATATTGGACATCTCACTAGTCTCGCATCGACATAATGAGAATCCAACACTTATGTTTATATTGGTTTTTAACATCTCATTGGCCATTTATGACCAATCGCTTGACTTTACAAAAATCTCAATCTATTTCTTTATTACTCTCGCTTTGTGCCTCTGACTTCTTTGATTCTCACTCAAGTTGTCATTGAGTGCTTAATCACTTGTTTCAATAATTCTCTTCTTAATAGGTTTTATTTAATTAGCAACTTCTACCTCTGTCTCATTATAAGACACGCTGTAATCTTTCAGATTACAAGGATTTAAGAAGTAGCTTGTGTTTAGGATTATATTTAGATTTCTTTCGGGTTTTGAATCATACATGATTCAGATTACAATACCTATATTGCCTATAGGTATAATTTCTTATTGGACATGTATTTATATCGTAACTTCAACTGATACAACCCATATGTCATCCGCATTATTCATTATCGATGACAGGGTTGTACAGTTAACTCACTACTTATGTTGGAATTGAAATTCATATGATAACAGAATTAAATCATTTTAGCATATAAGAAAAACTTAGTATTTGTTACCATTGTGGTCTTTTGGTGTCTCTGGTGTCTCCTCGGCATCCTCAGCAGTAATATGGAAAGCTCGCGCCTTTGCTGTAGGTATCATTGTAGTACTCTGTTGAATTGCTCTGCCAACTGGTTGTTCAGGATTAGTAAGCACGCGTGTATTCGGGCAATGTTTGGCATAATGTCCACGCTCACCACAGTTGTAGCATACATCGCTTCTTTCTGGGCACTCGTCGCTTCCATGTCCAATCCAGTTACAAGTGTAACAGGTCACATCTATAGGGTTGCAGCGTCCGCTATGAAATTTGTTACAACGTTTGCACGATCGCGCTCCTGACTGTATGGAGTAAACTCTAGTCTTCTGAGGTGTAGAGGATGCTTGTGATTGCTGCTGACTGGACTTTGATGAACTGAAGAATCTACTGGATTTTTGTTTCTTAGGTGGAGATGGACATGTAGGACTTATAGCCATCATAACCGGTTCACAACTCAAATCTGTGAATTCCCGCTCCACCATTCTTGCTGCTTCCACTATACTGAGATACGTCGTGAACTTTATGTTGCTCATTTGTCTTCTATATATTGGATTCAGACCCAGTCTGAATCGGTTTATCTTACGCTCTTCTGTTGCTACTTGATATGACGAGTAGCCGCAAAGTCTCGAGAACTCATGTTCATATTCATCAACGGTCTTGGTTCCTTGCTTCAATTGCATCAACTGCATCTCGAGTTCGTCTTGTTTGTCTGTTGGACAGTATTTGGCGTTGAACATCTCCAAGAACTGCTCCCAGTCCAGTGCCATAATTGCTTCCTCACCGTAGATGCTTCTTTGTGTTTTCCACCAGGCTCTAGCAGCTCCAACGAACAGCGCTGTAGCAAACTTAACTCTATTGCTGTCCAGACATTCTGAGATACTGAAGATCTCTTCAGTATGACTTACCCAATCTAACGCTTGTATTGGATCTACTGTGCCTTCAAACGTTAAGGCACCACTCGCTTTGAAGTCTTTGAATCTACAGCCTTTTGGCTGCACAACTCGCTTATTGACGTGCTCATTATCGGATTCCGATTCGCTTGACTGTTCAGTTTGCTTCTTTTTATGTTTATTTCTCTTTTCAGTTTTCTTTATTGATTCAATTTGCTCTAGCATAAACTTGTTTTGTTGCTCATTATTTTGGGTTATTAGTTGTTGCATCATTTCCAGGACTTGCTCTGGGGTCATGCCACCTGATGGTCCACCTTCTCCTGACATAGCTCTGAAATTCAAATCACTAAACATTTAGATCATTAGCCTAGCACATTGTACCCTTTCATGCCCCGTCCTACTAGTCTCTGAATCCTATCTTAGTTCAAGCCATCCTGTCATGATTGATACTATAGCATTGCACAAGTTTGAGATCATGTATTACACGTAATACAATGATTCACTCAAACTATTGCTCTGATACCATCCTGTCAGACCCTCTGATTTCTCAAAGGTCTCAAGTCTAGGTCCCATTAGCAATGCAATATCAATCAGGAAACTAAGATAAAATTAACAGTTGCGGAATAAAAGTTAATTACAAACAGAGACAGAATTTTAAGTAGCAAGGTACAAACATCTAGACTATTACATCAAATCACATATTATAAACTAGACCCGAATCCCAAAGCTCTATCATCAGCTAAGTACCAAGGTGTTGGAACAGGTTCTAATGTACTTCAAGCTCTTTCAAGTCCCGACCTAAGAACTAGGTCCAGCCAATTCTTTGCCTTTACCTGAAAAATAATAATGCAACAACGGGGTAAGCTTAATTGCTTAGTGAGAATGTAGAATTTCACATTTAACATGCAATTATGAACGCGGAAGCACATGCACTGCACTCGGCTCATGCACGGCTCAGCTCTATATGCACTGCACTAGGCTCATGCACAGCTCAATCTCGAAGGGACATTGGCCAATTTATGCTCTTTTGATGCGCGACTTTGCTCAGCTCCCAGTTATAAAACTGTTGTTGCTCTTGAGACTTTTAGACAAATTCATAAGGAATGCTCGGATGATGATAAATCCATACACACGCATCATTAGTGGGGATCAGCCACGTACTGGGCTAGCTACCAGTAAAAGCTCTATATGGATATCATCGGAATGCTCAGCTCTAGCTACCCTCTGTGCTTTCATCACGTAAATCAGCACATCATAAGCCTAACATTAACCCAACACTGAGCAATAGTGATGGTGTTAAGCTTAACAATCAAATGACTCGTCAAAGAATAGAATCTGGAAGAATAAATGCTCAGCTCAACAAATCATAGTAAATATACTATGATGATATATAATAAGCTCAAGATCAGAATGCCAATAAAATCAGGATCATGCAAAAAAAGTCTCAATTCACATAATTTGCAGTTAAAGTAAAATCTACAACTCACTGTTACTGGCTATTTGTGCTCTTTTAGTGTCTGGCTCTGGCTCTGTTGCTCACAATCTGTAGTGGATTAGAACCACTATCTGACTTATATCAGACTTTCAGATGCTCGCCATTTTGCTCGTTGCTCAATCTGTTATTAATATCATTTCTGATATTTATTAGCTCTTATATCATCTGAATAATATATATATTCAGTGTTCATTCAATTCAATAAGCTCAAGGTTCTTTCGTTGGTCTTTTAATCTCAATATCTCATTAGAACCTTTCTTAGTTTTCATTTGCTCAATATAATTCTTAAGAAAGCATGTCTAATCATGTCATATACTTACTTGATGTTTATATGCTCATAAAGTTGCATTTTCGGAATCTAATCATATGTGATCATGCATATATTCATATGTTTTCTAATTGATAGTATTTCTTAAGTTTATAGATCTTTGATTTTAATGATTAATCATTCATATTTATATATGGAAATCTGTTGTGTATTTTGAATTATAAAATCACATCCGGATTAGGACCAACCGAATTCGGATCATCCGGATTCGGTTCTAGGTCATCCGAAATGGCATATCCGAAATGGTGTATTTGATCCGAAGTGATACAAGATCCGAATTAGAAAATCTGAATTATGTTTGAGTTGAGATCCGAAATTGGTCCGAAATGGGGTCATCCGAATTAGCATCATCCGAAATGGGCCATCCGAATTAGATATTTTATCCGAAGTAGGGCTTCATCCGAATTCGGTCTCATCCGAATTCGGATCCCATGACTTCATAATTTTTTTCCAGAAATTGTTCTTTGGTGTTCATCTTTTATACTTACGGATTTTTCATAAAATTTCCCAAAAATCCATTTTATCAACATGCAACTTAACATAAAGTTGTATTATCATTATTTGGTTGATTTTATACTATTTTCCTTATCATTAACACCTTATTTTGATCAAGATTGTCCAAAATATGCACCTTTTGCCAAGAACACTATTTTATCAAAAATTTACATTTTCTTGCTTATTTTGGACAATCCGACTCATGATTTCTGTTTCTATAACTCCAAATTACTTAATTACATGATTTCAATTCATTTATTCTAACATGCAACGCAATTTCATGTTATAACTCTTTTGATTTTCGGTTTTTCTTTAAAACCGAACTAAACTCATAAAATACCGAAATTTAGATGAGTTTTACCTTGAAATCTTGTAGATAATTGTTGTTTGATGTTTGTTGTAACCTTCTTTGGTCTTGAATCTTCAATTAATACAAGAATTAAAGAAATTTCTTGACAATTTCTTGAGAAACCGATTTGTAGAGAGAGAAAGAAGAGAGAGAGAGAGTTTTTTGTGATAATGATCTTAAGTGATCATTAATTTGGCTTTTATATATTAAATTGGTCATATTTGAATTTAACCCACTAAATTTTTGTATTTTACATCTTTCTTAATTTTTTTTTTTTTTCCAAATAAATTTAAAACAATTATATAATTTAATTAAATAAATTCATTACTTAATTAAATTATAAATCAAATAATGTAATAAAATTACATTATTAGCTTAAGATCAGATATTATGTATTTGGTCAAAAGTTAGGTTGTTACAGCTACAGCCCTCATGATTGAGATATAGTATCATAAGATCGGATGATGTTCAAGCCACACTCACGCTTAAGTCGTGGGGATCAGCCACATACTGGGCTAGCTACCAGTAAGTCAATATGGCGGAACATCGGAGGTCATAACCAATTCATAAGAACTGGTGAAATAGCCGGGTCTAGAACAACAGACCATAAGGGCCAGTCAAGCTGAATCAATCTATCAAATGTCTGATCAATGATGTAAGCATATGTCTTAGAAGTCATGATAGCAATGAGTCATATAGCAAAGTCTGAAGCAATATTAAATGCAATATGAGAAGATAAACAAATAGCTATCATGATTCACTGGGCAACACCCAACCATGGTGTGCACAGGTCTCAATTCAGCTGATAAATGAATGTCAATAAATCTGTCAGCATCAATATATCTCAACCGGATCTATGCATGTTCAATCTGAATATCTATAACTCACAGGTCTGGGTCTTGGTCAAACAGATATATGAATCTGCCACCTGAATTATCTCAGGATTTTGTCAATCTGTAATCTGTCAATTCTTTTCAAATCAGAGACCCGCTTTCAAGTCTTTAAGTCTTTCAATCTTTGTTCAGAATATACTGAACCTGTTCAAATTCATTCATGATAATATCATGTCAATTTCATCATCTTTATCATCATCATTTTAGTCTTTAAATTCTTTGTGTCAATGTTCAGATATCAACTGAACCTGTCCAGAATTATTATTGTCAAATCATATCAATTTCATGTCTTTCTCTTTATTTTATCTGATTCTGATAACTGATAACTCTGTTAATCATTTGATTCATTTTTCTTTAATTTTGTATAAATATCAAATAGGATATCAAATTTCGGATCATCCGGATTCGGACCATCCGGATTCGGACCATCCGAATTCGGACTAATCCGGATATGGCACCCGGATTCGGACCAATCTGAAATAGCCATTCTAATTCGGACCAATTAATCATCCGGATTCATATTCATCCGAAACCGGCATCCCAATTCGGACCAAGCACACATCCGGATTCGGATCATCATCCGAAGTAGAACTTTTATCCGAATTAATACCATCCGAACTCGGATCATCCGAGTTCGGACCAACACTTATCAAAAATAATAATTTATTATCCGAAGTATGGGATCCGAAAATGGGTTTCATCCGAATTTAGGTGTCCGAAGTGGGACATCATCCGAATTCGGGTCTCATCCGAATTCGGATCCCTGGACTTAGAAATTTTTTCCAGAAATGTTCTTGGTGTTCTTGGTGTTCTTCATACGGATTTTTGTCAAATTTCACTAAAACTCATTTATTTGATCAAGATCATCCAAAATATGATATTTTTGCCAAGAACACGTTTTCATAAAAAATTCCGATTTCATCACATTTTGGGTGATTCAAACCAAAATCTTTGTTTCTTTAGCATCTATTAACTTAATTATATCATTATTTATCAATATTTCCAACATGCATCAAGAATTCTTATGTTTTTAATCTTAAGTTTCGGTTTTTAGAGAAACCGAACCAAACCATAAAATTTCATAATTAAATGGAATTTTTACCTTGAAAATCTTGTAGATTATTGTTGATTGATCTTCCTTGTAACCTCTTCTTGATTAATTTCTTCAATTAATATGAATTTATGAGCTTGCTTGATGTTGAAGATGATGTTGCCGTGAAGTTAGAGAGAGATTAGAGAGAGAGTGATCTTTGTATTAATGATCATTAATATCTTCAATTTTGGGGTTTTATATATTCATTTAGATAATTTGTAAATTAACTCGCTAAACTTTTGTATTTTACATATCTTTTATTTTACTCAATAATGTCATCATAAATATAATTTAAAATTATATTTACTTAATTCATTTTCATATTTTATTTAATAATTGCAACATAAATAATATAATAAAATTATATTATTATCTCAAAATAACATTACATAACTGATCAAAAGTTAGGTTGTTACAGAATGGGCTCCACCACGCACAAACTTCGTCCCCGAAGTTAGTTACATTCGAACAGACTGGGATATGTTGCTTTCATGACATCTCTGGATTCCCAAGACTGATGCGAACCTTTGTGGTGTTTCCACTGGACGAGCACCATCTGTATCTCTTTGTTTCTAAGCTTCTTAGTCTTCGAGTCCAGAATACGTTCTGGCTCTTCAACCACGCGAAGCTTCTCATCAATTTGCAAGTTAACATGTGGTATCTGCACTTCTCTTTCGTCTGCTAAACTCTTTCTCAAGTGACTAACATGGAATACAGGATGTATTCCAGCTAAGTCCGCTGGTAGATCAAGACGGTAAGACTGATTCCCAATCTTTTCAACGATCTTGAACGGACCAATAAATCTCGGAGCTAACTTGTTTCTTTTAATGAACCGTACCACATTCTTTATTGGAGATACTTTCAGCATCACCCAATCGTTAACTGCAAAACTGATTGATCTGTGCCGGTTGTCATAATATGACTTCTGCCTGCTCTGAGCTTCAGGAATATTTCTTCTAACCAGTTGAATCTTTTCGTGAGTCAACTGTAGAAGGGCAGGTCCTGCTATTGGCGATTCGCCTGTTTCTCGCCAACATGTGGGAGTTCTGCATTTTCTTCCGTACAAAGCTTCAAAAGGAGCCATCTTGATTGTAGAATGATAACTGTTATTGTATGAGAATTCGACCAACGGCAAGTGGTCATCCCAGTTACCACCTAAATCAAGAATGCAGGCACGAAGCATATCTTCGAGAGTTAGAATAGTACGCTCACTTTGACCATCTGCATTTGGATGATAAGCAGTACTCATAGAAATCCGAGTATCCATCCCTTCTTGTAGAGCTTGCCAGAATCTGGATGTGAAGCGACTATCACGATCAGATACAATAGACTTTGGCACACCGTGACGAGAAATAATTTCTGTGATGTACAACTGCGCCAATCTATCGAGAGAATAAGTTTCTTTCATCGGTATGAAGTGAGCTGACTTCGTTAATCGATCCACGACTACCCAAATGGAGTCGTGCTGTATTTTGGTCTTAGGCAACTTCGTGATGAAATCCATAGTTATATGCTCCCACTTCCAGTCAGGAACGGGTAGTGGTTGCATATCCCCAAAGGGTTTCTAATGTTCTGCCTTAACCATCTGACAGACTCTGCAGCTTTCAACACACTTACCGATATCTTTCTTCATTCCTGGCCACCAGTAATCGGCTTTCAGATCAAAATACATCTTTGAGCTGCCAGGATGAACAGATAACTTGGACTGATGAGCTTCAGATAGAAGAGTGCTACGGATTGAGCCATACTTAGGAACCCAGATTCGGTTTCCCTTGAGACAGTGAAGTCCCAAATGGTTCAGAGTCAGAAATTGTAACTGCCCTTTAAGATTTTCAGAATCTAAGTTCTCTTCTTTCAGCGCTTCAGTTTGAGCAACTCGAATATCTTCAATAAGATCAGAAGAGAATATAACTGGAGTTAGGGCATAACAGCACTTTTCTGGATATACTTTTCTACTCAACGCATCCGCGACAACATTTGCTTTGCCGGGATGATATAAGATCTCGCAGTCATAATCCTTGATAAGCTCCAAGGATCGACGCTGTTTCATGTTCAGATCTTTTTGAGTGAAAAGGTATTTGAGACTCTTATGATCGGTGTAGAGCTGACACCGAGTCCCATATAGATAGTGACGCCACATCTTCAGCGCAAAGGTAACAGCAGCCAACTCAAGATCATGAGTTGGTGCACTTTTCTCATAGTCTTTTAATTGCCTTGAAGCATAGGCAATTACTTTTCCCCTTTGCATCAGAACACATCCTAAGCCAGTACCAGAGGCATCGCTATAGACAATGAAATCATCATTACCTTCTGGCAAGGCTAGGATCGGCGCTTGAATCAACTTTTGCTTCAGAATATCGAATGCCTCTTGCTGTTTATCGGTCCACACGAAAGGAGTATTCTTTCGTGTTAGCATTGTAAGCGGCACAGCAATCTTTGAGAAGTCCTTTATGAATCGCCGGTAATAACCAGCCAATCCAAGGAAACTTCTTATTTCAGAGGCATTGCGAGGTGTTTGCCATTTCTGAACGGCCTCGACTTTCGAAGGATCAACGGAAATCCCTTCGCCAGAAACAACATGGCCAAGGAACTGGATCTATAAGAATCAAAATAGAAATTCAAATTCTGATGTGAATCATAGAATAGTTAAGGAAAACAGCTCAAGACATATATAATAGAGATTATACCTGTCTGAGCCAAAATTCACATTTAGAAAATTTTGCGTAGAGTCTTTCTTTTCTTAACAACTCTAGCAACTGTCGCAGATGAACGGAATGATCAGCCTCCGTTTTGGAGTAAATCAGAATATCGTCTATGAACACGATAACGGATTTATCCAACATTGGTCTGCACACGCGATTCATGAGATCCATGAATGCCGCTGGTGCATTCGTTAAGCCGAACGGCATCACGAGAAATTCGTAATGACCGTATCTTGTACGGAAGGCTGTCTTCGGTATATCCTCATTTCTTACTTTCAATTGATGATACCCAGAACGGAGATGTATCTTTGAGAAATAACTAGCTCCTTGCAGTTGATCAAACAGATCATCAATACTGGGCAAAGGATATTTATTCTTTATGGTGACTTTGTTCAACTCGCGGTAGTCGATGCACATACGGAAGGTTCCGTCTTTCTTTTTAACAAATAGAACTGGTGCACCCCACGGAGAAGAACTCGGTCGGATAAACCCCTTCTCTAATAGCTCTTGCAGTTGCTTAGACATTTCTTGCATTTCTGCAGGTGCAAGTCTGTATGGAGCTTTTGCGATAGGAGCCGCACCAGGAACCAAGTCAATACTAAACTCGACTTGACGTTCCGGTGGCACTCCGGAAATGTCATCAGGAAATACGTCTGGGAACTCACAGACGATAGGAATATCGGACAACGATTTCTTTTCAGAGTTGGATTCAGATAAAACGTAGCACAGATAGGATTCGCGACCCTTGGATAGATACTTATAAGCTTTATCAATAGAAATGAAGCAGTGATCACCTTTTCGCTTCTCACCCTTGATCTCAAGTACTCGGCCGTCTGAAGACTTGATTCTGATGACTCGCCGGTTGCAGATAATTGTAGCCTCGTTGTTCATTAGCCAATCCATGCCGATGATGACATCAAACTCTTTTAACGGAATCGGGATGAGGTCGAGATTAAATACGATATTATCAACAAGTAGTGTGCAGTTTGGATAAACGGAATCAGCCATAACGAAATTGTTACTGGTTGTCTCAATGTCTAGTATCACGGGAAGCTTTGATGGAATCTTACATAATTGTCGTGCAAAAGAGGTTGATATGAAAGAACGACTTGCGCCAGAATCAAATAATACACGAGCCGGAATCGAGTTAAGTAAAAACATACCCGTAACTACATCAGGTGTTTCTTTTGCTTCCTCGGCTGTGATTTGGAAAGCTCGAGTCCGTGCAGTCGGCGTTGCAGCAGAACTTTTCCCCGTAGAACCTCCTGCTGATGATTGAGACTGATAACATGATCCGCTTCGACACTGGTACATGAAGTGTCCTCTCTTACCACACTTCGCACATCCTCGTCCCTGCTGTGGACATTCCTCACTGCTGTGACCGATCATATTGCACGCAAAGCAAGTAACATCTTCTGGATTGCACAACCCCATGTGTGATTTTCTGCATCTCTTGCAGAATCGTGGTTCATTCGTTAGGGAATAAACTTGTGCTTTCTGTTGTGAACTATGCTGAGATTGTTGGGACTGAGACTTATTCGGCCTAAAGAATCTGCCAAATCGCTGTTTCTTTGGAGGAGACGGATTCATCGGGTTAGTAGACGGAGCATAGAGCTGATCGCCGTACTCTAAGTATCCTCGCTCGATCTGTCTGGCTGCTTCTACCATTTCCAAATAACTCTTGTATTTAATAGCGCTCATCGGATGTCTGTATCTAGGATTGAGTCCTACACGGAATCTATTCATCTTTCTTTCTTCGGTAGCTACTTGGTATGAAGAGTAACCGCATAGTCGTGAAAACTCGTGTTCGTATTCGTCGACTGTCTTCGTTCCCTGAGTCAGCTGCATCAATTGTACTTCCATCTTATCTCGTTGATCGATCGGGCAGTACTTTGTATTGAACATATCAAGAAACTGGTTCCACTCTAGAGTCTGAATTATTTCTTCACCATAAATACTCCTCTGAGTTTTCCACCATGCACGGGCAGCTCCGACAAATAACGCGGACGCATAACTCACTTTCTTAGAGTCTAAGCAATCAGAAATCCGGAAGATTTCTTCAGTGTTGGCTAATCCAATCCATCGCCTGAATCGGATTAATTGTTCCTTCAAAATTCAACGCACCGCTAGCTTTAAAATCCTTAAACTTGCAGCCTTTTGGCTGAGCAATTTGAGTTTCGGGATTTGAATTATCAGAATCAGATTCATTGGTCTGGACTTGCTTTTCTTTTCTTTTATTCTTTTTATCTTCACGTCTTTTAGCTTCGGCCTCATCTTTGGCCTGAAACTGTTCTTGCATTATTTTGTTCTGTTGTTCTGAGTGTTGGGCTAGAAGTTGTTGCATCATTTCAAACATTTGTTGTGGGTTCATGTTGCTGGGAATATCACCTGATCCTGATCCTGACATCTTCTACTGAAAATTAAAATCAATTAACTATCAGTTTATAGACTTAGATCTATGTACCCTTTTTCCCATCCTAACAGTCTGTACATCCTATCTCAGTTCAAACCACCTAAATGATTGATACATATGTATTGCTTCAGTTTGAGATCAAGTATACTTACGTAATACTTGATTCACTCAAACTAGTGCTCTGATACCATCCTGTGAAGATCTCCCCTTCCGGGGCAGTCCTCAGAGTCTAGGTCCCACTTCATGCAACACGATATCAACCATACTAAGATAGGGTAATTAAATTGCGGAATAATAAAATTACATGTACATACAAGGTTAGGATTAAGTTTACATATTTCAAAATAAAGTTATAAAAGGGTAACATCTAATCTAATCATAATATCATACATTACATCAAATCTACCCAGAACCACCACAATTGTTGTCTTCCAATCAGTACCAGAAAGATTTGTTGAATAGTGGTCTAGAAAATCTTCAAAACTTGGATCTTGAATGACCTAAGTACTAGGTCCTGCAGGTGATTTTCCTTTGGCTTTTCCTGTAAAATATTAATGCAACATCTGTAAGCAACGCTTAGTGAGTTTATAGATTTTCAATATCAACATGCGTGTCAAGTGGAGTCATTAGTCTTAGCGTGATATGTCTTGGCTGCCGCTACAGCCCTCATGATTGAGATATAGTGTCATAAGATCGGATGATGTTCAAGCCACACTCACGCTTAAGTCGTGGGGATCAGCCACATACTGGGCTAGCTACCAGTAAGTCAATATGGCGGAACATCGGAGGTCATAACCAATTCATAAGAACTGGTGAAATAGCCGGGTCTAGAACAATAGACCATAAGGGCTAGTCAAGCTGAATCAATCTATCAAATGTCTGATCAATGATGTAAGCATATGTCTTAGAAGTCATGATAGCAATGAGTCATATAGCAAAGTCTGAAGTAATATTAAATGCAATATGAGAAGATAAACAAATAGCTATCATGATTCACTGGGCAACACCCAACCATGGTGTGCACAGGTCTCAATTCAGCTGATAAATGAATGTCAATAAATCTGTCAGCATCAACATATCTCAACCGGATCTATGCATGTTCAATCTGAATATCTATAACTCACAGGTCTGGGTCTTGGTCAAACAGATATATGAATCTGCCACCTGAGTTATCTCAGGATTTTGTCAATCTGTAATCTGTCAATTCTTTTCAAATCAGAGACCCGCTTTCAAGTCTTTAAGTCTTTCAATCTTTGTTCAGAATATACTGAACCTGTTCAAATTCATTCATGATAATATCATGTCAATTTCATCATCTTTATCATCATCATTTTAGTCTTTAAATTCTTTGTGTCAATGTTCAGATATCAACTGAACCTGTCCAGAATTATTATTGTCAAATCATATCAATTTCATGTCTTTCTCTTTATTTTATCTGATTCTGATAACTGATAACTCTGTTAATCATTTGATTCATTTTTCTTTAATTTTGTATAAATATCAAATAGGATATCAAATTTCGGATCATCCGGATTCGGACCATCCGGATTCGGACTAATCCGGATATGGCACCCGGATTCGGACCAATCTGAAATAGCCATTCTAATTCGGACCAATTAATCATCCGGATTCATATTCATCCGAAACGGGCATCCCAATTCGGACCAAGCACACATCCGGATTCGGATCATCATCCGAAGTAGAACTTTTATCCGAATTAATACCATCCGAACTCGGATCATCCGAGTTCGGACCAACACTTATCAAAAATAATAATTTATTATCCGAAGTATGGGATCCGAAAATGGGTTTCATCCGAATTTAGGTGTCCGAAGTGGGACATCATCCGAATTCGGGTCTCATCCGAATTCGGATCCCTGGACTTAGAACTTTTTTCCAGAAATGTTCTTGGTGTTCTTGGTGTTCTTCATACGGATTTTTGTCAAATTTCACTAAAACTCATTTATTTGATCAAGATCATCCAAAATATGATATTTTTGCCAAGAACACGTTTTCATAAAAAATTCCGATTTCATCACATTTTGGGTGATTCAAACCAAAATCTTTGTTTCTTTAGCATCTATTAACTTAATTACATCATTATCTATCAATATTTCCAACATGCATCAAGAATTTTTATGTTTTTAATCTTAAGTTTCGGTTTTTAGAGAAACCGAACCAAACCATAAAATTTCATAATTAAATGGAATTTTTACCTTGAAAATCTTGTAGAATATTGTTGATTGATCTTCCTTGTAACCTCTTCTTGATTAATTTCTTCAATTAATATGAATTTATGAGCTTGCTTGATGTTGAAGATGATGTTGCCGTGAAGTTAGAGAGACATTAGAGAGAGAGTGATCCTTGTATTAATGATCATTAATATCTTCAATTTTGGGGTTTTATATATTCATTTAGATAATTTGTAAATTAACTCACTAAACTTTTGTATTTTACATATCTTTTATTTTACTCAATAATGTCATCATAAATATAATTTAAAATTATATTTACTTAATTCATTTTCATATTTTATTTAATAATTGCAACATAAATAATATAATAAAATTATATTATTATCTCAAAATAACATTACATAACTGATCAAAAGTTAGGTTGTTACAACAATCACGTATGAAATGATGTATTATGTCTATGTGCTTTGTTTTACTGTGTTTAACTGGATTATTAGTTATAGAATTTGTAGATTGATTATCCATCCTAATGGGAGTATGACTGTAAGTCAAACCGTAATCCCGCAATTGTTGTTGTATCCACAAAACCTGTGAACAGCAACTACCAGCAGCTACATATTCAGCCTCACACGTTGACACGGCTACCGTAGCTTGTTTTCTTGCGTTCCCAGGATACGAGCCTCCCTCCAAAGAACTGACAACCTCTAGTTGTTGATTTTCGGTTCAAGCGGCAACTTCCATAGGCTGAATCCGTGTATGCTTCCAATTCCAGATCACCATCAGCATGTCCCAGCTTCGGTTTTGACTTGAGGTATCTCAGAATCCGCTTCACGGCTTACATATGCATTTTCGGATTAGCTTGAAACCTAGCACAAATACACACAGCAAACATTATGTCAGGTCTAGAAGCAGTTAAATACATAAGTGACCCGATCATAGCCCGATATAGAGTCGGATCCACATCAATATCACTTTCTGTACCCGGTCTGAGAATGTGATTCACTTGAATCGGAGTACTAAAATGAGCGGTCAGCTTTGTTCCTTCGATCCCAAAGCGCTCCAGAATATCGTAGACATACTTCATCTGATGGATAAACATGCCCTCCTTCCTCTGTTAAACTTGCAAACCTAGAAATAAGTTCAGCTCTCTCATAGCACTCATCTCAAACTTTGACTTCATAACCTTCTCAAAATCATTGCACATCTGTTCGTTTGACGACCCAAAAATGATGTCATCCACGTACACTTGTACCAAGATAAAATCTTCTCCCTTTCTCTTCATGAACAATGTACTATCAAACCTGTTGTCCAAAAGATGAGTTGATATGCCCTTCGTGCCTGATGTAATCCATACAGAGCCTTATCGAGTCGATACACTCTGTCGGGATACTTTGGTTCAGTAAACCCAGGCGGTTGTTCGACATACACCAGTTCCTTCACCTTGCCAAACAAGAATGCACTCTTTACATCCAACTGATAGACTTTAAACCCTTTGAATGACGCAAAGGCCAGAAACAGATGAATTGCCTCGAGCCTTGCCACTGGTGCAAACACCTCGTTGTAATCAATTCCCTCTTCTTGCTTGAATCCCTTTACCACAAGTCATGCCTTGTTGCGAGTAACAATACCCCGATCATCTCTCTTGCACTTAAAAACTCATTTGGTTCCTATTGCAACTTCCCCTCGAGGTAGTGGCACTAACTCCCACACTTCAAGCTTTCTGAATTATGACAGTTCTTCTTGCATGGCTTCACCCAAGAGTTGTCTTTCAGTGCCATTTGCACAATCTTCGGCTCTACTTGCGAGATGAAACAAGAATATAAACATGTGTGATACGCCTCGAAGTCATTAATCATCGACAACAGCACTGTGTTGATATTCACACTACTCCTAGTTCTCACACTGGTATTCGGATTTCCAATGATGCTTTCAATCGGATGATCCTTGTTTATCTTCGATGTCTCAATCTCGTCGACTCTAAGATTATCTCCTAAGTTCGATCCTATTTCACCTAACAGGGGTATGACTTCAGACGGTACATTCTGTTCCTCAAGATCACTGTCTTCGGAAGTAGAAGTACTAGCCTGATTCTCGTTTGTAGGTAGCTCAGTTTCATTCTCTGTTGGAGACCCATCTTCTGTCGTAGTATGCTCAGAAGTTGATGGAATGCTTGTCTTTGGAAAACCTTGATTGTCTTCATTCAAGTTTAATGACGAGAAGTCATCCTCCATTCTACCTGCATTGCCACTAACTTGTATGTTAAATGATTCAAACAATAAGTCATAATCAAATAACCACTCATGACCTGTTTGGGGTTCATGTGAATAACTTGTAACGTCAACGTTAAACACAATTTCTACCATACCATTTGTTTTGTTAAAAACCCTTTTGGTTGGTGAGTTAGGCACATAACTTAGGAAGTATCCTTCGTCAGCCTTTTCACCAAACTTAGGTTGATTTTTTGATTTCAGTAAAGTACACGGTACCCCAAACGGCTCAAAGCCTGTTAAATTAGGTGGTCTTTTATTCAGAACTTCATAACAGGTTTTTTCAGTGACTTGACAGTAAGGACCCGGTTTTAAACATGACATGCGGTATTCACTGCCTCCCCCAATAACATGGTAGGAATCTTTGAATTCAAGAGCATGGTCCTTGTTGCCTCAATCAAAGTCCCGTTCTTTCGTTCTGCCACCCCATTTTGGTGTGGCTCATATGGTGCACTAAATTGATGCACTATGCCTTTGGATAGGCAATATACACCAATTACTGTGTTTTTAAATTCTGTTCCATTATCATTCCTGATACGTTCTACCCTCGTCCCGTAGGAGTTTTCGACTTGGTCTAAGAACCCAATCAACTTTCCAGCTGTTTCGTCCTTCGTACCTAAAAAGAAAACCCATGAAAAACGTGAGTAATCATCAGTGATAACTAAACAATACCAACTACCACCTATACTCCTTTTGTTGATAGGTCCGGATAGATCCATATGCAACAAATCGAAAGTGGAAGCTATCGAGTTCTGAGGCTTTGACTTGTGTGACTTCTTGTGTTATTTGCCTTTCTTGCATGATACACACTTGTCGTCAAACTGAAAACTCTTCATCGGGACACCTTGCACCAGACCATGTTCAGTGATGTAGTTCATTTTCCGTAGGTGCAAGCGTGTCATGCGTCTGAGCCATAAAATGGATTCTGATTTTGAAGCTTTGGATAGAAGACATATTATTCCCATCGATGAATCCGATTTATTCCTGTCCATCATGTACAAATCATTCTTCCTTGGGGATCTCATCATTATCCACTCTTCAGGTACTTTAAATCCCGGTTTCAACACTAACGCCTCAGTCTCAGTAAAAATTATTTAGATCTTCTTATCACAGATTTGAGATACACTAATGAGATTGCGATCAAGTTTATCAACATGATAAACTTGATCAAGTGTGATAGTTCCATTAGTGACCACTCCAGTACCAGTGATATGTCCTCCTTTATTCCCAGTGAATGATACGAATCCCTTGTTCCCTCCTGTCACACCCCGTTACCCCGGTTGGCAACGAAGCGCGACGTCGCGGAAGCGTAACCATAATCATAATGAACGACCACTATATGGACGTTCTTAAAATACATCGTTAAAGATTTAAAGCATAGCAATGTTTTACATAGTCTGATATGAGAAATGAAGTTCGCTCAAATACAGAGAATAAATATCCTTTGCCCAGGATTGATGATCTGTTTGATCAACTGCAAGGAGCTAGTTATTTCTCAAAGATAGATCTCCGTTCTGGGTATCATCAACTGAAAGTAAGAAATGAGGATATTCCGAAGACAGCCTTCCGTACAAGATACGGTCATTACGAATTTCTCGTGATGCCGTTCGGCTTAACAAATGCACCAGCGGCATTCATGGATCTCATGAATCGTGTGTGCAGACCAATGTTGGATAAATCAGTTATCGTGTTCATAGACGATATTCTGATTTACTCCAAAACGGAGGCTGATCATTCCGTTCATCTGCGGCAATTGCTAGAGTTATTAAGAAAAGAAAGACTCTACGCAAAGTTTTCTAAATGTGAATTTTGGCTCAGACAGATCCAGTTCCTTGGCCATGTTGTTTCTGGCGAAGGAATTTCCGTTGATCCTTCGAAAGTCGAGGCCGTTCAGAAATGGCAAACGCCTCGTAATGCCTCAGAAATCCGAAGTTTCCTTGGATTGGCCGGTTATTATCGGCGATTCATAAAGGATTTCTCGAAGATTGCTGTATCTCTAACGATGCTAACACGAAAGAATACTCCTTTCGTTTGGACCGATAAACAGCAAGAGGCATTTGACATTCTGAAACAGAAACTTATTCAAGCGCCGATCCTAGCCTTGCCAGAAGGCAATGACGATTTCGTTGTTTACAGCGATGCATCTGGTACTGGCTTGGGATGTGTTCTTATGCAAAGGGGAAAAGTAATTGCCTACGCATCAAGGTAATTAAAAGACTATGAGAAAAGTGCACCAACTCATGATCTTGAGTTGGCTGCTGTTACCTTTGCACTGAAGATCTGGCGTCACTATCTATATGGGACTCGGTGTCAGCTCTACACCGATCATAAGAGTCTCAAATACCTTTTCACTTAAAAAGATCTGAACATGAAACAACGTCGATCCTTGGAGCTTATCAAGGATTATGATTGCGAGATCCTATATCATCCCGGCAAAGCAAATGTTGTCGCGGATGCGTTGAGTAGAAAAGTATATCCAGAAAAGTGCTGTTATGCCCTAACTCCAGTTATATTCTCTTCTGATCTTATTGAAAACATCAAAGTTGCTCAAGCCGAGGCACTGAAAGAAGAGAATATTGATTCTGAAAATCTTAAAGGGCAGTTACAATTTCTAACTCTGAATCATTTGGGACTTCACTGTTTCAAAGGAAACCGAATCTGGATTCCTAAGTATGGTTCAATCCGTAGCACTCTTCTATCCGAAGCTCATCAGTCCAAGTTATCTATTCATCCTGGCAGCTCAAAGATGTATTTTGATCTGAAAGCTGATTATTGGTGGCCAGGAATGAAGAAAGACATCGGAAAATGTGTTGAAAGCTGCAAAGTATGTCAGATGGTTAAGGCAGAACACCAGAAACCCTTCGGGGATATGCAACCACTGCCAGTTCCTGAATGGAAGTGGGAGCATATAACAATGGACTTCATTACGAAGCTGCCAAAGACCAAAAGACAACACGACTCTATCTGGGTAGTCGTTGATCGTTTAACGAAATCAGCACATTTCATTCCAATGAAAGAAACTTATTCTCTGGATAGATTGGCACAGTTGTACATCACAGAAATTATTTCTCGTCACGGTGTGCCAAAGTCTATTGTATCTGATCGTGATAGTCGTTTCACATCCAGATTCTGGCAAGCACTACAAGAAGGGATGGGTACTCGGATTTCTATGAGTACTGCTTATCATCCAAATGCAGATGGCCAGAGTGAGCGTACTATTCTAACTCTCGAAGATATGCTTCGTGCCTGCATTCTTGATTTAGGTGGTAACTGGGATGACCACTTACCGTTGGTCGAATTCTCTTACAACAACAGTTATCATTCTACAATCAAGATGGCTCCTTTTGAAGCTTTGTACGGAAGAAAATGCAGAACTCCTACCTGTTGGCGCGAAACAGGTGAATTGCCAATAGCAGGACCTGCCCTTCTACAGTTGACTCACGAGAAGATTCAACTTGTTCGAAGAAATATTCTTGAAGCTCAAAGCAGGCAGAAGTCATATTATGACAATCGGCATAGATCCATCAGTTTTGCAGTTAACGATTGGGTGATGTTAAAAGTATTCCCAATGAAGAATGTGGTACGGTTCATTAAAAGAAACAAGCTAGCTCCGAGATTTATCGGACCGTTCAAGATCATTGAAAAGATTGGAAATCAGTCTTATCGTCTTGATCTACCAGCGGACTTAGCTGGAATACACCCTGTATTCCATGTTAGTCATTTGAGAAAAAGCTTAGCTGACGAAAGAGAAGTACAGATACCACACGTTAATCTGACTTGTATGGACAACAATAATAGAGATTGATTTTATAAAATCATAAATTCCTTGTTATGTATTACATATAAACCATCATGCAACCGAAGCTTAATTTAAAATGAGTTTGCTCTGTGCAGTATTCCCATACGTAATACCGTTTGTTGAACATATATGCACCCGCTGTTAGCCAATCCGACTAACCCGAGTGGGGGACATGACTCCCAATAGATCTATCCACAATATATTCGCGCTTACAAATAAATGCAATTAACGGTTCATGATATCAGAGCTAATGGAACCCAATTTGTAATACATAATAGAAATGAAAGTATTTCCGTGTCCATATAAAAACGAAGCATGTATTTCATCCCCAAAACATAACAGTGTGAAAATAGGGGCTATGAGAACTCACTGGGATTGCGATGGCAAAAATCTAGCGTGAAAAGCTTTTAGCGTAAATGGATGGACGATGCGTCGAGTGAGTTTAATCGAGTCCTAAATGATAATAAGGACTTAATATCTCTAATATATGATGATATATATATATTTATAGATTTTTATGTCTTAAATCACCCAACATTACAAGTTTATAAATAAAATTCGCTTAAAACGTCAAGTTTATATATATATATAATTTTCCAGCTTTTTCGGAGGTTTTTCGGCCTACTTTGAGGTTGTTTTTGACCAAGCTCCAAAATGTTTTAGACTTTGGTTTTCTAGGACATTAAAATACTATATACAAAGGATTTTTAGAATCAAGAACGGCCATTTTTCGTGTAACAACCTAATTTTTGGTTCAGCTTTACTTATTTGATTTTTGAGGTTAATAATGTAATTTTTATTACATTATTTGTTTTGTAATATTATTTTAAGTAATGAAATTTTTATTTAAGATAATAATAATATTATGATATGAATTATTAAAAATTATTAAAATAAAGAGATATAAAAATACAAAAGTTTAGTGGGTTAAATACACAAATAAATAAATGAAATATATATACTAGATTAATGATCATTAAATCATCATTTAATAGAAATCACTCTCTCTCTCTAATCTCTCTCTACCTCACGGCAACCTCACAAAATTATCAAGAAAATCCATAAATTTGAAATCAATTGAGGAATTAAAGACAAGAGAAGGTTATAAAGATCATCAAACATCATCAATCGACAACAACTCAAGGTAAAATTTATTTATATTCTTGAAATCTTATGGGTTTGGTTCGGTTTCATAAGAAACCGAATTAATGATTCGTGATTTAACAAAAATATGTATTGCATGTGTATGTAATTGTTAGATAATTATGTATTGAAGTAAATAAATGTGATAGAAAACAAGAATTTGTGAATAGATTGTCCAAAAATGATGAAATCGGAATTTTTATAAAAATTTGTGTTCTTGACAAAAATTATCATTTTTGAATGATCTTGATTAATTTAGTGTGTTTTTGATAGGGAAATTAGTATAAAAACAACCCAATTATGTTAATATATCAAAATATTACATTGCGTGTCAATAAAATGGATTTTTAGTGAATTTGATGTAAAAATCTGTATGAAAATAATGAAGAACACGAAGAACATTTTCTGGGAAATTTCTAAGTCCTGAGATCCGAATTCGGTTGATACCGAATTCGGATGATGCACCACTTCGGACTCCTAATTCGTATAAGATGCTTATTCCCGATCTTATGTATTTTCTAAATGATCCTAATTCGGACCCAATATCCTACTTCGGATAATTTCTATTTCGGTTAAAAACCTAATTCGGATAATGATATTTCGGATGTATCATATCCGAATTCTGATAAAGGTATGGTCCGAAATTCAGTATCTATTTCGGATAGACAATTCGGGTGTTCAATTCGGTTAAATCCGAATCCGGATGACATTTCAGATTGGTCCGAATCAGGATGCCAGATCCGGATTTGTCCGAATCCGGATGGTCCGAATCCGGATGATCCGAAATTGGATATCCTATTTTGATATTTTTACAAAATTAAAGAAAAATGAATCAAATGATTAACAGAGTTATCAGTTATCAGAATCAGATAAAATAAAGAGAAAGACATGAAATTGATATGATTTGACAATAATAATTCTGGACAGGTTCAGTTGATATCTGAACATTGACACAAAGAATTTAAAGACTAAAATGATGATGATAAAGATGATGAAATTGACATGATATTATCATGAATGAATTTGAACAGGTTCAGTATATTCTGAACAAAGATTTAAAGACTTAAAGACTTGAAAGCGGGTCTCTGATTCAAAAAGAATTGACAGATTACAGATTGACAAAATCCTGAGATAACTCAGGTGGCAGATTCATATATCTGTTTGACCAAGACCCAGACCTGTGAGTTATAGATATTCAGATTGAACATGCATAGATCCGGTTGAGATATATTGTTGCTGATAGATTTATTGATATTCACTTTATCAGCTGGAATGAGACCTGTGCACACCATGGATGGGTGTTGCCCAGTGGATCATGATAGCTATTTGATTATCTTTTCATATTGCATTTAATATTGCTTCAGACTTTGCTTTATGATTCATTGCTATCATGACTTCTAAAGACATATGCTTCCATCATTGATCAGACATTTGATAGATTGATTCAGCTTGACTAGCCCTTATGGTCTATTGTTCTAGACTTGGCTATTTCACCAGTTCTTATGAACTTGGTAATGACCTCCGATGTTCCGCCATATTGACTTACTGGTAGCTAGCCCAGTATGTGGCTGATCCCCACGATTTAAGCGTGAGTGTGGCTTGAACATCATCCGATTCTATGATTCTATATCTCAATCATGAGGGCTGTAGCGGCAGCCAAGAGATATCACGCTAAGATTAATGACTCCGCTTGACACGCATGTTGATATTGAAAATCTATAAACTCACTAAGCTTTGCTTACAGATGTTGCATTAATATTTTACAGGAAAAGCCAAAGGAAAATCATCTGCAGGACCTAGTACTTAGGTCATTCAAGATTCAAGTTTTTGAAGATTTTCTAGACCACTACTCAACAAATCTTACTGGTACTGATTGGAAGACAACAATTGTGGTGGTTCTGGGTAGTTTTGATGTAATGTATGATATTATGATTAGATTAGATGTTACCCTTCTATAACTTTATTTTGAAATATGTAAACTTAATCCTAATCTTGTATGTACATGTAATTTTATTATTCCGCAATTTAATTACCCTATCTTAGTATGGTTGATATCGTATTGCTATTTGTGGGACCTAGACTCTGAGGACTGACCCGGAAGGGGAGGTCTTCACATTTCGAGATGTTTAGGTTGGTGAAAAAGCTCGTTAAAAACCCTATGTTGGCCCTTTTTGAGCTGTCAAACTTTCGGGTTCCCAAATAATTTCTGGAGGTCTTAAACTCCAAAATAAATTATGAAAAATTCCAGATCTATAGTTAAGACATAGATCTAACTTTTGAGACAAGAATCAACTCATTTCGTTGAGTTATGAATTAGTTATGATTTTTCAAAGTCGATATAATGTTTCTGCCGAAAATCCGCAGTTTTATAAACTTGAAACAACTTATGATTCTTGTTGTTTATTCAAAGACTAGTTGTATAAAAGTTGTAAAAGTTATATAACACATATATAACACATGTTTTCATAATATTAACATGTTTATAATGTGTTCATATATTCATATGCACATTTAAAGAAACAACTTAAAAATAAAAACTTGAAACTTATAAACTTGAGTTTTTATGAAACTTGTTGTTGGTGATTATATATATTATGCAAGACTTATATAAACATAAATGTATGACGAAATAAGTTAGTATTTACTTACTTTGAAGTATTTAGAATATGATTTTGAGTAGAAGTTGAAATCCTTGCAAGATATGCACCAAAACACTTGATTTTCTTAAAGAACACTTGAATGCACAAGTTTGTGATGTGTGAGTGTATAAATCCGGTTTTGAGAGAAGAAAAGGAGAGGTTTTTGTTGTTTGAAGTTTGGAAAAGAAGTGAGAAATGAGGTCTTATTTATAGGCAAAGTGTTTGGTCTTTCAAATGATGAAAGGCATGGATGAAAATGTAGAGTGCACTTTTAAACAAAATGATTGTGTTTAAAGTAATATTAAAAAAATAAAAGTCAACTTCTAATACACACATGGCCTATAGGCCAGCCATACATGTATTATGCATGTATTTATATTTTTTTTTGTGTATAAATGTATTTAGAAATGTATTCTTGTATTTTTCTTTTCTTGTAATTTCATAAATACTTATGGATGCATTGTTTTAATGAATTGTTTTAGTCTTGCATAATTAATGTTAAGTAATTGTATTAGTGTTTGATTAGTTTTACTAATCATAATTTAATTATGTACTTAGTTGAATTAATCCCTCATATCGTAAATCGATCGGATTAATTAATTTCCCGATTCATCGCACCGATGAATTTGATTCTAATTGAGTTGAATTTTTTCATGAACCTTGTTAATCACTTTGGTTAATTTCTAATGACCACTGATTAGGTTATAATTGGCCATTAAATACTAATTAGGTCGTTGTTGCTAACCTGGTTCAATGCCGGATGTTACAGTCTCCCCCCGTTAAGTGAATTTCGTCTCGAAATTTTATCCTGTTTCCTCAGGGGTATTGTTACTTAAGAGTAGATGAGAGTATCTTTGCATAAACTAGCCTTGCATGCCTAACTGAATTGTGGTCCATGTCTAGAATTTCCATCCGACGTTGAGGATGGGTATACAACTGTGCTTCAATACTTTGACCTTACGGTCCATGATTTCAACCGGCTCTTTGATGAAGTGAAGTTTATCATTTAGCTGGATCTCTTCCAAGGGGTAACAAGTGTCTCCTCTAACAAACACTTCTTCTTATTCGATACATGGAAGGTATTGTGCATGTTGCTAAGCTCTGGTGGTAACTTTAAACGATAAGCTACGAGTCCAATTCCCTTTAAGACTTTGCATTGCCAATGTATCGAGGGTTTAATTATCCTTGTTTCCCAAATCGTATCACGCCCTTCCATGGCGAGACTCTCGTCAGTACTCGTTCTCCTAGTTAGATATCAAGGGATTTTCTATTTTCATCTGCATAACTTTCTTACAATCGCAGGCAACTTTTAGTCAGTTTCGTATCTGTACTATCCTTTCGGTTGTTTCGTGAATGATCTTAACGCCAGTGATTTGGCCATTTCCCACTTCTTCCCAATAAATCGGTGATCGACACTTTTTCCCGTAGAGGGCTTCAAACGGAGCATCTTTAATACTTGAGTGATAGCTATTGTAGTACGATAATTCCACAAAGGCAAATGAGTATCCATTACACAGGCTCTTAATGTATGTTCTAGGGTTTGGATCATTCTATTATTCTGACCATTGGTTTGAGAGTGATATGTGGTACTCATGTCCAGGTTTGTATCCACAGTTTGCTATAATAATTGCCAAAAGCTTAGCTGTAGATCTGCTATCCATATCAAAAATGAATATAATAGGCACTCCGTGTCCGGAGACGACTTCCTTGAGGTACGTTTGGACTAGCTTATTCATCCTGATGTTCTTCTTGATTGGTAGGAACGCGCGAATTTTGTTAGGTGGTCGAATATTACTCAAATGGTTTCTGATGTTGGTCTTAACTTTGGAGCATGTTAGAAATTTTTTGACATATGTGGCAATGTCATCCTTCATTATAGGCCACCCATATAGTTCCCTATGATACATTTTATCGGATCCGGGGTAAACGACATATCTTGATTTGTGTCCGTCATCTTTAACCAGTTTTCTTACTCTATAAAAAACAGGGTAACTAGACTCTATTCGTGAAGTATTGATTTCCATTAACCCTTATTCCAAACTATTTATCCATTCTGTGCAGGGCTTTATTTTTCATATTTTCCTCATTAATAACTTCATGAACTAAGAAAGGAGGGTTTGGTTGAGTGGTTATAACTATGGCTGGTACTCTTAACGGCTTAACTCATTTCTTTCAGCTATGAGCGTCTGCAACCACATTAGTTTTCCTCAGGTGATAACGAATCTCACTGTTGCAACCACTTATTAGCTCTATCAACGATGTTACCTAATATTTGACTCTTTCTGGTTCAAGATGTGTTGGAGGCTCTTAGGGTCCGTGAGTGTAATACACTTCTTAGCGTACAACTAATGTCTTCAAGTCTTAAGGGTAAAGACTACTGTTCAAAGATCAAGATCATGCGTTGTGTAATTCAGCTCGTGAACTGTAACATCCAATTTTCCACAAACAGTACACACCATAATATTTCATTTCATAAATAATATTAATTGATTGATACCACAGGTCCATCAGCCTGAATACTTAATTACAACAATAATTAAAGATCAAATGGTGGTCTAAACTAGCTTCTAAATCTTCAATTAGAGTGCGGAAGACTGAACAAGCTACCCGAGACCGCATCATCTTATCAAGATAGGCGTCAGCAAAAGTCCAAAAGTCTGCTATTCATCAAATGTCCAGAATCACTTAGCCTGGGACGAACTACCTGCTATGGTCTTGCCTTTATCAGCTTTTCCTGTAAAAGAGTTGTCATGACAGAGTAAGCTAACATAGCTTAGTGAGTTAACAGAGTTCCATTAGCTACCACACATATATAACATACTATCAGCTCCTGCCGGCAAGTCAACACGTCAGAGACGGCAAAAGGTTGGGAGACAACCCAGTTGTTTTCCCCTATGTAAAGCCGAAGCCCTACGGGAAGTGTATGGAAACAAGTCATATAGGAAAGGAATCTGCAGAATTCCCTCCTGTGAATGGAGATCTCGCATTCGGTCCTATCGAATGATGCAGTATGCAGCGACAAGTATATAAACAGTTAAGTCAGCAGTAAGCATGATACATATTTACATGAAATGTAAAAGTGAACATGCAATCGAGGTAATTCAGGTGTCTAGCTTCAGTAATGTCAAAAGTACGCTTCTATGATACAATAAAGTATAAAAGAGAACATGCAGCAACAAACGGAAGTTTCCATACAGTCCATGACATTCACCAATAAGTATCGAAACATATGTATGTAATTAATGACATCTGTCACTCACAGTGGTCCGTAGTCAGATAATGCTTAATGAATTAAGCGGTTCAGTTTACTCTGTCAATCGACGGGTTCCTGCAGTTCAGTTTCAAGTCTAGCATATTAATGTCAAGTCTGTCACATGATCTATATAACCCTAGTTATTTAATTGGGTTTTTTGTCATCTGTCGAGTCTGAGGTAGTTCCTATCGTCCCAGAGTGATTCTATTCTTATCAGATTAATACGATTCGAATAATTACGGATATATGACCTTCAAACAAGGCCAATCGTGTTATTACCGAGGTGAATCATGACATATGCTCTCTAAGAATTTATACATGGTCTGATAATTTAGTTGTGCATAGATCAGTTATGTATCTTGAATTTTATGAGTTTTAGCATAACCAAACAATACTTTCAAGTTCCTTAGGTTGATTAATAACTTAATCTGATTTAGAAATTAATCTTAGACTTGGAACAGGATCAGATTCGACTTTAAGGGAGACAGATTCGAATAGTGTATAATTCGAATCTATAGATTCGAAATACACATAGATTCGAAGGCTTACTTAGGTTCGAAACACACAATCAGATTCGAAGCACACAATCAGATTCGAAGCACACAATCAGATTCGAAGCACACACAGACTCGAACTCACACACACACAGACTCGAACTCACACACACAGACTCGAATTCACACACACAGACTCGAATTCACACACACAGACTCGAGACATACACTCAATCGAGTTTAAGTATGAAGGTCTCGAGTTTGTTCTACTTGTTCAACGATTTTCCAGGTTTTAACATCTAAATAAGAACATAAATGATAGAGAAATGGTTACTAACCTTCGTCCAAGATATATCCTTTGACTATGGAGGATTTCCAAGCAAAAACAAGTCCTAAACGGGAGCAATTCAGCTTCAAATGAAGGAAAATGAGCAAACTCGAATTTACCCTTTCAAAACCGAACTAAAAGTCAGAGAATTGGTCGATTTTACCTTAAATCCGGACGAAATCAAACATGCAACGATAGATTCGTGAAGAACTCGACAATCTCTATCCGATGACGTATGAAACACGAAAATCCGACGGTTCGATTTGAAGAAAAGCTAGAGAGAAGGAGGAGAGTGTAGAGAGAGAAAGAAAATCAACTTTCCAAACTTGAAAAGTGAGGAGTGGAGCTCTTATTTATAGGGAAATAGGGAAAATCAGATATTCTACTGAATTTTCCGGAATTGACCAACTTTATTTCCCAACAATCCGATTTGCATAAATGTCTTTTAGTCACATTTTTATTCATTTTAGTCCGTTTCGTCATTTTCAGTCTTTAATTTGTCATTTAGCTGAATTTTAATTATTAATTTTATTTCAGCTAATTTTTGGCAACTTTTCATAAATAATTATAACTTAGTATAATTAACTATTTAAGATTCATGTTTTCAGTTAATTTCTAATATTTGGATAAAATTGCTTTATTATCCAAAGTCTGTTGCTGTAATTTGTAATTAATAAATTACGGGCTGTTACATGAACCTTAAGTTTTCATGAAGTATAAGCTATGACCTTATCTTTCTACATCAGTCCATTGTGTGAAGTGTCATAGTAATCTATAAATTTCTCGTTCCTCTTAGGTATTGACAAAATAGGCGCGCTGCACAGTTTGTGCTTTAATAACTGAAATGATATCTCCTGATCCTTGCTCCAATCATACTTAATGTCTTTTCGGGTCAGTTTTGTTAGAGTTCTGGTGATCTTTGAGAAAATTGCTTATAATAAGTGGCAAGTCTTAAGGACTGTCGTATCTCTATGGGGGATCTAAGAGTTGATCAATTCCTGATAGCCTCGATCTTTGCGGGGTCGACTTGGATTCCTTTACTATTGTTCACGTGACCGAGGGATTTCACCTCTCCTAACCAAAAGTCAAATTTAGAAAGCTTAGCATATAGCTGTTCTTTCTCCGATAATTCCAGAATCAGTCTTAAATGTTGCTCGTGCTTCTTCTCGTTTCGTGAGTAGATTAAAAGTCATTCATGAATACAATCACGAATTTGTCTAAATAAGGTTGGCACACCCGATGAGGTCCATGAGTACCGTTGGGGACACTGGTTAATCCGAACTACATTAATAGGAATTTATGATGACCGGAACGGAATCTGAAAGCTGTATTTGGAATATCTTTCTTGTGAACTCTAACCTGATGATAACCAGACCTAAGGTCGATCTTCGAATAGAAGCTTAATTCTTGGAGTTTTGTCAAACAAGACATTGATCCTTGGAAGTGGGTATTGGTTCTTTTAGCTTATTTAATTTCTCGGTAATTGATGCACATCCCGAAAGCTCCATCCTTCTCCTTTATGAAGAAAACTGGAGCTCCTCCAAAGCGAGGAACTCGGTTTGATAGGCCCTTTATCTAAGAGCTCCTACAGTTGGTTGGACGATTCTTACACTATTGATAGGGCTAATCGGCATGGTGCTCGAGCCACTTGTACCGCACCTGATACTAGGCCTATTTTTGAATTTGACTTGCCTCGATGTTGGGAGTTCAGGTAAGTGTTCTGGAAAAACTTTGGGGTAACCATAAATAATAAGAATATTTTCGAGTCGCTTTCCCTTTGGCTCCCTCTCTATCAACACTTCAGGGTCCTAATGCTAGAGATGATGCTTACTTTGGTATTTCTTGCTTTGCGTTGGACAGTAAGGACCTTCTTATTGGCAAAAGGTATATGAACTGTGCTCTTGTTGCATACTATTTCCACACGATTTTCGATAGCCAATCCATGCCTATGACCATGTAAACACTTCCCAGTTTGATGGGTATCATGTCTGTTTCAAAGAGTCGGCCTACTAATTCTAAGGAGCATCCTCGACTTATATTATTTGTCTTAAGCGTCTCACTGTCATCAACCTCAATAGCATAAGTAGCACTTAATGGAATTTATCTGCTTAGTGAACTTAGTGGATATAAAGCTCCTATCAGCACCAGTATCAAATAGTAGAAATGCATAAGTGGTATCTAATGGGGTAAGAGGATAAGTCTACGGGTTTGAAATTTGTTAGGCAGATAGTCACAGCTTTATCTTTTCCTACGCAGAGTTGTAGTTTAAACTTAATTCCTCATAAAAGTTCTTGATACTTAATCTTTGTATATGATATGGTCAGAATTTTCTGATAAATTCTTAAGCCTTATTTACCCTAAGATATATCAGATAGTAAAGCCTAGAGAAATACTATAAAGAGATGCCTCCGGGGTTTCCTCGTACTCCAGAGCGTTAAGTCGTTGGGTTAGTTCTGCAGTTTGGGCTTTGTGCTCCGCTAGGTGCTGTCACAATTCGTTTTTGTAACAGTTATAGTCTAGGTACTAATGCAACCTAGTTCACTATAACTAGGGCTCTAATACCAATCTGTCACACCCCGTTACCCCGGTTGGCAACGAAGCGCGACGTCGCGGAAGCGTAACCATAATCATAATGAACGACCACTATATGGACGTTTTTAAAATACATCGTTAAAGCTTTAAAGCATAGCAATGTTTTACATAGTCTGATATGAGAAATGAAGTTCGCACAAATACAGAGATTTAATTACATAATTAAAATATGCAAAATAATGCAGCTAAATCTCCGTTAATTTTGAACATGCATGCGACTCCATGGATGCGGAAGCTTGAAAGTAAAATATGTCCGAAGGCATACTTGCCTTAATTTCCTGAAAATACACGCTAAAATACGTCAACAAAAATTGTTGGTGAGCTCATAGGTTTACACGTAAAACTGACTTGTATGGACAACAATAATAGAGATTGAATTTATAAAATCATAAATTCCTTGTTATGTATTACATATAACCATCATGCAACCGAAGCTTAATTTAAAATGAGTTTGCCCTGTGCAGTATTCCCATACGTAATACCGTTTGTTGAATATATATGCACCCGCTGTTAGCCAATCCGACTAACCCGAGTGGGGGACATGACTCCCAATAGATCTATCCACAATATATTCGCGCTTACAAATAAATGTAATTAACGGTTCATGATATCAGAGCTAATGGAACCACATGTGTAATACATAATAGAAATGAAAATATTTCCGTGTCCATATAAAAACGAAGCATGTATTTCATCCCCAAAACATAACAGTATGAAAATAGGGGCTATGAGAACTCACCGAGATTGCGATGGCAAAAATCTAGCGTAAAAAGCTTTTAGCGTAAATGGATGGACGATGCGTCGAGTGAGTTTAATCGAGTCCTAAATGATAATAAAGATTTAATATCTCTAATATATGATGATATATATATATATATATATATATATATACATATATATATATATATATATATATATATATATATATATATATATATATATATATATATATATATATATATATATATATATATATATATATATATATATATATATATATATATATATATAGATTTTTATGTCTTAAATCACCCAACATTATAAGTTTATAAATAAAATTCGCTTAAAACGTCAAGTTTATATATATATTATTTTCCAGCTTTTTCGGAGGTTTTTCGGCCTACTTTGAGGTTGTTTTTGACCAAGCTCCAAAATGTTTTAGACTTTGGTTTTCTAGGACATTAAACTACTATATACAAAGGATTTTTAGAATCAAGAACGGCCATTTTTCGAGATGTTTAGGTTGGTGAAAAAGCTCGTTAAAAACCCTATGTTTGCCATTTTTGAGCTGTCAAACTTTCGGTTTCCCAAATAATTTCTGGAGGTCTTAAATTCCAAAATAAATTATGAAAAATTCCAGATCTATATTTAAGACATAGATTTAACTTTTGAGACAAGAATCAACTCATTTCGTTGAGTTATGAATTAGTTATGATTTTTCAAAGTCGATATAAATTTTCTGCCGAAAATTCGCAGTTTTATAAACTTGAAACAACTTATGATTCTTGTTGTTTATTCAAAGACTACTTGTATAAAAGGTGTAAAAGTTATATAACACTTATATAACACATGTTTTCATAATATTAACATATTTATAATGTGTTCATATATTCATATGCACATTTAAAGAAACAACTTAAAAATAAAAACTAGAAACTTATAAACTTGAGTTTTTATGAAACTTGTTGTTGTTGGTGATTATATATATTATGCAAGACTTATATAAACATAAATGTATGATGAAATAAGTTAGTATTTACTTACTTTGAAGTATTTAGAATATGATTTTGAGTAGAAGTTGAAATCCTTGCAAGATATACACCAAAACACTTGATTTTCTTGATGAACACTTGAATGCACAAGTTTGTGATGTGTGAGTGTATAAATCCGGTTTTGAGAGAAGAAAAGGAGAGGTTTTTGTTGTTTGAAGTGTGGAAAAGAAGTGAGAAATGAGGTCTTATTTATAGGCAAAGTGTTTGGTCTTTCAAATGATGAAGGGCATGGATGAAAAGGTAGAGTGCACTTTTAAACAAAATGATTGTGTTTAAAGTAATATTAAAAAAATAAAAGTCAACTTCTAATACACACATGGCCTATAGGCCAGCCATACATGTATTATACATGTATTTATATTTTTTTTTGTGTATAAATGTATTTAGAAATGTATTCTTGTATTTCCCTTTTCTTGTAATTTCATAAATACTTATGGATGCATTGTTTTAATGAATTGTTTTAGTCTTGCATAATTAATGTTAAGTAATTGTATTAGTGTTACTAATCATAATTTAATCATGTACTTAGTTGAATTAATCCCTCATATCGTAAATCGATCGGATTAATTAATTTCCCGATTCATCGCACCGATTAATTTGATTCTAATTGAGTTGAATTTTTTCATGAACCTTGTTAATCACTTTGGTTAATTTCTGATTACCACTGATTAGGTTATAATTGGCCATTAAATACTAATTAGGTCGTTGTTGCTAACCTGGTTCAATGCCGGATGTTACATGAGCAGTGCAAGTAATCAAGGAACATGCAGCAACAATTGTCCAGTTTCAGCAGTGTCTATCATACGTTCCTAGCATACAATTATATAATCAAGGATCAAGGAGCATCAGATGTTTCCATACAAGTCAGTATCAATCACCGATAAGTACCGAAACATATGCAAGTAACTAATGCAACTTGTCACTCAGAGCGGTCCTGAGCAATGCAAGTAACAAGGAACATGCAGCAGCAATTGTCCACTTACAGCAGTGTCTATCATACGTTACTAGCATACAATTAAGTAATCAAGGAACATGCAACGACAGTTGTCCAGTTTCAGCAGTGTCTATCATATGTTCCTAGCATACAGTTAAGTAATCAAGAAACAAGCAGCAGCAGATGTTTCCATACAAGTCAGTAACCATCACCAATAAGTACCGAAACATATGCAAGTAAGTAATGTAATCTGTCACTCACAGTGGTTCTGAGCAATGCAAGTAATCAAGGAATATGCAACAACAGTTGTCTAGTTTCAGCAATGTCTATCATACGTTCCTAGCATACAATTAAGTAATCAAGGAACAAGCAGCAGCAGATGTTACCATACAAGTCAGTAACAATCACCAATAAGTACCGAAACATATGCAAGTAAGTAGTGCAATCTGTCACTCACAGCGGTCCTGAGCAATGCAACTAATCAAGGAACATGCAGCAGCAGTTGTCCAGTTTCAGCAGTGTCTATCATACGTTCCTAACATACAATTAAGTAATCATGGAACAAGCAGCAGCTGATGTTTCCATAGAAGTCAGTAACAATCACCAATAAGTACCGAAACATATGCAAGTAAGTAAGGCAATCTGTCACTCACAGCGGTCCTGAGCAGTGCAAGTAATCAAGGAACATGCAGCAGCAGTTGTCCAGTTTCGACAGTGTCTATCATACGTTCCTATCATACAATTAAGTAATCATGGAACAAGCAGCAGCAGATGTTTCCATACAAGTCAGTAACAATCACCAATAAGTACCGAAACATATGCAAGTAAGTAATGAAATCTGTCACTCACAGCGGTCCTTAGCAATGCAAGTAACAAGGAACATGCAGCAGCATTTGTCCACTTACAGCAGTGTCTATCATACGTTACTAGCATACAATTAAGTAATCAAGGAACAAACTGCATCAGATGTTTCATACAAGTCAGTAACAATCACCAATAAGTACCGAAACATATGCAAGTAAGAAATGGAATCTGTCACTCACAGTGGTTCTGAGCAATGCAAGTAATCAAGGAATATGCAACAACAGTTGTCTAGTTTCAGCAATGTCTATCATACGTTCCTAGCATACAATTAAGTAATCAAGGAACAAGCAGCAGCAGATGTTTCCATACAAGTCAGTAACAATCACCAATAAGTACCGAAATATATGCAAGTAAGTAATGCAATCTGTCACTCATAGTGGTCCTGAGCAATGCAAGTAATCAAGGAACATGCAGCAGCAATTGTCCACTTACAGCAGTGTCTATCATACGTTACTAGCATACAATTAAGTAATCGAGGAACATGCAACGACAGTTGTCCAGTTTCAGCAGTGTCTATCATATGTTCCTATCATACAGTTAAGTAATCAAGGAACAAGCAGCAACAGATGTTTCCATACAAGTCAGTAACCATCACCAATAAGTACCGAAACATATGCAAGTAAGTAATGCAATCTGTCACTCATAGCGGTCCTGAGCAATGCAAGTAATCAAGGAACATGCAGCAGCAATTATCCAGTTTCAGCAGTGTCTATCATACGTTCCTAGCATACAATTATGTAATCAAGAAACAAGGAGCATCATATGTTTCCATACAAGTCAGTATCAATCACCAATAAGTACCGAAACATATGCAAGTAAGTAATGCAACTTGTCACTCACAGCGGTCCTGAGCAATGCAAGTAACAAGGAACATGCAACAGCAATTGTCCACTTACAGCAGTGTCTATCATACGTTACTTGCATACAATTAAGTAATCAAGGAACAAGCAGCAGCAGATGTTTCCATACAAGTCAGTAACAATCACCAATAAGTATCGAACCATATGTAAGTAAGTAATGCAATCTGTCACTCATAGCGGTCCTGAAAAATGCAAGTAATCAAGGAACATGCAACAACAGTTGTCCAGTTTCATCAGTGTCTATTATACGTTCCTAGCATACAATTATGTAATCAAGGAACAAGGAGCATCAGATGTTTCCATACAAGTCAGTATCAATCACCAATAAGTACCGAAACATATGCAAGTAAGTAATGCAACTTGTCACTCACAGCGGTCCTGAGCAATGCAAGTAACAAGGAACATGTAGCAGCAATTGTCCACTTACAGTAGTGTCTATCATACGTTACTTGCATACAATTAAGTAATCAAGGAACAAGCAGCAGCAGATGTTTCCATACAAGTCAGTAACAATCACCAATAAGTACCGAACAATATGCAAGTAAGTAATGCAATCTGTCACTCTTAGCGGTCCTGAGAAATGCAAGTAATCAAGGAACATGCAACAACAGTTGTCCAGTTTCATCAGTGTCTATCATACGTTCCTAGCATACAATTAAGTAATCAAGGAACAAGCAGCAGCAGATGTTTCCTTACAAGTCAGTAACAATCACCAATAAGTACCGAAACATATGCAACTAAGTAATGCAATCTGTCACTCACAGCGGTCCTGAGTAGTGCAAGTAATCAAGGAACATGCAGCAGCAGTTGTCCAGTTTCAACAGTGTCTATCATACGTTCCTGTAACAGCCCGTAATTTATTAAATATAATTTACAGCAGCAGACTTTGGATAATAAAGCAATTCTAATTCAAATATTAGTAATTAACCGATAACATGAATCTTAAATAGTTAATTATATTAAGTTATAATTAATTCTGAAAAGTTGCCCAAAAAATTAGCTGAAATAAAGTTAATAATTAAAATTCAGCTACTTGACAAATTAAAGACTGAAAGTGACGAAACGGACTAAAAAGAATAAGAATGTGACTAAAAGACAATTATAGCAAATCTAGAACTCCTTTGCTATTATTTGCATCTGAAATGCAAATCAGATTGAAGGAAATAAAAGTTGGTCGATTCCGGAAATTCAGTAGAAAATCTGACTTTTCTCTATTTTCTATAAATAGAGCATCACCTCCTCATTTCTTAAGTTTGGAAAAGCTAGAATCCTCTCCTTCTCTCTCTACACCCTCACCTTCTCTCTAGAATTTCTCCTAAACGAACCGTCGGATTCTCGTGATTTATACGTCAACGGTTAGAGATCGTCAAGCTCTACAATATTCTGTCATTGCATGTTCGATTTGGTTCCGATTTGAGGTAAATTCGACCCTTTCTTTTCTGTCCTTTGGTTCGGTTTTGAAAGAGCAATCTCGAGTTTGCTCATATTCCCTTTATTTGAAGCTGATTTGCTCTCGTTTAGGACTTGCTTTTGCTTGGAAATCATCCATAGTCGAAGGATATATCTTGGACGAAGGTTAGTAACCATTTCTCTATCATTTATGTTCTTATTTAGATGTTAAAACCTGGAAAAAATGTTGAACATGAAGAACAGATTCGAAAAATCCTTGTTTAGACTCGAATGAGTGACATTTTCGAATCTAATCCCTAGACTCGAAGGGATGCTGGTTTCGAATCTAACTCCCTAGAATCTGTGCTGATTTCGAATCTAATGTTGTCCTCGAATCTAATGCTGCTTCGAATCTGTTGTGTGCCTTTCGAATCTAGGAGTATATCCGAGTCTATGCATGTGTTTCGAGTCTAATTACCTATTTCGAACCTATGCCTTTCGAATCTAGCTCCACTAGATTCGAATTTAAACTTGCTCGAATCTATTCCCTTAATTCGAGTTTGAGTATGTTTCTAGCCAAGGATTAATTCCTAAATCAGATTAAGTTATTTAAGCAACCTATTATAAATGAAAGTATCCTTTGATGTTGATAAAAATCATAAGTTCAAGATGCATAACCATTTTATGTACAAACAAATTAACAGACACTGAATGAACTCTTAGAAATCGTATGTCATGATGCACCTAGCTAGTAATATGATTGGCTTTATTTCAAGGCCACACTTATGTAGTTAGATGAATCGTATTAATCTGATAAGAATAGACTCACCTTGGGACGATAGGAACTACCTCAGACTCGACAGCCAGAATTGACAATAACCTGAATATGTAACTAGGGTTATATAGATTATGTCACAGACTTGACATTAATATGCCAGACTTGAAACTGAAATGCAGGAACCCGTCGATTGACAGAGTAAACTGAACCGCTTAATTCGTTAAGCATTATCTGACTACGGACCACTGTGAGTGACAGATTTCATTAATTACTTGCATATATTTCGATACTTATTGGTGAATGTATTGACTGTATGGAAACTTCCGATTATTGCTGCATGTTTCTTTAATACTATATTGTATCATAGAAACGTATTTTTGACATTACTGAAGTTAGACACTTGAATTGCCTTGATTGCATGTTCACTTTTACATTTATGTAAATACGTATCATGCTTACTGCTTACTTGACTGTTTATATACTTGCCGCTGCACACTGCATTATCCGACAGGACCGAATGCGAGATCTCCATTCACAGGAGGGAATTCTGCAGATTCCTTTCCTAATTGACTTGTTTCCATACATTTCCCGTAGGGCTTCGGCCTTACACAGGGGAATACAAACTGGGTTGTCTCCCAACCTTTTTGCCGTCTCTGACGTATTGCCGACAGGAACTGATAGTAAGAACATTAAAGTGCCTTAGGAGAGGTTGTCATGCGGTACTGGTGCAAATTGTAGAAAAAGAGGCGGAGGAGAAGCGACTTGAGGATATTCCAGTGGTTTGTGACTATCCGAAGGTCTTCCCGGAAGATTTGCCTGGACTTCCGCCAACTAGACAAGTAGAGTTCCAAATCGATTTGGTGCCGGGAGCTGCACCGATCGCAAGAGCCCCATATAGACTCGCCCCTTCTGAGATGCAAGAGCTATCCAATCAATTACAACAGTTGATGGATAAAGGATTCATTCGACCAAGTTCCTCACCTTGCGGAGCTCCGGTCTTGTTCGTGAAAAAGAAAGACGGATCCTTCAGAATGTGCATAGACTACCGAGAGCTAAACAAGTTAACGGTAAAGAACCGCTACCCTCTCCCCCGAATCGATGACCTGTTTGACCAACTACAAGGATCTAGCTTCTACTCTAAGATTGATTTGCGCTCCGGTTATCACCAAGTAAAAGTTCGGGAAGAAGATATCCCCAAGACGGCATTCAGAACTCGTTATGGACATTACGAATTCCAGGTGATGCCATTCGGTTTAACCAACGCACCAGCCGTATTTATGGACCTCATGAATCGGGTGTGTAAACCATATCTGGATAAATTTGTAATAGTGTTCATAGACGATATCCTAATCTATTCCAGAAGTAAAGAAGTGCATGAACAACACCTCAAGTTGATCTTGGAGTTGGTAGAGAAAGAGCAGCTATACGCCAAATTTTCAAAGTGTGAATTTTGGTTGCGAGAAGTAAAATTCCTTGGGCATGTGATCAACAGCCAGGGAATCCAAGTTGATCCATCAAAAATCGAGGCCATAAAGAACTGGGCGACTCCTAGAACCCCCACGGAAATCCGTCAATTTCTAGGACTTGCCGGTTATTATAGGCGATTTATCGAAAACTTCTCAAAGATAGCGGGTTCCTTAACGGAATTGACTCGAAAGGATGTGAAGTATATCTGGGGTGAAGAGCAAGAAAAGGCGTTTCAGCAGTTAAAGCAAAGGTTGTGTAGTGCACCAATTCTGTCCTTACCTGAAGGGACTGAAAATTTCGTGGTCTACTGTGATGCCTCACACAATGGATTAGGTTGTGTGCTCATGCAAAGGGATAGAGTCATTGCTTACGCATCACGACAGGTCAAAATTCACGAGGTGAATTATACGACTCATGACTTGGAGCTTGGAGCAGTGGTGTTTGCTCTCAAAATATGGAGGCACTACCTGTATGGAACTAAATGCACAGTATTCACAGACCATAAGAGCCTTCAGCATATTCTGAACCAGAAAAAGAGTTAAACATGAGGCAACGTCGTTGGGTTGAACTACTTAGTGACTATGACTGCGAAATTCGTTATCATCCGGGGAAGGCGAATGTCGTAGCTGATGCCCTGAGCCGAAAGGAACGGGTTAAACCCTTGAGAGTCCGAGCTTTGGTCATGACTATACAGTCAAACCTAAACTCTCAAGTCCGCGAGGCACAGGAAGAAGCAGTCAAGGCGGGTAATATACTGGATGAAGCCTTGAGAGGGATGGATAAGCAGTTCGAAATCAAACCGGATGGATGTCGACACTTCATGGGCAGAATTTGGTTACCAAAATTCGGAGGAGTAAGAAAGCTGGTCATGGATGAAGGGCATAAGACAAGATATGCTATTCATCCAGGAGCAGATAAAATGTATCACGACTTGAAAGGAATGTACTGGTGGCCAAATATGAAGGCTGACATTGCTACCTACGTCAGCAAGTGCTTAACATGTTTGAAGGTTAAAGCTGAGCACCAAAAACCATCAGGATTGCTAGTTCAACCAGAAATACCCCAGTGGAAGTGGGAAAACATCACCATGGATTTCATCACCAAGTTGCCAAAGACGTCTGGAGGTTATGACACTATTTGGGTGATTGTGGATCGGCTTACCAAAACCGCCCATTTCCTGCCCATTAAGGAGACTGATAAGATGGATAAGTTAACACGAATCTATCTTAAAGAAGTCGTCTCAAGGCATGGAGTGCCAGTATCAATTATATCAGACAGAGACAGCCGGTTCACATCAATATTTTGGCAGTCATTGCAAGAAGCACTGGGTACACGCCTAGATATGAGCACAGCCTATCACCCACAAACGGATGGTCAGAGTGAAAGGACGATTCAGACGCTGGAAGACATGTTAAGGGCATGTGTCATCGATTTTGGCAAAAGTTGGGACAGACACCTGCCATTAGTCGAGTTTTCCTATAACAACAGCTATCACTCAAGCATTAAGACCGCCCCATTCGAGGCACTCTACGGGCGAAAGTGTCAATCACCTCTTTGTTGGGCTGAAGTAGGAGATAGTCAGATTACTGGACCGGAAATCATCCAGGAGACTACAGAAAAGATAGCCCAGATTCGTAACCGGTTAAAAATCGCGCGGGATCGGCAGAAAAGTTATGCAGACATTCGACGGAAGGATTTGGAGTTCCAAGAGGGAGATCAAGTAATGTTAAAAGTCTCGCCTTGGAAGGGCGTAATCCGCTTTGGGAAACGAGGAAAACTCAATCCTCGTTATATCGGACCATTCAAGATCACCAAAAGAATTGGCCCGGTAGCTTACCGACTCGACCTGCCCCCAGAGCTTAGTAACGTTCATAATACCTTCCACGTGTCCAATCTTAAGAAGTGTCTGGCTGATGAATCACTCGTTATACCCATGGACGAGCTGGAGTTAGACGATAAGTTGAACTTCATTGAGCAACCTGTAGAAATAATGGACCGCGAAGTCAAGAAACTAAAGCACAGCCGGATCCCGATAATAAAAGTCAGATGGAACTCTAAGCGAGGTCCTGAGTTTACGTGGGAACGCGAGGATCAGTTCCGGGAAAAATACCCTCACCTGTTCTCAGATATTCAAGCAGTGGAGAACACGAGCTAATTTCGGGACGAAATTCCCTTAACAGGGGGAGACTGTAACATCCGGCACTAAACGAGGTTAGCAATGATGCCCTAATCCACATTTAATAGTCAATTATAGCCTAATCAATAGTCATTAGAACTTAATCAAATGATTAACAAGGCTTATTAGAAGACTCAACTCAATTAGAATCAAATTCATCGGTGCGATGAATCGGGAAATGAATTAATTCGATCAATTTACGATATGTGGGATTAATTCAACTAAGTACGTAATTAAATTATGATTAGTGACACTAATCATACACTAATACAATTACTTAACCTTAATTATGCAAGACTAAAAACAATTCATTAAAACAATGCATTCAAAAAGTATTTTGAATTTACAAGAAAAGGGAAATACAAGAATACATTTGAAATACATTTATACAAAAAAAAAATGAAAATACACTATAATTACCTCCTATGGCCGGCCATCATAGGAGGTACACAACCTCATTATTTTAATCCTCCAACCTTGCACAATCTACATCAACTTTTTCACCATGCTTGTGCAAACTTGCACACAATCTCCACCTCCCATCTCTTTCATAATTACAAGACTTTTTCCTTTGGCTATAAATAGAGGACTTGAGCTTCATTCATTTCCACACTACAACAACAAAAAGCTCTCTTCCTCCCTCTCTCAAAATCCGGCCCCAAGGCCAAGTGAAAGAGCAAAATTTCCAACTTTGGTGTTCTTCAAATATTTCAAAGTATTCTTGTGCAACTCTTTCAAGACCAAGTCTTCTACTCATTTTCACTCTACTAACAAATCAAAGTAAGTAAATTCTAGCTTATATCATCTTATATTTATGTTTATATAAGTCTTGCATAATCTATATAATCACCAACAACAACAAGTT
>JAANYP010008634.1:0-13531 GCA_020465985.1 Centrapalus pauciflorus
CATGATCACTTCTAAGCTGCTTTACTTGGGCAGAGTTCAGCATTTCCATCTTTTTAACAAATCCAATAATTTCTCTCGCAGCCTCTCCTTTGCTTTTCAGAAAGATCACCCATGTGTACCTGGAGAACTCATCAACCATTACAAGAGTGTATCTTCTTCCTCCTAGACTTGGGACATTAATAGGTCCAAACAAGTCCATATGGATTAAGAAGAGTGGAGTATCAATAGAAAAATTATGTTTGGATTTAAAAGATGTTTTTCTCTGCTTGCCTTTCTCACAAGCTGTGCATAATCTATCTTTGGCAAAAGTAATAGAAGGCAAACCTGTTACCAACTCTTTCTTACAGAGTTTATTGATGTTCTTGAAGTTCAGGTGTGACAATCTTCTATGCCATAACCAGTTTAGATCAGCGTTGGTTCTTGTGAGAAAAAAGGTTTCAGTTGTGGGATCAGCAGAATGCATATCCACAACATATACACCTTTCTTTCGTTGAGCACACAGCACAACTTTGCCTTGGGAATCCAATATGTAACCCAGGTGCTCATCAAAGTTAACCTTGTAGCCAGCATCACACAGTTGACTTATGCTAACAAGGTTATGTTTTAGCCCAATCACATAGGCTACCCTTTTGAACACTGCAGCACCAGCTTTAAGAGTTCCATATCCCTCAGTGGATCCCTGTACATTGTCACCAAAGGTGACTTTTGGCCCTTTTTCAGGCCTGAGATCACTCAGCAGTTCTTTACAACCTGTCATGTGCCCTGAGCAGCCATTGTCCAAGTACCAAACCTGGGAAGGTTGTTTTTCCTGCAGAGTGAGAAGAGAATTATTAGTTATTTTTAGGGGAACTCATCACACAGATGAGTTCTCCTACTTCATCAACACTTGTTGATGGATTTTGGATGTCCACACTAATATTCCCTATTTGAATGGTATCAGTTTGAATACCATCCTCAGTGACTATGTCATTTCCACCACTGCTTGTAACAGCTGTGAGGGAAACAGCAGAGCCAACAGGCCTCATGTCCTCATATTCAGGACAGTCCTTGGCCAGATGTGTCTTCTTCCCACACTTATAACATTTTCTCTTTTTGGTGCTTTTGGAAGAAGGTCCTTCAGAAACACATTCTGAACTGTTTTTGTTGATTCTTTCAGCAGGTTTAGCAATTTTTGCGGAATCAACAGCTTGTGTGGTAAGTTCATAGGCCACAGCTTTGACTGTCTCTTCTTTCCTCTTTTTGGGAGGACAGATGTCAAAGACAGGAAGCTTGATTGGCCTTTGAGCTTCCACAGGTTTGGGAAACTTATTCCCAGTTGTCTCAGTTTGAGCAATGGCTTTGCCTTTGCCCCTACTGAGTTGTGATTTATGCTGCCTATCAGCATACTCACTGTCTTTGGTTTTGAAAAACTTATTTTCATTTAAAACCAACTTACCACCATGATTTGAAAACTTATTTGAAATCACAGCAGTTTTGTTTTCAACCTGAGATTTACCCTTGTTGAAAACAGGCTGCTTACTTTTTGAAAACTTATTTTCAAAATGTTTAGCATCAAAAGGATTAACATGCTTTTTACCAACAGCTTTGGACTCTGAACCTGTTTTGTCAACAGGCTTAGCATCCACAGCTTTAGTTTGAGCATGTTTTCCTTTCTTCTGCTTGTGTGAGCTAGCAGAGCACTTAGCAGGCTGTTTTGGAGAACAAACTCCAACATCAGCTTTTGAGCTGAGTTCACACAAGCTGTCAGTATTTTGAGGCCTGAAAAACCTGTTTGTTGAAATAAGTTTACCATTCACATTTTGGATGAATGTATTTGGAAGTTCACCAAGAGTGGACAAGTCTTCTTTCAAATTACTTATTTCAACAATGGAAGCTGCTGTGTCAAGATCCCCTCCAAGATAGGCTTGGATTTGAGCAGGAATCTGTTGACTGATACAATGGCTGACTTTTTGTGCAGATTGGCACCAAGAATCAACTATCTTTTGAAGCTTAGCATGCTTTATATCTGTTTCTCTCTTTTCTTCCAGTAAAATGGAGTTGATGTGTTTTAATTCATCAAGCTCAGTTTCCAACTTATGGAAACTGTCCAGTAAACTGGTTTTAGTTTTAAGATCAGCTTTAAGCTTAGAGATTTCAGATAATAAAGCATCATGCTTCTCAACAGCAGCTTTCAGATCAACAAGCATGTATTCAAACATTTTAACTTTTTCTTCAGAACTGTAAGCCATAAAATTTTGTACCTTATACATCATTGTAGGGTTCCAGTTCTCCAAGCTGCTGAAGGCTTCAGCTTCAGCCATGTCCTGTTTGAAACTGCTTGTTGATGGAACATCAGAGTTGGCCATCAGACACTGATTATCTTCTTCATCAGATGATGAATCAGATTCCTCCCAGTCACATGTCTCAGCCATGAGTCCCTTCTGGCGATTGGAAGACACAGAGTTTTCCAATTTCCTCAGCTTAGCCATGGCCAAAAGGTACTTAACCCTATAGCCATCATCCCTGTTAGTCTTGATAGGTTTGGATGACTGACCAACAGCTTTTGACACACAGTCAGCAGCTATATGGCCAGTTTTGCCACACTTGAAGCACTCAGCCTTGGATTTGTCAAATGCTTTCTTTTTGCCAGCACTTGCACCTCCTTGCAGCATACTTCTTACAAACCTTCTCTTGCTGAACTTTTTGACAAGCATAGCTATCATTTGCTCATCATCTTGTTCAGTAAGATCTGCAGCCTCTTCTTCTTCAGACACCTCCTCCTTATCATCATCCTGTTGATCAGGTTGAGTGAACACATCACTCACCTGATTAACAGACTGTCTCACATTAGCCACAAAGGCTGTACCTCTTCTGGACATTTCCAAGGCATTCCTCTTTTGCTGCCTTGATTGTTCATCATTTAGTAAGGATCCATACAGATTGACCAGATCCATACTTCTGATAGTACCTGAGTTTCTTAGGATGGTTGAGAAATAGTTCCACTCCTCAGGTAAAATGTCCAGAAACTTGTTCACCAGAGTAAGACTGTCCTTGGTGATCCCAACAGCTTTGAGATCATTCACCAGAGCAGTGAACCTGGTGTAGGTTTCTGTGAGAGACTCCTTTGGTTTGGCAAAGAAGAGTTCATACTGTCTAACAAGATTGTTAATCCTGTTGTCCAGTGTGATTGTGGGTCCATCATAGACGGTACACAGAGTATCCCACATCTCCTTTGCAGTCTTCATCTTCTCAACCTGCTTGAACACATCATCAGGAAGAGAAATGACCAGGTTGTTTCTGGCCTTTGCATCCAGAGCTACCATTCTCTTGTCTTCATCAGACCATTGAGCTTTTGCTTTCTCAAAGGTCCTGATTTCAGGAGCAGCTCCTTCAACCGCTGGAGTTATTGTAGTAACAGAGGTTGGCACATAGGGACCCTCCATCACTATCTCTGGCAGTTGTACATCCAGATTCTCTAAATAGAGCATCATTCTGCACTTCCAACCAGAGAAGTTTTGATGATTAAATTTTGGAGGCTTGCCCATAGAGCCATTGTCATAGTAAGAAGAGTTTGCAGCACTGTTGTCCATGGAAACTTGGGATTACGAGAGATCTAGAATGACACACACTCTAAACCGCTCTGATACCAGTTGTAGGTCCCGAAAGGTTCCCAAAGTATATAGTAATAAACTGTAGAGGGGGGGTGAATACAGTATTTAAAATCTACACACTCTTTTTCTCAATGTTTGTATGTATTATCAACAAATGTTAATTACAAACAAGCTTGACTGCGGAATTGTTCAAGCTGAGATGACAGAATACAACAGTATGGTTTCTAGTCTAAGACACACTCAAACTAGATTACAATGAACACACTCACTAAGATGCACTCACTGTATTTTACAAGACTTTAAGGAACAGCTTTGGTAAACAGCTTAGACACACAGAAGCTTGTTTACAGAAGATTTGCATGCATGAATATCACACTTGCACGTTCACTCTTGGTTTAAGCACTTAGCTTTCTTCACATTCTTTCTGACCTTAGAAGCTTCCTTTTATACTCACTTAGAGGATCTAAGAGAAACATCTTCATTGGGCAGAATGAAAAAGGAGAAGTCTTGTTTGAAAAGACAATATAACTTTTCTGCACTTTTCTGAAAAGCAGACTTGCCTTCTCTTGTGCAGAACTTTTGTCTTTTTACTTTCTACTGTTGCATTGCCTTTAACCATTTTAGGAATGTCAACTTTGCGTCTTTCTTCCTTGTAAAGGCCTATTTTGATATAAGAAAAAGGTCTGTCACCCTTTTTCAAATATCCGTTTGTCTTCATGTAACAGAACAGCTTGGGCAGGCTGAGCGGTTCTGCTTTCCACTTTGTCTTCAACTGTGTAAACTGATCTGGTAGTTAAAAACAATACATGATGACTTGGAAACAAATTCCATAAAGTGTTTAGCCTGTTCACAAAGAACAGGTTCTGTTCACAAAGAACAGAACACTTTAAAAATGCCCAAGCTGCTCAACAGTGTAGAGCAGCGTAGACAGTTTATGTCCAGCCTGATCAGCAGACTGATCAGCTTGGACAAACTGTCTTGGTTGCAACACATGCAACGTATAGAACAGCTTTAGACTGATATTGCAAATCATTTTCAGGTTTCAATAAGGCATATAACAGGCCTTAAATTCAACCTTCAAATGTATCAACAGGTTTGATTATAAAATCTCCCCCTCAGATGTAGAGCAGGTTTGACTGAGGCCTTTTTGTGCCTAACACCAAAAGACCACAATGGTAACTAATACTAAGTTTCTTATATGCTAAAATGATTTAATTCCGTTACCATATGAATTTCAATTCCAACATAAGTAGTGAGTTAACTGTACAACCCTGTCATCGATAGTGAATAATGCGGATGACATATGGGTCGTATCAGTTGAAATTACGATATAAATACATTTCCAATAAGAAATAATACCTATAGACAATATAGGTATTGTAATCTGAATCGTGTATGATTTAAAAGCTCTAAGAAATCAAAATATAATCCAAAACACAAGCTACTTCGTAAATCCTTGTAATTTGAAAGATTACAGCGTGTCTTATAATGAAACAGGGGTAGAAGTAGTTGATCTAATGAATATTAATGAGAAAAGTGTTTGAATCAAATTGTTAAACACCGAATAACAATTTGAATTGAAATCAAAGAAGTCAGAGGCACAAAGCGAGAGTGATAAAGAAATAGATTGAGAACTTTGTTATGCCAAGCGATTAGCCATGAATGGCTAATGAAAAGCCGTCAGAAGCCAAAATAAATGTAAGAATGGATTCTCCCTATGTCGACGCGAGACTAGTGAGATATCTAAAATGGAATTCTTATTCCATCTAAATGCAAATAAAATGAAAAGCTTCCGTCAAAATAGTAAAGTAATTCAAATTCAGAAATTCACCAATGAAGATTCAAACCTAAGTCTATACATATAATTAAACAGAATTAAAGATTATAGTTTTGTCGAAGCCTCTTGACCGAATTACACAGTAAATTAATAGAGGAAGGCGATGGCCATAAAGTAGAAGATGATGTAAATGGTCGTGGAGACGGTTTCGGAACTCTGGTAACTCGAGATCTGACTTCAATAACAGATGCTGCCGTTATATTTAACGAATCACACCGAGAAAGCCTAAGAAAATTGTCGGTTTCTATCAAATCATTTCCCTGGAATTCGATTCTGAATAACATTTGTTTTCCATGTCACTAATGTTCTTATTCGCTGGAAGATTCTAAAGCGTATGATCTCTTCAAATTCGGGATCATATTTGGTTTGTTTGAAATATCCATCAACTGTTGAAATCGTTGCGAAGAAAATGTGATCGATTATAACTTCTGTTTTGTTCGACAAGCTCTAAATACAACATTTCAAACATTTTGCCTCAAACTCTCATTCTTGGCTTCTAACATTCGATCTTCTTGGAGGATTTTACTTCTCGAGAGACTGCATACATAAAAGATTTGGCGGATATGACAGCACAAATTGAGACCAAGGTAGGTGAGGTAAAGTCGCTACATGAAGAGTTAACTCCAATTGTTGCGCCGGAGGATAGATTTCATTTGTTTGATAAAGCAAAGAAAGTTATAAGTATTCATAACAAGTCAACACAAGTCAGAAAATCGGCTAAGCGATTGATGATGGTAACATCATCAATAAAAGAAACATAAAGTACAAATATCAGATTCCCGAAAGGCTCTGTAGCTATTACATGAGCAAATGAAAAGAGTTAAGAGCTAATTGATAAGTATAGAGATGATAGCTGAATTGAATAAAATCTCAGAAGCCATAAAAATTTCTTATGAAATTGCATAAAGTTAGCCCATGAAGATTTTGCAATAGTATAGAGGAGAGATTTAAAAGCCATAACTGACTCAAGATCAAATGAAAGAGATATATGAGCTAACTCATGTATTGAGTTGCTATCTGGATTGATTATGGCGAAAAGCATAAAGCTTATATAATACGAGTATGAATAATAATTCAGAATTCCTAAAATAAACAAACAGCGAAATATTGAATCAAATATGAACTACGAGAAGAAATTTGAAATTCTTATACGTAAGAATCTTAAAGAAATAGAAAGATGTGAAATACAGATGGTGCTCATTCAAAGGAAACACCACAAAGGTTCGCATCAGTCTTGGGAATGGATAACATAAAAGCTATCTGCCCAAGTTTGTTCGAACATATCTAACTTCGAGGACGAAGTTTGTGCGTGGTGGAGCCCATTCTGTAACAACTCAACTTTTAGCCAACTTAATATCTGACCATCGAACCAATAATGTAATCTTATTATATCTGATCTTGAGATAATAATGTAATTTTATTACATTATTTATGATGTAAGTTATTTAAGTTTGAAATTATTTACTTAAATTATATATATGATATTAATTATTAAAGATGAGTAAATTAAAAGAGATGTAAAATACAAAAATATATTGGGTTAAATTTTAATGTAACTAAATGGATATAAAAATCAAATTAAATGATCATTAAGATCATTAATCTTGAAAGCTCTCTCTCTCTCTCTAATCTCTCTCTAACTCTCGGACGAACTCAAGAATTTACCAAGAATTCATCATAAATTGGCAATCAATTGAGGAAATTATTCAGGAAGGAGTTACAATATCATCAAACAATTGGAATCTACAAGATTTGAGGTAATTTTGAGTTATATTTCAAAAATTATAGAAGTTTGGTTCAGTTTTGATGAAAACCGAAACCAAAGACTTAAAAATCATGAATTTTAGGTTGCATGTTTTAAATCTTAGTAGTTTATGATGAATTAATGTTAATAAATAAAACGGAAACAAAATTCGAGGATCAGATCATCCAAAACAAGCAACAAATTCGAAATTTTTGACAAAATAAGTGTTCTTGACAAATATGGTTATTTTTGGATGATCTTGATGAATCTATAGTGTTTTTGATAGGGAAAATAGTATAAAATCAACCAAATAATGATAATACAACTTTATGTTAAGTTGCATGTTGATAAAATGAACTTTTGGGAATTTTTATGAAAAATCCGTAAGTATAAAAGATGAACACCAAGAACAATTTCTGGAAAATTATGAAGACTCGGGATCCGAATTCGGATGAGACCGAATTCGGATGTAGCCCCATTTCGGATCTGTACTTCGGACAAAATACTTAAATTCAGATATTTTGGCTATTTTGGATGAAGTACCATTTCGGACAGAAGGTGGTCCGAACTCGGATGACCCGAGTTCGGATGGCCCATTTCGGATGATGCTAGTTCGAATGAATCATTTGGACCAACTTCGGATGTACCATTTCGGATGACCTAGAACCGAATCCGGATGATCCGAATTCGGATGGTCCGAATTCGGATGGTTCTAATCCGGATGTGGTTTTTATGATTCAAAATATAACAACAGAATTCCTTATATAAATATGAATGATCAGATTTCAGAAATGTAACTTTATAAGACTTTGAGGTTATTACTGACAAAGAATAGAAAGATTCTGATAAGATTTAAGAGATTGATGATAATATGATCAAAATATAAGATTGTGAGATCAAAGATCAACGAATGAATCTTGAGCATAAATGATGAACACTGAATATATATTATTCAGATAATATAAGAGCTAATAAATATCAGAAATGATATTAATAACAGATTGAGCAACGAGCAAGATGATGAGCAACTGAAAGTCTGATATAAATCAGATAGTGGTTCTATCCACTACAGATTGTGAGCAACAGAGCCAGAGCCAGAAACTAAAAGAGCACAAATAGCCAGTAACTGTGAGTTGTAGATTTCATTTTAACTGCATATTATGTGAATTGAGACTTTTGTTGCATGATTCTGATTTTTTGATATTCTGATCTTGAGCTTATTGAAATATTGTCATAGTATATTTACTATGATTTGTTGAGCTGAGTATTTCTTCTTCTAGATTCGATTCTTTGACGAGTCAGTTGATTGTTAAGCTTAACACCATCACTATTGTTCAGTGTTGGGTTAATGTTAGGCTTATGATGTGCTGATTTACGTGATGAAAGCACAGAGGGTAGCTAGAGCTGAGCATTCCGATGATATCCATATAGAGCTTTTACTGGTAGCTAGCCCAGTACGTGGCTGATCCCACTAATGATGCGTGTGTATGGATTTATCATCATCCGAGCATTCCTTATGAATTTGTCTAAAAGTCTCAAGAGCAACAACAGTTTTATAACTGGGAGCTGAGCAAAGTCGCGCATCAAAAGAGCATTAATTGGCCAATGACCCTTCGAGATTGAGCTGTGCATGAGCCTAGTGCAGTGCATAAGCAATAGAGCTGAGCCGTGCATGAGCCGAGTGCAGTGCATGTGCTTCCGCGTTCATAATTGCATGTTAAATGTGAAATTCTACATTCTCACTAAGCAAATAAGCTTACCCCGTTGTTGCATTATTTTTCAGGTAAAGGCAAAGGATTGGCTGGACCTAGTTCATAGGTCAGGACTTTGAAAGAGCTTGAAGTGCATTAGAACCTGTTTCAACATCTTGGTATTTGGATGATAATAGAGCTTTGGGGTTCGGGTTTAGTTTATATTATGTGATTTGATGTAATAGTCTAGATGTTTGTACTTTGCTACTTAAAATCCTGTCTCTGTTTGTAATTAACTTTAATTCCGCACTGTTAATTTTATCTTAGTTTCATGATTGATATTGCATTGCTAATGGGACCTAGACTTGAGACCTTTGAGAAATCAGAGGGTCTTACACATACACTCCAGTTAGGTCACACACTCCTATTATACATCACACACCGGTTAGAGCTCAGGGATCTCAATCTGAAATGCAATATAATCGAAATTATTCAAGAGCTACACAACAAATGCCTATTCAAAGGCAAAGAGTGAATTTACATCACTCGGCACCACAACAAACTCCTGTTCAATGACCCAAGTCACCTGAAAGGCGAGATGGGTATTTGAAAGAGTTTAAGTATGTGGACGAGAATGGTATAACCAAGTCAGTTATGGCTTGGGTTCCCCGTGATAACTAACCTATTTTCTTTCATGTGCAGGAGATTACCACAGGTCCAAACAACAAATGGTTCGTCGACAGTGGATGCTCCAGGCACATGACAGGGGAAAGAAGTCTCCTTACAGAGTTCAAGGGTGGGAATCGGGGATTTGTATCATTCGCGGGAAACAAGGGTGGAACCATCACTGGTACTGGAGAAGTCACTAATGGGACGATTACATTGGATCAAGTTTATCACGTTGATAAACTGGTTCATAATCTCATTAGTGTATCTCAAATCTGTGACAAGAAGAATTCAGTGCTGTTCACTGACACTGAAGCGTTAGTGCTAAAATCGGGGTTCAAGATTCCAGAAGATTGGATATTAATGCGGGCACCAAGGAAGAATGACTTGTACATGCTCGATATGAACAAGCCGGAATCTTCAATGGGACCGATCTGCTTACTGTCTAAAGCTTCGGAGACTGAATCAGTTTTGTGGCACAGACGCATGGCACACTTGCACCTAAGACAAATGAACTATATAACGAAAAATGGGTTGGTGCAAGGTGTGCCTATGAAGAGTTTTCAGTTCGAGGACAAGTGTCTACCATGCAAGAAGGGAAAACAACATAAGAAGGCACACAAGTCCAAGACTCAGAACTCCATAACCTCTACATTCGATTTGTTGCATATGGATCTCTTCGGACCAATCAACAAAAGGAGTATAGGAGTAGTTGGTATTGTTTAGTTATCACTGACGATTACTCACGATTTTCATGGGTTTCTTTCTAGGTACAAAGGACGAGACAGCATCCAAGCTCATCGGGTTCTTAGACCAAGTGGAGAATTCCTATGGAACACGGGTTAAAAGGCTTCGCAGTGATAATGGAACTGAATTTAAAAACACTGTAATTGGTGTATATTGCCTCTCAAAGGGCATAGTGCATCAATTTAGTGCACCGTATGAACCTCAACAAAATGGGGTGGCCGAACGAAAGAACAGGACATTGATTGAGGCAGCTAGGACTATGCTTTCGGATTCAAAGCTTCCTACCATGATTTGGGGGGAGGCAGTGAATACCGCATGTCATATTTTAAACCGGGTCCTAACTGTCAAATCTTTGAACAAAACCTGTTATGAAATTTTGAATAAGCGGCCACCTAATTTAACTGGCTTCGAACCGTTTGGGGTACCATGTACTTTATTGCGAACAAAACATCAACCTAAGTTTGGTGAAAAGGCTGACGAAGGATACTTCCTAGGTTATGTGTCGAACTCACCAAACAAACGGGTTTTTAACAAAACGAATGGTACAGTAGAGATTGTGTATAACATTGAAGTCACAAGTTATACACATGAACCCCAAACAGGTCCAGAATGGATATTTGACTATGATAAATTGTTTGAGTCATTTAACATTCCGTTGGATGAAAATGCAGGTACAATCGAGAAGGACTTAGCGACATTGAATCTGAATGACGAAGGCCATACCTTTCCGAGGACTACTTTTCAATCCACATCCGAGTCTACTTTGACTGAAGATGGATCTCAAGAAGTTACGAATTCAGAAGCACCGTCAACTGAGAATCAAACTCAGACATCCAACTCTGAGGAAACTGTCCACGAGGAGGAAAATGTAGAATCTGAGGATGTTCCCCCACAAGGTGAAATAGGATCTAACTTAGGAGATAATCTGAGAGTTGACGAGATAGAGACTTCTAGGATTAACAAGAACCATCCTATAGAAAGCATCATAGGAAATCCTAATGAGGGTGTGAGGACTAGGAGTAGTTTAAATAACAACACTGTCTTGTTGTCGATGATAAATGACTCCAAGGCCTATCATACCTGCCTTTATTCTTGTTTCATCTCGCAAGTAGAGCCGAAGAATGTGCAAATGGCACTAAAGGATAACTCCTGGGTTGAAGCGATGCAGGAAGAACTCTCGCAATTTAGGAAGCTAGAAGTATGGGAGTTAGTTCCATTATCTCCAGGAGAAATTGCAATAGGAACCAAATAGGTTTTTAAGTGCAAAAGAGACGATCGGGGTATTGTCACTCGCAACAAGGCTAGGTTAGTTGTAAAGGGTTTCAACCAAGAGGAGGGAATTGATTACAATGAGGTGTTTGCGCCAGTAGCAAGGCTGGAAGCCATTAGGTTGTTTCTGGCTTTTGCTTCCTTCAAGGGCTTTAAGGTATATCAACTAGATGTTAAGAGTGTTTTCCTCTATGGGAAAGTGAAGGAACTGGTATATGTAGAATAGCCGCCCGGATTTATATATCCAAAATATCCAGACAGAGTATATCGATTAGATAAGGCTCTGTATGGATTACATCAAGCACCAAGGGCGTGGTACGAAACTTTATCCAACCATCTGTTAGAGAACGGGTTTGAAAGGGGTAGGATACATAGTACGCTGTTTGTCAAGAGAAAGGGAGAACACTTCATCTTGGTACAAGTGTACGTCGATGATATCATCTTTGGATCATCAGACGTACAAATGTGCAAGGATTTTGAGAAGGTGATGAAGTCGAAATTCGAGATGAGTGCAATGGGCGAGTTAAATTTCTTTTTAGGGTTGCAAGTTGACCAGAAGAAGGAAGGTATGGTTATCCATCAGACGAAGTATGTCTACGACATATTAGAACGCTTCGGGATGGAAGGGACGAAACTGACTGCTCATTTCAGCACGCCGATTCAAGTGAATCACAATCTCGGACCGGGTACTGAAAGTGATACCGATGTGGATCTGACGTTATATCGGGCCATGATTGGATCACTTTTGTATTTAACTGCTTCAAGACCTGACATCATGTTTGCTGTGTGTATTTGTGTTGGGTTTCAAGCTAATCCGAAGGAGATGCACATGAAAGCTGTGAAGCGGATTCTACGGTACCTCAAGTCGAAACTGAAGCTGGGACTTTGGTATCACGCGGAGGGAGATCTAGAGTTGGAGGCGTTCACGGATTCTGACTACGGAGGATGCAGCTTGACGCGCAAATCAACAACTGGAGGTTGTCAATTCCTAGGAGGGAGACTGGTTTCCTGGCAATGCAAGAAACAGACATCGGTAGCCGTGTCAACGTGCGAGGCCGAGTATGTTGCTGCTGGTAGTTGCTGCTCACAGGTTCTGTGGATACAACAACAATTGCGGGATTACAGTTTGGCTTACACTCAAACTCCAATTAGGATAGACAATCAATCTACAATTGCTATAACGAATAATCCAGTTAAACACAACAAAACAAAGCACATAGACATTAGGCATCATTTTATTCGTGATTGTGCTGAAAAGAACTTAATCAAATTGGTAAAAGTGGCAACGGACGATAATAATGCTGATTTATTTACCAAAGCCTTTGATAAGTCACGGTTTGAATATTTGATTCAACTAAATGGAATGCGCAACCCAGAGTAAATTGACCTTAGTAGAAATTTTATTGCCTTTTATAGCTGTAGTCTTTCTTTCTTTTTATAGTAAGTTTGCTAAATTAGGATAGTTTCTATTTTTAGTAAGTTAAGTAGGTTATATTCTTTTATTGCTATTTCTTATGAAAAACAAAAGAAAAAAGAGAGAAAATCATAAAAATAAAAAAAAATTCAAAAAAAAGAAAATCAGAAAAGGAGTTAAGTCTTAGATGCATAGGTTCAAAGTGACGAAAATTAGCACAATCGTTACAAACTCTAAGTGTTTAGGCTTTCACACATAATGCACCTAAAATTCTAAGTGTTATACTTTATTTTAGTTTGATGTGTTGGTAGGCATAATACATATAGGGAGTCCCAAGGCTAATAAAATATTCAAGAAAAAGTCAAACGTGTCCCTAACTCAGATGTATGACCAATCGGTCTTAATTTTTATGTACAAGACATACAAACTTTGAGTCTAAATGAGGTATGCAAACTTTTTGGGGGATGTATGGCAACATCAAATACATCTAAAAATAGAAAGCATAGAAAAATCATAAGGAATTGAGAGTCAAAAACATGTAACTCTGTTGTACGGAAGTACAGACCTATTGCC
>JAANYP010008635.1:0-45000 GCA_020465985.1 Centrapalus pauciflorus
TTTCACACTTTCATAGGTATGATTATTTAAACATTTTTGTTGGAAAAATAATCTTCCAGTCTTTCACAGTTGCATTAAGAATCCCTTACCTATTTTTGGTTTTTCTCAATTTGATGTTATTCTAAATCAACATTTAGTCAAATGGTCGGATAGTAGAGCAACATTTCTCAATTCCAGAATTTGATCGCGTACTGTGCTACATTAACTTTGTTGTTAAATCTTTGAGAATGTGAAGTAGAGTTATAGGATAGTAGAACAAAAGCTTTCCAGAAATTGATCGGTTCTGTAATAAGATATTTGTGTTATCACTCTATTTTTAATTCTTGTAAAACAAAAGCTTTTGTTTAATGAACAAATTAAACAAACAAATTAAATCCAATAAATTCAATATTATCTACTTAATTTATTTGTTAATTAACTAAAATTTAATGAACTTTAATTTTAATAATTATTTATATATTTTTGTAAAGATTGAGTTCAAATAACGATCTTTAAAAATTTATTAAATCAAAATTTTTTAAGAACCAAGTCAAAAAATTAAATTCGATTGATTGATTATAGTTTATGTACATTTTGGTTTGATACATAAATTTTGGAACACATCTTAATCGTTTTTTTTACTTAAATATTGTCTTAAAATCATCATTTTTTACCACTGACCTGATGATGTTGTGTGTATATCATCTTTTTATTGGTTTTCATTGTATCTTAATTTAAGAAAATTAGTAGAGGTTCTTATCCTACCTCTTTATAAATAATTTTTTTAATTAAAAAAAAACATGTAATACATTAACTTTATAAATTTTCTAACCTTTGACTTAGATAATTTTTTTTCTCCAGACGTCCCCTTTTCTTCCGATTCTCTGGCGACTCTTTGCTTGATTGTGCCGCTGCACGCCTGCTCTCACCTTATTCACTCACCTTCACCACAAAGGGCTTTCCTATGTTGGTTCCGCTCGCGATTTAGTCCCGTTTTTACTTGCTTTCGTCGCAGCCTCCATGTTTCTCCGCTCACATTGTTAATAGAAAATTTTGGCACACTCGAAAGATTGACCCAAATATTAGAGGCTCTAATCTTCTAATTCTGAACAAACCCCATTTCAATCAATCGTCTAAATCTAAACACACCTCATCTCAAACTTCAAAAAAATTTATTGATTACAGTCTGATAACGTGAAAGTATGATCACCGAAGATTGGATTCCGGCAGTCGATAGTCGATGATAGCTGGACCGTTGACGATGCAAAAAGGTTTAACTCTGATGATAGGGTTACCAGATGGTAGACGACCGTCGACCGTCGCTGATCTTTTAGGGAAGTCTAAACATGATGTAAGGTTGCACTACAATTTGGTTTTGAACGAATTACACATACGGGATATAGGGAACTATTTGATATTGCGATCGGCTATTGATCCCACTTGGTCAAGGGATGAACAATCCAAGTTTCGAAGGGCATTGATAGCCTATCCTATGCACACTGACGATCGATGGGTTCACATTACTGCCGCTATGGAAACCAAAAGTTATGAGGAGGTAACTTCTTATTACGAGAAATTATATAAAGACGTGGTTTCGGTTCTTCCAGCAATGCACTACCAGCAGTTAGATCGAGAGCAAATGTAAGTGTTATTTTCTTGAATTAAAAATGTTGTCTTCTGATCTTGAATTGAAATGGTTCACTGTTATAAATTAATTACTTAAAGAAATCAATTGTATATGAATAGTGAAGTTTGGAAAGCAGCCAAAGACAAGAAATTGGAAATTGGCGATGGAAAGAAGAAGGTTGACGACAAGTAAGTTTAAGTTGATTTTTTTGAAAGTAAATGGACATTGAATTCTGTTTAACAAAACTAATGTATGTTTTTTTTAATAGATCAGATGGAAGTGCCTGAAAGAAAAGACGTGATGTTGCTGCACGGAAGCAGAAGGTTGACAACAAGTAAGCTTGATAATCACAAGCTTGAATCACTAGTGAAAAAAATTAGACAGAGAACTGCTCTGCTGAGGTAAATTTCATATATTTTAATCTATCAGAAATTTCCCTTACACGGTGCCCTTAAATCAGAGCAAAATGCATAAAACTTCTCTAACAGAAAAATTCCTTACCAATAAAATAAAGACATCTGATATTCTTAATCAAGAAAAAGAAAAACATTATATTTATTTTCTCTCTAAATAAAACGCCACCGTATCAATGCTCTCTTCTTCACATAATCCTTAACCTCAAGGATTATAGTTATCCCAGATGTCAAATGATGGAAACCTTGTCTGCAAGTCATGAAATTCCTCTCAAGTGTTGTCATCAATTCCAGCATTAGACCATTGAACCAAAACTTCTGCAGTTGCGCTGTTGTTCTTCTTGTTCATTTTTCTGTCTAAAAGTAAATGGACATTGAATCTAGCTTTCGTTTTAGCAGCGAAACATGGAAAACATTGTGAATTTCGAAGTAGATGGCCTGCTCCCTTCTTATTCACCGGTAACCCTATCATCAGAGCGTCAAACCTTTTTTGTATCGTCACCAGTCCAACTATCATCGACTGCCGGAATCCAATCTTCGGTGATCATACTTTCACGTTATCGGACTGTGATAAAGAAATTTTCTTGAAGTTTGAGATGTGGTGTGTTTAGAATTAGACGATTGATATTTTCTTGAAGTTTGAGATGAGGTGTGTTCAGAATTAGACGATTGGAGGAGCCTCTAATATTTGCGTCAATCTTTCGAGTGTGCCAAAATTTTCTATTAACAAGGTGAGCGGAGAAACATGAATGTGACAACAGAAGCAAGTAAAATGCGGGACTAAATTGTGAGCGGAATCAACATAGGAAAAACCTTTGTGGTGAAATCACCATCTTCAGCCACAAGAGGCAACTCACTTGAAACACTATGAGTTCTACCTTTCGTCTTCTTGCTTGAGTCCGCCGATGCTCGCCTACTGCCACCTGATTCGCTCATCTTCACCACAAAGGGTTTTTCTATGTTGGTTCCGCTCTCGATTTAGTCTCGCCTTTTACTTGCTTCCGTCGCCGCCTCCATGTTTCTCCGCTCACCCTGTTAATAGAAAATTTTGGCACACTCGAAAGATTGACGCAAATATTAGAGGCTCCTCTAATCGTCTAATTCTGAACACACCTATTGCAACTTCAAGAAAATATCAATCGTCTAATTATAAACCCACCTCATCTCAAACTTCAAGAAATTTTTTTGATTACAGTCTGATAACGTGAAAGTATGATCACCAAAGATTGGATTCCGGCATTCGATGATAGCTGGACAGTTGACGATGCTCAAAGGTTTGACGCTCTGATGATAGGGTTACCAGATGGTACACGACCGTCGCTCTGATGAATGGGTAAGTTTTCTGGTACTATACTTTATCATTTGCTCTTTACTCCTTAGTCAAGTAGTCAACTCACCCTGTCCTTCCATTAATATGGCAAGAGCAGCGAATATCTTGTGTTCATACACAAGTTTTGGAGGCAAATTATAATGGTAGTGGAGCTGTAAATTCTCTCATTTACTATAAGGGACAACTTTTCAGTGGATACTCAAATGGTGCTATTAAGGTGAGATCTGTTCTTGATTAGCACATGCACTGAGCACAGTCATATATATGATATAAAAAAGCCATATATATGATGATATAAAAAAATACCTGATTATTGCCCATGTAATACATGGGGCATGTGTAAGAAATATTTATATTTTTAAATATAATAACTTAAAATGTTACTATAAAAAATAATAAAGTAATAATATATTGATATTAACTGACATAGATAATTAACTAAAATTATATTTGAAAATTTTTTGTTTTTCTTATTATAATAATTATATATATTGAAGATATGAATATATATTTGAAATACTGATTATATTACAGTTTAAACTAAATCAATTTTGTAATGTTTTTGCTTTTAAACTTAAAAACAATATTTACAATATATTAGAAAGTATTGCTTTTATGAAAATTATAATAGTGTTACCATTTTCATATTTAGATGTGTTTTTAATAATGAATAACTTTAAATCTTGATTTTATATATAAAATTTCTTTTTCATTGAATTATGAATTAAAAACTAAATCGATTACGATGGTTAACATAATTTTTAAATAAATATTAGTGTACAAAATTTAAGAATGAGAATGGATTTTAAATTGATACATTTAACATACGATTAAACATTTAACCTTTAGTTTGAATTTAAAAAAACATAGAAAATTATAAATTAAATTATTCATTCTATATTAAACATTTTAGGTAAAATTAGAGTTTAAATTAGCAAGTGAAGGTTACTATTGTATGACCTTAACCCTTTATTTTTTCTGCGTTCTTAATTACATTTTCTATTTTCATGACTAACAGTGCTGGATCCCACTTTAGGAAATGATACAAACGTTGAGTATATATGTATGATTATGACGTAAATATACAAGCTAGAGGAACTGGACCGCACATAGTGTACATGTCGATCGACTAGAATACAAGACAACAAAGGCATATCTCAACACAATTAAGCCGTTAATATGATGCTTGGAGAGATCGAGTTGTATATCCAATGCATGATTGTACCCGGTTATCATAGTACGTAAGATGTTATTTTTTTTGTATTACGTGTATTTATAACAGAATTCTACTATACATTTTATATGTAATTGAGTGGTCATTAGTTTATATATTCCCGGTGTCGTTACTTTGAACCTAGATTGTGATTTCCTGTTAATGTCCCTCCCTGAATGTGAGCAAGGATTTACCGACCCGCCCCGATCCGTGTTAATTTCATTTCAACTTTAGAAAAATATATAAATACTTGAAGCAAACCCTAACATGTCATTTTGTCAATGTTAAAACCAAGAAATAGACAAAAGCATCATTACAAAACCCAATTTAGATGCATTCCTTGCGTTTGCATCTCTAAATTATTCACTCTAATCGTGATTTGTATCACCAATATTATTCAAGTGTAATGGGGTTAATTTGGTGACCAATGTAATATGATAAATATCAAATAAGTAAAGGATGTTGCGGAGTGCATACTTGTTTGAATTTATCATGAGCTAGCTTATTGACTCATGTATTACATGGAATTATTTATAATTTTAAAAATACATAAACTTAAAACGTTATTATAAAAATAATAAATAGTAATACTAAATTAGCATAGTGAATTTCTTGAAATTTTATAAAATATGAAGGATGTTATAAATTTCAAACATTAGAATTAGTTTTTAATTAGTTTTGACGGTGGATTTTAATCCTTGAAGATATTAAGTTTATTTACTAAAATATTCTTAATTAATTTAGATAAAAAATAATTAGTACTTATAAAATTTTTAATCATTTTTAATGAATTAAATGAAAATGTATTGCAAAATAGGGTTGAATTTATTTTAGGAAAAATAGAAGGAAATCCAAAAAAGTGATGCATCGAGAGCATGACACGTGACAATAGAATGTTTTATTTTATTATGATATATAGATAAATATATATTAATTATAACTTTAAAAATATATAAACTTAAAATATTATTAAAAAAATAATAAATACTGATTGTAAACTGTCATACTAAATTTTTTGAAATTTTGTATAATATGAAGCATATTATAAAATTTCAAGCGTTAGAATTAGATGTTTATTATTATTGATGGTGAATTTTAATCATTGAAGTAATTAAGTTAATTTACTAAAATATTCTTAGCTAATTTAGATACAAATAAATATTAGTTATATATTTAATTAATCATTATTAATGAATTAAATGAATAATGTATCGTCAAATAGAGTTGGTTTTATTTTAGGAAAAATGGAGGGAAACCTAAAAAATGGTGCATCAAGGACATGACAAGTGGTAGTTGAATGTTCTCATTTATTATAATATATATAGATTATACTATAAACCGGTATTATGGGCGAAACTAATACCGGAGGTCCATGAGTCATATTGATCTCCGATATATGTAACAGCGATATATTGTGACATCCCATATTGGTGGGTGAGAGAAACTAATAGACCTTTATAAGGGTGAGGTGACTCTCTCCCAACAGGACGCGTTTTGGGATGAAAACAAAACCGTAGTTTGCATATACATTTGGATATGACACCTGTGGTTTCAATTTTGCATAAACAGTTAAGTCTTTTAACCGTTTACTTTAACAATCAAATGGTTAAGTCTTTTATAATAACCATTTATTATTTTCTTTAATAAATTGTTGGTCTCTCAAATTTGTAGTTCATTTTAGTTTGGTTTTCAAGTAATTTTTTTATTTAACTCTATTCTTATTAATTTAACTTCTTATATGTTAATTTATTTGGTTTATTAAGTTTCTTATATTTTAATATAGATTTTTAATTTAAATTAAAGCTTATTTATTCATTGCTTTTATGATAAATAATGGTATCAACTTAGAATGTATTTTCCTTTTTAATTTATTGCTATTTTATATTGTAATTTTTCAAACCAAAAAATTCTGAAACTTAACTTTTATTAGTTTTTTAAAATGAAAAAAAAAATTACAAATCATTCGTGTTTTAAGTTTTTTCATTTTCCAAATGTAAAAATTATGAAAATTAATCCGTTTTTTATTCACCAAAACTAAAATGAACTACAAATTGAGGGACCAACAATTTATTAAAGAAAAGGGTGAAATGATCACTATAAAAAATTTAACCATTTGATTGTTAAAGTTAACGGTAGATGAACCATTTTTGTTAGTAAACAGTGAAAACAAGAACCGTTTATGCAAAATTAAAACAACAGAGACCGTATCCAGAATTATATGCAAACTAAGAGACCATTTTTATAATTTACATTTTAATTTAATTATATATACATACAATTTTCAAATTGGCTCCATCAATGTAAAATGCAACATGGCACACATTGATTGGCTTCTTTTTTTTTTTTTTTTTTTAATTTAGAATTTTCCTAACATACTATTAACTTAATGTTATCTTTTATTTAACCGCTTTATTTTAATAAATTTTTGTTTAGTCATCTTTTACATTTATTATTTCAATATTTTATTACTCACTTAAAATTATGATTTTAGTTATATGTATGTTTGGAGTTGTCTTTTGAAACTATTATGTTTATGTTTAATTGTATGAAAAAGATTTTATTATTCAAAATTTCAAATGCACAATACAAGATTTTAATAAAATTGCTTTATAATTAAAACTAGTTTATAACCCACGTAATACGTGGATATTTTTAATTAAATTTATTTATATAAAATGTATATGAGTAAAAATAAAAACGTACAAAAATAATAATTGTGTTTATTTTTTATTATTTACAGATTAAAAAATAGAGTATATTTATCTTTTTTAAAATATTAAATTATATTTATCTTTTATCTTTTATAAGTTGTATTTATCTTTTTGGTGAACGTAGAGGTGACACGTGACATTTGATGTTTTCCTTTATTACACATAATAATAATAATTTCCACAACTAATTTGAATTTTACATTTGGATCTAATCATGATTATTATGGATAATAACGATAGTTGTTTATTTTAGTTAAACATTAATTTTAAATGTTACAAAATCTAATTTATTACTAATTAATTAATGAAAAAAATAAAGTCAAAATTTAATGCAATTAAGTTAAGGTGTTAAATTTGGAAAAAGAGGTGGAAAATAAAATTTTGTTATATTGTAAAAGTGACATATGACATGAATTGTTTTGTTTTATTATAATATATTGGTTAATCAACCCATGCATTACATAGGTTGATTTAAAAAATACATAATTCTTTATATTTTAATAAATTATTATAAAATTTACATATAATTAAAAAAAATAGAAATCTAGTTAAATTAAAGATAAAAAATACTTAGTTGTTTGATATTAAATAAAAAAAAATATTATTATGTTGTATTATTAAAAATAGATCATATGTGTTTGCAAAAAAAATGTTTCTTTAAATTTTTATTAACTTCAAATATGAAATATTAATGTAAGAAACAAAAAATTTCAATTATGTGAATGTGTATGTATTTTAAAAATGATAAAATATAAAAATGGAATATCTGAAAATCAACAATCAAAATTTATCATATTTACAATTGAAGTTCTATCAATTAAATTTTAAATCTTTTAGCAAAATAATTAACAAAATTTTTTAACTTTATTTACTACACTTCTACATTTAAATCCAAATTTTTACATTTGAATTTAACTATGATCATTAAAGATAATAGTGACACATATTTATTTCAGGTAAATATTAATTTAATATTAATTCATTTATGAAAAAATTAAAATCAAAATTTAATGTAATTAAGTTAAGTTAGTAAATTTGGAAAATGAATTTAAAAAATGGCATATGTATAATTATTTATTTTAATTAAGGGTTTAATAAATATTTCATAAATAATTGTGAGTTGTTATTAATGTGAACCAGGGGCGGACCCAAGCACATGCTATAGGGGTCAACCGACCCCGATAATTTTTTGAATTTGCGGGTTATGTATGTGAATTCATATTTCATGCAATTCAATCAACATTAAACATAAACATATGAACAATTAACAATCAAAACACAATCTATTGAATGATTAAAGAGAGAAATATTACATTGGAGGTTTCGGCTTTCTTGCAAAGCAATCCTTCTTTCTCTCTAAATCAGATCCATATGTGTGTGTGTAATCTTCTATTCATAGCAGCATGCGTAGCATACATTTCTATTTATACACAATACACAAGTATTGTGTATTTACACATATAACTCCTAATCTATTGAGTATTTACAATTATATACAATATAATTGTTTCATCTCTATTAATTATTCCCAACATTCTCCCCCTTAGAGATGAACACAATTATTAAAAGTAATATTCATTTCAGCTCTACAAATATTGTCCCTAACAATCTCCCCCTTAGAGATGAAATCAATTTTCTGATAAAAGATCATTTCAGGGACTTTTTCGTGAATACTCTTCTTTTCTCTGAACTCTGTATCTTCTTCTTTTCTTTATTTGTCTCTCTCTGATCTTCACATCTCCCCCTCAAACTGATATCCTTTCCCCCTATACAAAACCAACCTATCTCACTCTTCCTCAAAAATTTCATTTTCTTTACAAAACAAAGTGAAATAACGAGTCCAGGTCCACATAGGAGTCCTGTTTGCACAATAGATAATATCTATGTGACCTACTTTCAGCGCTGGCGTGATATTAACACTGGTAGAATTTCCAAATAGTCATCGTGAAATCCTTTATCATCAAAGAATCACTCTTATCTGTTCCGGCTTAGTCACTTTGGACTAGCAGTTTATAGTCACGCAGACTGTTAGACTCGATGTGTCCTAAAAGTGTATATAATCAGCTCTAGACACGATGTGCATCAAATGAAGTCGGAGACCGGAGCAAATGTCTTCCTTGTTTCATTATCAATAATATCCAAATGATATATCGATATAAATGTGTTATATCTCCGTGATTATTGAAACTGAAATCTTTTGAGAGATAACTGAGTAGTTGGTGGGGTTAAGTGCATGCGTCACTGGGTCCATGACGTCTTTTTCAATATCAAGTCGCATAGAGCTTGATAGATCATGTGGATTACCCAGCCGACACAGTTTAGGTAGGATTTTCTTTTCTTTTAATCCTTTCTCAACTCTCAACACTCAGCATTTTTCAACTAAGCTCCCTCCGGCTCACTTTTGAGAAATGAATTCAGTCAGCTTTATAACAAAAGCATGATCTGATGCACCACCATCTCCTTTTAATATCCCTTTCATTTACATTTTACCTCTGCTCGACCCGGTCAGTATCCCGTGATAAACCTAAAGAACCCTCACCCACACAAACTATATATGGTTTGCTCCTTGGGTAGGTCTTCCGGTTCTGGTTAGACCATAGAAGCGAAATTTATGCCTATCACTCAGATTGGTGCATTATCGGAGTCAGCATAAAGATTTTCGGTAATCATGTGATATCGGAGATTATATTCATATAATTTGGGAGATATCAGAATGAAATGGAAAATCTGATATATGATATGATAATAATCAGATTTTCTTGAAAGAATTAGCACATGGGAGATAATGGGAGAATCCAGTATAAATTGGAAGCATTGTAACAAAGAGAATCTCAGAAGAAATGAGATTATGAAAATCAAAGAGATTAGATCAATCAATTAATCTCAATGATAGATTCAGAGATTCATAAAAAAATTCTTTTCAGCTTTTTTTTTATGTGTGAACCATATATTTTCGTGAAAAATCACACATAGTTTTGAAAAATGTCATCGTCAAAGTGCGACTGAAACTCCCCCTGGAAATAAGCACACACTGTTAGTCAACTCTTAGAAATGAAATCAGGAGCAAAAAATTATAAAAATAAAACTCCCTCTTGTCAGTTTCAGCTTCTGAGTTGAATTAAGGGCAGGAACTTCAGTAAGATTTGTCTCTCAGACTCGGGTTCTAATCTAAAATGATTAGAAGCCAAATGTCGTGGAAGCTCGGGTTTCAGTCTGATATAACTGAAAGCCTTTGTCTCTGGTTCATTAAAGTCCGGGTTCGAGTCTGAATTAACTAGAAACCAATTTTGAGTTTAAGCACGGGTCTTGACCTGAAGTAATCAAGAGCCTATTGAAATGAAGAACGGGTCCTTATCTGGAATGATAAGAAACCTACAACCTGTAAAGTTCAAGATATCTTTGGTATCCAAACAGATTTGGATCCAGATTTGTTAGCGCTCTTGGGTACCCATTTCAAAACGGGTTTTGGTACCCACTTGTACTTGGGTGTAGGTACCCATTGCAAGTTATAACTATCAGCTTCTTTTTCAAAAGCAGAAAACAAATTTCTTTGAGTATTTCAAGATTTAATATCTGAGTATCTAAAGAAACTTGACTGTGAAGGATTAGAATTTTCTGAACTCTTCTTCCTGAAAAACTGTCCGGTTCTGGCATGTTTTTGGTAATACGTGGTCGTTTTCTTTGAATATGTTTTTTGATTACATGGACTAGTATTTCCAAAAACTTTAAAAACGTTTGGCTTTGAAGATTCACCAGTGTAAATCTTAACCGGAAGTTGTTCAATGATTTTGGCTTTGCCTTTATGTATCTGAGAAGATATTTAAGTTTCAGATCTGAAGATGAATCAAACTTAGCAGAGTTAATTAGATTCACCTCACTTTCAGAAGACAAACCAGAGTGATCAACATTGGATTTTAAACACTCTGAAGAAGGGGTCTTAACCTTTGACTCAGTTGATGAAGTAAAAACATGTAATTGTTTTGTAAGATGAAGTATCTGATCTTCCAAACTTTTGATAATGACTAAATTTGAATTTCGGTCATGATCAAATGATTGGTAATCAGTTTTAAAAGATTGTTCTTTGATTAAGAACATTTGTCTTTCATCTTCAAACAACTCAGATTTTGATTTAAAATCTTGTTCTTTAAGTAAGAACGCATGTCTTTCCTTCTCAATCAAATCTTTATTTAAAGACAACTCTTGTTGAAGAGCAAAAATTTCTTCATTTTTGATTAAAATACAATTCTGATCAGTTTGTTTTGTCTTAGAAAGTGTATCTTCACAATCCTTAACTTTCTTGTTTAGTTCAGATCTTTCAGACACAAGACATTTTAGTTGAGTTGTACTTTGAAAATTCTCTTGTTTAAGCTCATCAAATTCTTTATTCAACTCAGATATTTTCAAACTAAGAATAGGACTCTCAATACTTTATTATTATTTTTTTAAGCTCAAAAATTCTTCGTTCAGTAATCGTACGTCACGTAAAGCCAAAGCTTTATCAGTATTTAACTGAACAAGAATGTCGTAATTATTCTTACGAATCTTTTCAGATTCCGTAAGTTTTGCAATAAGCTCAGACTTCTCCTCTTCAAATTTTTTATTTAAATCAGTTATTTTTAACTGATAAGCAGATCTCTCAGACTTTTGCTTATCCATTAAGCTCTGAGTTTTTAATTCCTCTTTTAAGATTTGAATTCCTTCGTTCAGTATTCTTACATCACGTAAAGCCAAAGCTTTATCTGTATTTAACTGAACGAGAATGTCGTAATTGTTCTTACGAATCTTTTCAGATTCAGTAAGTTTGGCGATCAGCTCAGATTTTGAAAGTTGTTCATATGCCATTTTGAATTGCGTGAAATTGAATCTTCCAAGATCTTTTATGGAAAAACTGAGTGAATTCTGATAAAACTTTGAAAAGTTATTTCAGTTAATGAAAACTTGTGAAAAATCAGCTCTGAAATGACTTTTTGACGTTGAAATTTCAGCTTTTCTGCATAAAATTGCCCGTAACTTTTTTCTGGAGTGGAATTGGGCCTCGAAAATTTATCGAACCGGCTACGCCTGTTCTAGAAATGTAGGCTCTGATACCAATTGTGAATTCATATTTCATGCAATTCAATCAACATTAAACATAAACATATGAACAATTAACAATCAAAACACAATCTATTGAATGATTAAAGAGAGAAATATTACATTGGAGGTTTCGGCTTTCTTGCAAAGCAATCCTTCTTTCTCTCTAAATCAGATCCATATGTGTGTGTGTGTAATCTTCTATTCATAGCAGCATGCGTAGCATACATTTCTATTTATACACAATACACAAGTATTGTGTATTTACACATATAACTCCTAATCTATTGAGTATTTACAATTATATACAATATAATTGTTTCATCTCTATTAATTATTCCCAACAATGTATATAGCTAAAAAAAATTTGACCACCATGATTTTTAAAGCTCGACCCCTCAGCTCTGATTTTTAGAGCTGCATTCGTGTCCGCAGGTGCTGGCGCACACGAGTTCAGTGGATTTTAGCCTACGGGGTCCAAGATTTGCACCCCCCCTGCGCGCGGGTGGTCATTGGAGTAAAACCACAAACAATCTTGTCATGACTTTAAAGACTCCTCCTTATAAACCCACTTTGGTTTCCATCTTACTTCCTATGTGGGACTCAAGTTCTCACAATAGAAGGAGTTTCATTCATTCCAAACATCAATCTTTGAGCATCGATATCTCATTCATCTTAGCTCCGTTTTGAACGTTCTTTATATCGTTGGAATCCTCTCTTCAAGGAGAATACACACTTACAAAATATTAATGATATATTTCATAATTATATATAATTATATTTGGTCCCAAAACATGAAAAATACATTTTTTTTCCTTTGAAAAATTTACACTTTTTTCCAACACTTGCACTATCGTAGCTATTAAATTCCGACCCCATAAAAAAAATTTCTGGGTCCGCCACTGATGTGAACCATTGATTCCTTTCAATCCAATGGTCCAGAAACTCCAAGTGGTTTTCATATTTTATATAGTATAGAAGTATAGATGTAATTATTATATTTAGATTTTTTTTATTAAATATAATCATTTTTAACATTGAACATTACTCTTATAATGTTGGCAATGTTGGCAAACGCTAATCGATGTATTTGTGACATTACCATTATAACTATATTCGATTTGGTTGTAAAACCAACAAATTAAATTGGCAATTAAAGCTAATCAATGTCAGAATTTTAAATTGTCGTTATGAATATTTAATTATTCAATTTGGGTTTTGATCCAATTTAATAAGACATAGTTTATAATTTTAACATTGCAAAATCTATAAAACCAATTGTAGGAACAAACTAAGAGTATTATTTTGTTTGCTTCTTTGATATATATTAACTTTCGAATTTCACTTTTCGATTATGATTCAAATGTGTTTTGTTATTTGAATTGTTTAAAAAACATTTATTCATTTGTTTTTCGTATTTATTTTTGTAATTAATATTTTAGATCCCGCTTACATTGCCCAAAATATTGATTGAAAAATTAAAATTAAAAAAAAAACCCTGATTTTTAATCCTAATAATAAAGTAAAAAATGAATCGAAAAAATATCACAACCAAACCCAAAACCCTACTACTGTAGACCTCGCACATGCTTCTTCCATTTTCTAACCACTCTCACACACAACGAGAATGAGAAAATTCACTTAATAACCATGAATTTCCAGTCGCCATTAAATAGTCTTCTTCTTGCGCTTGCTATTACTAATTTGGTCAGTTGTCGAACAAGCAATCTCGTGGTAAGCAGAAAATTCATCGAAAGAAATGTAAATATGTAATGAAAAGGATTTTCAACAGCTCAATTCCAATTCGCGTTTACGTTTACAGGATGATTTGTTACATCCTGATTATATTTTGAGGAAAGTGTGGAGTTTGATAATCTTCCTCCTCATGCTTTTCGATTCTATAATGTCAAAAGGTCAGTATAATTGTTTTCTCAATCGTTTGTTTAGTTGAATTCGGAGTATTTTTCTGTGACGGAATGTTAGTTTCTGTGCTTGAGACTTAATGTTTCGTGGATTCAATTTGAGGGGAACGCTCTCAAGCCTTTAATTATTGGCAGTCAGCTTCCACACCACCGGGTGGCAATCTTGACCCAACGAGCCGAACAGTTAAATGAACCTATCGTAAAAGACTAAGATTGAACATAACTTTTTTCTATAAAAGAAAATATTTAAAACGGCGTATTAAAAATTTTGTTCTTTGAATCTTTTTTAAATTATATAAAATTTATGACTTTTGGTCGTCAACCGTTTGAGTCGTTTGCTTGAATGGGCTCAAATTGCCACCCATGTGTTGAGTTTGTTTGCACTTGGCGATTTTGTTGATATTGTGGTTTCCTAAATTTGTGATCAATCGATCTTCTCGGTATACACATAACATCAACACATCATCCTTTTTCACTTGGTAGTAATGGATGCGATTGTTGTGACTTGTGAGGCATTCCAATCCATTCACAAATATGTGCACATATTGCTTAATTCTACTTCGCAACAAATCACAAGCAAAATATCTCAAATCGTCCCAAGGACCCTTTACAATTTCGCACCCAATACATGCGATTGTTGTGAGGCATTCCCTCGAGACTCTCTTGTGTTATTGCTCTTTAGTCCCTTCTCTAAAGCATAGAAAACAAAAATTCAACATTCTATTTTCACTCCCAGATTGTTCAAAAGAAATTTGATGTAGGATTGACCGCCGAAGTTGAACCGTCGGCAGATCCTGATGCCGGTAACCACTGCACCATGCCAAGATTTGTAAAGTGTGCAGGCGGACTGGCGACAACTGTTGAAATGGAAGGTCATGGCGTATTGCAGGGTCCTGCAATGGTGGCAGATTGGCAAGATACGTGGAAATGTACTGTGCGGCGACTGCAGCCTTATGGCAAGATCAACATCAGTGGTAATGCATCTTTTTTTCGGGGCACCATAGCGATATCCATCAAAACTTGAAACCGATTAAAAATAGAAAGAAACAAAAACCCAAACCCAAACCCAACCCAAGCCGTTTAAAATTGAACCATTTGGTTTTTGGTTTCTAGAAATCGATATTTTCGGTTTGAAGTTCACTTTTTGTAAGCAACCAATCCAAACAGCTCTTTTTTTTAAGGGAATTTCTATCATTATTTTAGGAGTAAAATACTCAAATGGTCGTGCACAAAATTTTAGATATGGTTTTTGTGTTTCAATTTTGCATAAATTTTTTTTTTCCAGTGGTTACTTGCATAAATGGTCTCTCTACCAATAAGTATAAGGGTCAAATGGTTAAATCTTTTATCATGATCATTTTATCATTTTTTATCATCATGTTTTAGTCCTTCAAGTTTGAATTTATTTTAGTTTTAGTCCATCAAGTAATTCATTTTATTTAACTTTATTATTATTATTATTATTATTAATTTAACTTTCTATATATAATTTATTTTTCTATTAAATTTCCTATATTTTAATATATCTTCTAACTTAAATTAACTAACTTATTTATTTATTGGTATTATTACAAAGGGACTTTACCAATAATAAAAGTAGCATATTAAGGTCACTTTAAAACCTCTAAACTTATTAAAATCATCAAATAACATTCCATGATTCCATGGAATTCATATGAACTCACATTGAGTTCTTGAATGTGCAAAGACTCAAACCGAAAACACCAAGCCTCAATTGAGCTTGGATTCAATTATAATTTATTCCATACTATTATTCAACACTTTTTAGGTCATAATTTATCAAATAAACAAATAATGCAAATCAATTTCAACACACCATTGAAGCTCAAATGGAGCTCCAACTTAGGTTTTCACTCCACATCACCAACTCAACCCAATCAATCACATATTTATGACTCAAATTCATTTATAAACCATAAATATTAACCTACACTTGATATACGAGTCAATTTCTAACTCAATCACAAAACCCTTTTTGAGTTATGTTCTTCCAAAATGAAGAACAAATAAAGGGGAAAGAAGAAGGGAGTGTAAGAGATGTTATATCTTCAAAGATGCTTCAAATATCAAAGATAAATCTTTAATCTTTCAACTTTGGTGACCAATCCCTTCAAAACCCTAGCTTTCTTCTCCCTTTTCTTTCAATTTTTGCAAACAAATGAAGTGTGTGTGTGTGTGTGTGTTAGAAGACAAAAGGGGGTGAAAGTTTGGCCTTTGGCCACTTTTGCCCCTCCCACTTATCTCCTACACCCACACAACCCCTCCTCTAATCATCCTTTAATTTAAAATACAAACCACATTGCTACAACTTACATTTATTTAAAAATTCAAAACCCAAATGAGTAGTTTTGACATAATTATACTAAATTTATTCAAACACCGCATTAATTGATTTTTATGCCATAACTAATCATTATTTAATTGTCGAAGTACATAATCTATTCTTGTCATTTCAATACATACCAACATTTTAGTTTTCTTTTATCATTGAAGTCCCAATAATAGCAATTTTACTAATATTTGGCAATTAACTCATAGTATTGCACTTAAATATACAATTATAATTGTTTCACAAAGTTAATTACCTTTTTAATTATTGGGTATAGATTGACAGCAGCGACCTCCACATCATCGATGTCATCAGACGATACGTGGTAAATTACTCCATCACGACCCACATTAATTAAGGCGGTCGTAACCGCCTGCACATATCTCATCAGTTGTCATAATCAAGAGACGTTTTCAACCTAATTGATTAAAGAATAATTCCTGGCAACGAGAGAAACATCTCAAGTATTTTGCGAAGTACATGCATGTTCAACAATTCTAGTTCATTTTCCCTACACTAACATTGGGATCATTCATTTGTCTGTATACTACAACGTACTATCCTATACACACTGACGATCAATGGGTTCGCATCACTGCCATTGTGGAAAACAAAAGTTATAAGGAGGTAATTTCTTATTACGAGAAATTATATAGAGACGTGGTTTCGGTTCCTCTAGCAATGGACTACCAGCATTTGGTTGGTTCGAGAGCAAATGTAAGTGTTATTTTCTTGAATTGAAAATGTTGTCTTCTGATATTGAATTGAAATCGTTCACTATTATTGATTAAACTTAAATAAATCAAACTATATATTCCTTTGAATAGTGAAGTTTGGAAAGAAGCCAAAGACAAGAAGTTGGAAATTTCTTGATGGAAAGAAGTAGTTTGGCAACAAAGACAAGATGCCACTGGAAGTGCCCCAAAGAAAAGACGTGATGTTGCGGCACGAAAGCAGAAGGTTGGCAACAAGTAAGTTTAAGTTATTTTAAATGTAAGTGGATCTTGAATCAACATTAATGTGAGCTTTCCTTTTTTTTTTTTTAACAGATTAAGACGCATTACTTGTACTACTACCACTACGAGTCTTGATCTTGACATAGCGCTGCATCAGCTAGGTAAGAAACATCTGAAATGCGTCTTTTCCTGATGCAGCGCTATGTCAAGATCAAGACTCGTAGTGGTAGTAGTACAAGTAATGCGTCTTTTTCTGTTAAAAAAAAAAGAAAGCTCACATTAATGTGATTCAAGATCCACTTACATTTAAAATAACTTAAAACTTACTTGTTGCCAACCTTCTGCAACATCACGTCTTTTCTTTGGGGCACTTCCATCAAGCAATTTCCAACTTGCTTGTTGCCAAACCACTTCTTTCGTGCAGCAACATCACATCTTTTCTTTGAGGCACTTCCAGTGGCATCTTGTCTTTGTTGCCAAACTACTTCTTTCCATCAAGAAATTTCCAACTTCTTGTCTTTGGCTGCTTTTCAAACTTCACTATGCAAAGGAATATACAATTTGATTTATTTAAGTTTAATCAATAATAGTGAACGATTTCAATTCAATATCAGAAGACAACATTTTCAATTCAAGAAAATAACACTTACATTTGCTCTCGAACCAACCAAATGCTGGTAGTCCATTGCTAGAGGAACCGAAACCACGTCTCTATATAATTTCTCGTAGTAAGAAGTTACCTCCTTATAACTTTTGTTTTCCACAATGGCAGTGATGTGAACCCATTGATCGTCAGTGTGTATAGGATAGTACAGACAAATGAATGATTCCAATGTTAGGGTAGGGAAAATGAACTAGAATTGTTGAACATGCATGTACTTCGCAAAATGGTTTTTGTTTCATTCTTTTTGTGAAGTGAAGGTTTTTTGTTCGTTTTATTGGTTGTGTATTTAGCAGGGGCGAATTCCTAAAAATAAAAAAATCAACTATTGCGCTGTATCAGACGGCGTTTGGTTCGCAGAATATTTATTCCTGGAATGGAATATGTCAAGGAATGGAATTCTGGAACGAATGAAATCTGTCTAAATCCAAATACTGTAGCGTGTTTTGTTGATATGAAAGGAATGAAATTCAGATTCAATTTAATTTGTTGTTTTCTGGATGGTTTATAAGCTTGTTAAAGGAATTGGAGTATGATTGTGACAAATGGCCAAACTATATTATTAATAACTTTTTTGAAAAAATTATTGATAAAAATATATTTTAAATGTATGTTTTATTTTTGTTTGTTTCTTCATAAAATAATAAATAGAGTGAATGTATATGATGTAAGAGTGAGAAGAGATGTAATATGCTTGACAGATGAGTATGTCGATAGTAGGGTAGGAGGTGAGGTTGAGGTAGAGATAATGTATGGTACGGTGGATATATAATGGTGGAAAATGATGTGGTAATTTGGTGAATGTAGATTGGTGGTAGGGTAGGGTGAAAAATGATGTGGTAAATTTTATGGGTGAGTAGATTAGTGGTTGGGTAAGGTGGTTGGGGTATGGGCTGGATGGGTGGGTGGGTAGTTGAAGTGGGATATGGTATGGTAGGATAGGACATGATGTATGTATATAAAGATGAGAAAAGATGCAAATTTAATGTGTTGGTAGATCGGTGGTAGGGTAATGTGGTTAGGGTATGAGCGGGGTGAGGTAGGGTGGGCGTGATAGGATGATTGTAATATAAGGGTGAAAACTGGAAAGAGATGTGGTAAGTTTGATGAGATGAATGGGGGTGGGGTGGGGTGGGGATGGGATGGCATGGGTGAGGTTGGGTGGGGTTGCGTAGGGTGAGGTGGGTGAATAGGGTGATGTGGATAAGGTATATGTAGGGTACGTGGGGTTGGGTTGGGTCGGATCGATATGGTAAACATTTCCTCAAATTTACCTATGGAATCCACATTTATTGAAATTTTTTTTTTTTAAATATGAAATCAACATTCAATTCCTTTTAACTACCAAACAACACTTCAGAATGGAAAATTCATTCATTTTCCATCATATTCTGTCAGATTTCGCGAACCAAATATTAGAATTAGGACTAATATAGTCCAATGGGCTTTAGAGTTTAGTTATATATCGCCATTGAAATACCTAATTAGCTTTTGCTCTTTCATAAACGGTTTCATTTTCATAATCAAGGCAGAATATATAGTATAATTGTGAATGGGTCAGGAAACGGTCGGAATTAAAGAAGAGATAATGGTGAAACGTTTCTCGATAATGGATCCGATTCGATACATTTTACGGCAGCAACAGATTCTATGTATTGTGATCGCGATCTCCATTTTGGCGTTGTTGTTCAACGTCGTTATTCCGTCGTCAGCACCAATGTCGTCATTGCCAGTTGAACATATCTCCGATTCGATCGTTTTCGAATCCCATACCTTGTCGTATTGCTTACGAGGTTTATGTTAGCAGCTCCGTTAATGCTAATGTTGGTACGTTTAGAAACTCTTTATCTCGTCCTTCTTCTGTAACTTTACGTTTGTATTAATTTTCCTTTTTTATACTTTTTTTGGTTTACGTTATGATATAGGAAATTGATTATTTATTTATGAGACAATTTCCATGACTAGAAAAGAAAATGTTATAGGTTTATTAAAAACACTTAATTATCATAGATATTATACATATTTTTTATCTTATATCATCGTATTCATAAAAATGGTAACATTTTGTTAATATTGCTGAAAAATAATAGCAATTTATTAACTTGTTATCACAGGTGATAAGAACATGTATCAAAGTACGTTGCTATTTTTAGCAATTAACACCAAGAATAACGTTATTGTGTATGTAGGGGGGAAAGTCCATCCGTCAAGATCATCATATCCTTTTTCCAATCGCTATTATTAATTTATTATTAATTTTAATTTCCATGAATCCTGTATGTGTGTGAGTAGTCTTTTCCACACCCCACCTTTCATCGGGGCAATTCTAGAAATTTTAATTATAGGTGTCACTTTTTGAAGTAAATTTAATATTTAATTTTTTCTTTAAAAAAAACTAAGACGAATCGGGTCACCGAAATGGATTGTCAACACAAATCTAATAAATAACAAGATTTTTGGAGGGTTTTTTTTTTTTTTTTTTTAAGATTTTGGTTGATTATTTGCTTCTTGTTCTAAAATTCTATTGGACTTTTCTTTTCTTTTAAAACTTTTATGATTAAAAATGAGTAATATATCAATAAATTTGGGTAATAAAAACATCAAATATAAGTTATATATGTATATAGGGATAATTGCGTTAAAAACCTTAAAGTTGGACCTTTTTTGTGATTAAAACCCCTAACCAATTTTTGTTGCACAAAAAACCTCTAACCGGTAAAATCTTTTGAAATTAGGACTTGACCGGTTATAATAGGTTGTTATGCTTACATGACACACACATGGCGTCCACATGGCAAACCCGACTTACGTGGCGCCTACGTGACACTACATGTATAATTCTTAAACTAAATTTTTGCATAAAAACCCCCGAAATTGATGACTTTTTCGATTAAAACCCTTTACTATATTTTTCTCATCTCTAACCAAAAATAATATTTACCTTTTCTCTTTTTCTCTACCTCCGGCAACTCCGATTACTCTATCTTCTTTTTATGTTCAGTGTTGTTTATTTTATGTATGTATGTTCGATTAACTTTTTCCGTTTAATCTTGAATTTTAACTTCAATTGTGCCGATGGAATCGATTTCATTTTGTGTTCACGAGTTGCATTTTTAGGTTCAACTTTATGTTCACTTTCATTTATTTATATTTCATTTTAGCATCTGAATATCATCAGACAGAGCAGTGAGATTCACTAGCCTAGAGGGTGGAGGTTAAATTGGGAAACGAATTATTTGTTTGATAAATAAAAGTTTAATAAATATCTATGTCATTAAACTGCAATCAGTGAAGACTCAATTTTAATTATCTTTGTTGGTTGGAGGTTTTTTATCAAATTAAAAAATGATTTGGGGTTTTAATTGAAAAAACTAAACAAGTTGGAGGTTTTTTTTACGTAAAAATCTATTTAAAAGTTTTACACATCATCAAATTGCAACCGGCTAAACCGGTTGCAAGTCAGATTTTTTGAAAAAAACCCAAATTTACAAAGTTTTAACCAGTTGGAGGTTTTTTGTGCAATGAAAAATGGTTGGGGGTTTTAATCGCAAAAATGGTCCAACTTAGAGGGTTTTTACGCAATTTCCCCATGTATATAATACGTTTACATATTTTTCGTAGGTATCACTAAAAAAAATCGTAGGTGTCACTCAAATTTTGATACATACGTAACTCAGTATTTTGAAATTTATCGGTGTCGAGTGACACCCATTAATATAGATTAGATCCGCCCCGACGTACTATGATACTTTCTGTTTTGTCGAGAGGAAAAGGGGACCTTCAAAGACTGACAGAAGAGAAAGGTAAGATAATTCTTTATGACATTCACTGAAAGCGGGGGAGGACCAGGTCTTGGATCAATAGAATCCTCCGGGAAAGAATATCGGGATTAGTCTCCGCGGCTTTCTTGTTGCATTTGTGGAGAGCCTTGACAAAAATAGGAATCACAAGACAAACGTTGTGGGAACTTTAAACATGCTTGGACTTGCAAAACGGATTAATGCACGATTCTTGCTAACAAGCACGAGTGAAGTCTATGGTGATCCTCTTGAACATCCCATTGGTAAGTATCGAAATGCTCTCATTATGTTTATTACCACATAAGAACGTCCCTTTATATTGCTACGACAAGGGAAGCATGTTGCTGAGACCTTGACCATGAACTACCATAGAGGACTCAACATTGAGGTTCTCTTTTCTTTTGTTACAAATATTTTTTTGAACTTCTGTTTATTGTATTTTCAGTTATTTTTATTATTTTAATCGTTTTATAGGTTAAAATTGCTCGGAATATTTAATACACACAGACCATGAACGTGTCTTGACGATGGCCGTGTTGTTAGTAATTTCGTGGCTCAAGCCTTATGGGGATGGGAAGCAAACTCGGAGTTTCCAATATGTTTCCAACTTGGTAAATTCTTTCGTTTCGTTTCGCTTCTTATCTATTGTTTCATCTTATGTACACATTTTATCTTTTTTTTACCAAACGTACAATGTATGATGAAGAATAGGTTGAAGGGTTAATGAGGCATATGGAAGGGGAGCATGTGGGACCTTTTTTAATCTTGGTAACCCTGGTGAATTCACCATGCTTGAACTTGCCAAGGTTTATATCTAATCTTACTTATATTTATCTAAGTAATTTGTATTGCAACGATTAATATTCAAATTTCAACATCTTTCTTAATAAATTAAGAAAGAGTATGTTGTATGTAATAAGTACGTAGATGGTGCAAGAAACAATCGATCCAAATGCAAAGATAGAATTCAGGGCGAACACCGAAGATGATCCTCACAAGAGGAAGCCAAATATTTCAAGGGCTAAAGAACTTCTCGAATGGCAGCCTTCCGTGTCACTTCGAGAATGATTGCGATTAATGGTATCTGATTTCGGCCAACGATTGTGTGCAGACCAAAATGATGGAGGTTCGGGTATAACCCACTTTTCTATAGTATAAACTATAAAGTTCATTATTAATTAATTTACCGTTGGGTTGAAATTAATTACCCCCATTATAGTCAAATAAATAAGGGGAGATCAAAGGTTGTGCTTTATCTTAGTTATCCAACAACTTACTAAAACAATTATTAATTATTTTAAAAATAGTTGTATTATATAGATTATAGAGTGTGATTTATGTTCCATTTAGGCCGAATGGTTTGTATTAAATTCCTAACCTAGCTCCTATGATTAACGTTAAATATATTTTTAGGCAACGACATTATTTTTATCAATATGTGCATTCAATTAATTTTTTAATCAAACAATAAAATTAATTTTTATTATTTTATGATTATATACAATCAACTTCTAAGTCTTTACTATTTTATATATTTTTACTATAAATTTTATTATTAACAACGTTTAATTACAACTCTATGCAATCAACAATAACTCTAGTATCCTTTTACTAATTTATACAATAACAATTTTTTTCTTTCAATCAATACAGTTAACTTAATTGACTTAACCATTTTTTAGTATCACATGTTTCTTCTTATAGTAGGGGTGTAAACGAGTCGAGCCCTAGCCCGTTTAAGCTCGAACTCGGCTCGTTTAAAAGTATCAGGCTCGAGCTCGAGCTCGGCTCGTATCTAACTTTGTAAGTAAAGCCCGAGCTCGGTTCGTGAATAATTTTCCAAGCTCGAGCTCGGCTCTGCTCGTTTATTATATATTTAAATTTTTTTAATTAATTTTTAAATAATCTCTTTATATAATATATATAACTTGTTAGTTTTAATATATTTATATTTATTTAATATATATTATATATTTATTAATTTAAAATTTTATTTATATATAGGCTCGTTTAGGCTCGCGAGCTCGATATGTGAAGCTCGGGCTCGAGCTCGTTTATTAAACGAGCTCGAATTTAGGCTCGAGCTCGTTTAATTCGAGCTTTTATCGAGTCGAGTTCAAGTAGCTCACTCGTAGCCGAGAGATGCACAAAAAATCCGAATATCTGATTTTGATCCGGGTCCGATTCGAAATTGATTTATATGTAACTGGGTTTTTTTTTATCCGGACCAGATTTTCCGAACCGGTTTTTAACTGGATTCGTTTTATTGGGCAGACCAAATATTTTACCGGTTATAAAATAACCGGATTAAAAACTGAAAAAAAAAAAAAGATTTTGGAATAAACTAATTTTATAATTTTAAACATTTTATGTATTTATAATCATATATAATTTAAAGCATGTTTGATTGGAATAAAACGATATTTGTTTGGAGTTTTATTATCTTAATTACGGTTTTAAGTTAATAACTTATAAATGTATAGTTTATAAAATAATTTAAAAAAATCCAATTTAATTAAAAATAAAAGCCAAAAATAAAAAGAGGATAAGAATGGTCAAACCTAAATTGAAAGCCTAAAATAAAAAAATATAAAAGAAATTAGATTCTTTTATAACAGGTTTACACAAAATCCAATTTTTTTTTACATCCGAAACCGATTACATTTTATTAGGTCCAAAATCGGTTATAATGTAAAGGGATATTTGTGTAAAAAACCTCCAAGCTAAACCATTTTTGTGATTAAAACCTTCAACCATTTTTCATTGCACAAAAAAACCCCGATCGGCAAAATCTAATTGAATTAAGATAATACTGGTTGTAACCGATTGAAAGTCACATGCCACCGTCGATAAGTCATCGGTGACCACTGGAATTTCATCAAAAAGTAAATTCCAAATAAAAAACACAGACATGAACAAAGAAATCACGAAGAAATGTGATTTTGAATCACAAAACACAGACAAATGAGTTCGCTGGAAGAATGTTCATCGAATGGTTGGTCAACAGATTGAAATTGGTTCAGCAGGTTGCAAAGTCATTATTTTTAAAAAAAAAACTCATTTTGATAAGTTTTAGTCAGTTGCAGGGTTTTTGTACAATGAAAAATAATTAAGGGTTTTAATAAAAAAAATGGTCTAACTTGAGGGTTTTTTGCACAAATATCCCTAATCTGAATCGGTTAAAAAAAATCGGTTGTTTGGAGAAAAAACTGGATCAGTTAAAATCCGGCTAATGTGCATCTATAACTTCGTGACACATTTAATTTCGTGTTGAATTTGTGTCATGTCTATATCAGGTTCATGTAATCTCACAAGTGACACATATTTATTATTTGATTTTTACATTCTACCTATATTTAACCCGATTCGAACTCGAGTCAGGTTCGTATAACTTTTTTCGCATCAGGTTGTCAAGTAGCATTAGAAATTACAACCCAACAAACAAAATTTGTCAAATCATATCATTACTACGCGACTCATCACTAAACCCTACGGAGAAGTCAGATTCTTTTTTACAATATTGATGTGTGCATTTCCAAGGGTCATGTTCCTTAACAAACATTCAGAGGGTGTTTGGATTTGCGTTTGAAAAAGTGTTGTAGCGTTTTGGAAACTAATAATCAGATAATAGCTGTAACAAAAAGTGCTGCAGGAAATGTAGTGTTTGGTTTAGCTTCTGCTGTTTGCTATCATAATTATCAAATAATCAGTTTTTAAAGTGTTTGGATTTGCGTTTTTACTTGTAAAATGACCAAATAATCACTTATGAAGCAAATAAGCTACAATTTTTAGCTTATGAAAAAGTGTGGTAAGATTAACGCTAAACGCAAATAATCACTTATTAACGTATGCGATCCAAACACTTTAAACTAATTATTTGCGTTATTGTAACGTAATAAGCTGATAATCTGGTTCATAACGCAAAATCAAACACCCTCTTAATGACCTAATGTGACAATTCTAGCATATTCAAATAAACGGGTCGAACATGTCGATAACCAAAAGACAAAATTAAAATATAGTATTGGAATTTTTTTCAAAAAAAATTTGTTTCGTACATCATTTTATAGAATCTCTTTTTTGGAAAAAAAAAAGTAATGTTCTAAGTTAGTTTTTTACTACGAGTCATTTTGATTGTTCCGCCCGTTTGATGCGAGGATTGAAAGTGCCTTTTCAATATAAATATACTGTTGATGCTTAATAAACAAAATATGCTTAATTCGTTTGATGTGAGGATTGTAAGTGGCTTTTCAACATATGATGCTTGATACACAAAAATGACATCATAATCATTCCTATATTTCAAGGAATAATTGCCTAAAATATGTAACTTTTTTTTTATAATAATGGTGTCGTAAAATTCTTAGGCTAATAAAAGATCATGAAATTCTATTTTTGTCCAATGAATGAGATAAAATTTAAATTTTTAGGTCAAGAAATGATAATGAAATATTTTTTTTTGTAAAATAGGATCATGAAATTTAATTTTTACTTTTTTATTCGTCAAATTTGAATTTTTTTTAAAACCATTTTTCGGCTTAAAAAGGTTTACATAGAATTTATTGTTAAAATTTGATTTTATGTTACGATTCTTGACAGCTTGTCCACTTTTAGAACCACAATAATAGTGATTTCTAATTACAAATCTAACGCTTCCTTAATATTCAAACCATTGAAAGTATCAAATTTGGCCTAACTTCCCTTATACATGCATACCATTGTATCAACTAAGCACTTGATTATAAGCATATGAACTAAGCTTAAATTTGTAATCTATCGATGGCTTTGAAACGTATTGCATTGGCCACTCTTTTGGTCAATGTTTATTTGGCATCACAATGTGATGCTCAACTTTTAGGTTTCATCGGCTCAACTAGCATCAACAAAACCGTCTTCTGCTCTATAAGTGGCGATATTGCTGCCGAAATCCTTCGTTCGCAAGTAAGTTGTATTTCCATGATAAAATATTTCATGAAAGTTTCAACTTTTTTTCTTTCTTAATGTACAAATATAATTAACTATGACTTGATTAACTTCTACTTATAGATGCCGGGGTAGACTTATCATGTGGTAAAAAAGGTGTCATCACCTAACAAACGCCGATGAGGCATTCCACATGCTTTGTGAAACAAATTCAGATTCCTTGTGTGAAAATCGTATCATTGAATTGTACGGTGCAGTCGTTGATACATCGATTTCTAGCTGTAATGTAAGCTTACTCGTGACCATAAATTACAAGCCAAATTGGAATACGTTGATACTATCCTTGACAAGCCTTTAAGCATCTATAGCCTGACCATGACGCATTCAAATATGTTAGGAGGCATTTGGTACTGTGAAATAGAATGGAATGTAATCATTCAAGTTTATAAGCCATTTTAACCAATGATAGTTATACATAAATAAATGTTGACATAGAAGATGAAAGAAAAACTATTAAAATTTGACTCTCTTTTCATGTTTTTGATTTTTTATATGTTGATAAGGAAATGAGAGAATTAAAACTTATAGTGATGTGGTTAGTATTTGAAATTATATATTATAATAAACTACAACCAACATAATAGTTGTAATTATTTAATATTGTAGTAAATGAAATATAGCATACACTTGTTCAAGTAAGAAAAAAATCCCCAAAATTAAAATACTGTAATAAATTAAGAATTTTATTGATAAAAATTTATAATAAAGTCAAGTTAAAAGAAACATTATTTACAATAACTAAAAAAATAAATATCATATTTTTTTTAAAAAATCTAAAATTTAGCATTTGAACAAATAAAATTTAAGTTAAACTAAAGACACAATATGTAAAGAATTACAATAACATATGATATACATAACACCAATAAAATATATATAAGGAGATATATTAGTAAAACATTGAATTGAATAGTGTTTAATAAAACTTTTTTATAGTGTATGTTAGCAAAAATATACATACATACACACACACATATATATATAATATTTTTTTTCATCTCTAGCACTCTTTATAAAATATCAATTATGATTAGTATTTAATTATGGATGTGGGAGATACAATTTAGTACAACTTGTTTATGAATAGTGTTTTGGCTATAAGACTTTTGTCTAATTTAGGATGTGGTGATAAGTCCTTTATCTTATTTTAAAATTTTAAGCTTTTATTCATCTAAAATAAATTAAAATTTAGCAGGTATTGAATAATAAATACATTATGTTTAATTTGATGATTTGTATATTTATTACGTTGATAAATTGGGTAATATTTAAGAACATAAATCCAATCATTTTAAAAATTACGTTTAGATAACAATTACATTGATTAAAAACCAATAAACTCATTGTTCATAGCATAATCATTTTCTCAGTATTTATTATGATATTTTAAATATATAAACGTCAAAATTGTATAAACCAAAACCAAAACTATTTAATTTATATTTTAAATCCAATCATATTAAAAATTACGTTTAGATAACAATTACATTGATTAAAAACCAATAAACTCATTGTTCATAGCATAATCATTTTCTCAGTATTTATTAAGATATTTTAAATATATAAACTTCAAAATTGTATAAACCAAAACCAAAACTATTTAATTTATATTTTATTTTGTATTTAAGTTCTAAGTCTAACTTCTAAGATTGTTTAGGGCCTATGGAGTTGCAATATGGACCCATATTTTAAAGTTTGAGGCCCTATTATACTTTTTTAAACGGTAGCCCAGTGTGTGTTTCTAAAACCCTAAAACCCTTTGAATCTTTTCGTCCGGTGAAGTTAAAAATGAAATTGCGACGATGATCGATCACTATTACTCGACACAAGCACAAGTTCACTGCCACCTCCGACTCAAATTTTTCTAAGAGGTATATTCATCGTCATTATTATTGATTTTACTTGAATTCATGTAATACATGATTTCTTAAGCGTTGTTTTCATTAACTAGAATTCTGTGCGTTTTGTTAATTAATTTGACGTTTAACTGATCAACACTGTTTTTCTATGCTCTCTTTTGATGAATAGAACTTTGTGCTTTGTATTTGTTAGTCCTTGATACTTTTGGTCCAATTGAAGTTACCTATGTTTGATGCTTTGTGCAGATTTAGGTTATTTGTTGTGGTTCAGGTATATGATTGAACATCTCGGCAAGCAATAGATTAGGATCACAATTCCTACCAAAAATATTACGTTTTTTTAGAAAAAGTTCAGATGCAATAGGGCTACAAATGTTTTGTGCTTCTATTGAGCAATTGGAGTTGATCAAGTGGAGTTTCTATTGAGCCCAATCCCAAAAACCAAACTCAAGTAAAATAATTTAATGTGCCAAGCTTGAGCTATTAATGGCTCTGCTTGAGTTCTTATCGACGTCTTGAGTTCTTATCGAGCTTTTCACGTCTTGAGTTGTTCTTGAATCGAGCTCTAATATTCATCTTGAAAGCTTGCCTAGCTCTCGACTTGTCCTAGGCTACAATTGCAAACTTGTATTTCATGGTTTGAAGTTTTTGTATTATTGAAAAATAATGTGTGCTTCTTTTGATGTATATACTGTATACGGGTGAAGTTGGCATGTCTTGCTTCATGTTGCAATCAATCTCATTAACATCTTATTAGAGAAGAGGAGTGGAGATGGATGACTAGCTAATTTATTGGTGATCATATTAAAAGAGATATTTTTATTTGATTGACATGTGTCTGAATATTTTTTAGATTTTGAATAAACTTTAGCTGTTGCGCCTGTTGCCCTGTTGCAAACATTACTAATCTGTTGGAAGGATATGATATTTTCCATTAAATATACATCACGTATATATTCTGTTTTGTAAGTCTTAATTAGAACTTTGACTCCCCTGATAATCATCTATTCCAATGTGCGTGCAGGGTTAAAGTAAGATAAGAGTGTACGATATTTTTTTTCAAAACTATTAGTTTTGTATCTGTGCATTTGCATATTCTCAAATGCACCCAATTATATGCGTATGGTGTTTTCACGAAAGTTGTGTTTCGGCCGTAAATGCAAAAAAGAATAAGCAAACAACTTGTTTTCGTTTGCGAAGCTTATTGCCCAATTGCAAACTCTAAGCAGATAAGCAACTTTGAATGGGAAAAACTGACACCACTTATTGCTTGTATACATCCGCTATAGATGATGGTTGGCTGTTCTCTCACCTTCCATACCAAGTCCATTGTTATCTTTATGTTCAAGATTTCTATTACTAGACATCTTTTATTTTGACAATGACATATTGACATTATTCTCTACCATCGATGTTTATAACATGTTATTAAGATGCATATAAGTATATCAAAAGTAGCTGATTGTGTGCCTTGCATCATATGGAAGTGGGTATTAAGGAAAAAAAAGATATGAGTTTTTTTTTTCATAAATCAAACATGTGAGTTGTTCCATATTCTTTCTGATGACTCATACTTTCTTCAAAAAAAATGGTAAGTTCGGTGGTTGCCATTGATTTTTTTATTCTTTTGTCAAACCCATAAAAGGTTGACGGAAATCGGAGACGAACCACGGTCCGGTTGTCAAATCCACAAACATACATCTACATGATGTTAATAATTAATATATAGTTATGAAACCAAATGAATGACTAAAGCTGGTTTGCACATGGGAAAACTGAGGAAATAGATGAATTTATCGCTTCAATTTTAAGTTGTGGCACTGATGGAATGTAACCTACATCATCTGGACATATATATATACATATATATATATATATATATTGTGTGTGTGTGTGTGATGTATGTTCATAATGTGTTCAATTATATAGTAGTATTTGTTGATAATTGTGTCAGAATCTTATAAGTTATATGGGTAGTGACTTTGTTCCCTTTATCATATTGAAATTCCCCAGAGGATATTTATCCCAACATGTCCAGAGAATCAAGCAGTAATGTGAATGATGATTCCTTAGAAAAATTCACCAGTATGCGAATTGCATCACTTGATGGTGAAGAAGATGAAGAATTTGCGTTTGATGATGATGATGATGATGACGATGAAGAGGACGAAGATGAAGAACAAGCGCCAGTCACGTTAGGTTTTGTCAGAAAACCGAAGCATGAATGGTCTCTTCTTCCCCATCTATTTCCAAGCAAAGCTGGAGGAACTCCTGTATGTTCACATCCTGATTTTTAATCCTTCTATACATTTTGTTGTAGTTGTTTGTTAGAAGAATTTGAATTGTTTTATTGTTGGTGATTTAGGCTTGGTTGGATCTGATTAACTTGCCTACTGGTAAATCATGTCTGTGTGACATCTGTGGTGAACCTCTTCGATTCTTGCTTCAGGTAATTTCTAACATCTACAATTATGATACAAAAGTAGCTTAAAAAATTCCCCTGACTTCAGTATACTTGAGAGTTCAGAAGTTCAGATGTGTTCTTCTTATAGATTTGCGATTGGATATAATTATTCTTGAAGTTTTAATAATTTACTTCTGGACGTCGACGGTTTGGCAAATTATTCATTGAAGTAATAGATAGAATTAGGGGGCGTTTGGTACGTGGATTTTCTGGGATTCAGTGTTTGGTTCACAGATTTCAGGATTTCATAAATCCCTTCCTTTCTTGTTATTTAAAAACCCAGCCTCCCCCAAGGATTTTAAATCTCAGTTACCTTGCATTTTTTCTTCAAGATAATGCAGATCTTTTGACAAAATTCTGACAAATGCAAATGCTGCATAATGCAAATCCTTTGATGAAATGCAAATCCCAGAGAAAAAAATCTGCAAACCAAACGCTCCCTTAGGGTATTTGGATATTTCTACTTCAACTTGATTGCACTCATCAAAAGAATTGTTCAAAACTGATATTCGACTGCTAAGTAATTAGATTATTTTAAGGGGAAGTAGCTTTCACAAACACTACAATTTGATTATTATTGTGACTTGAAAACATATAAGAAGATAATCACTTTTAAAACACACATACAAGCACCCCTTCTTCGTGTTTAGTGGATGTGTTTGTAATTTTGTATGACATGGGAAGGTCTTAATGTCCTATAAATGGACATGTCTGTATGACATGGGAAGGTCCTACAAGAAAGAAAATAGAAAACTGGAGAGACAAGGTGCAATTAGCCATAAGAGATGACCGAAAGATGGTTAAGATGGTTTGCACATGGACAATGGGTAATATAGGAAGGGAATGTTTTATTTTCTAATGGACTAATGGCTGAGCATTTATATAATATGGGGAGAACCAAAACGTACACAGAGAATACAAAAGCAACACTGTAATGAAACTGACCTGAGTAGTACTAACAATGGAAGTTCGATGCTTCATGCTTACATGAAGTTGATGAATAAAGGTTTTGACTATGATTAGTGGGAAATACCTAGTTTACAGGACTGGAGTAAAGATATTTGATTGAAGTGATGGACCAGGATTTTTGAGCACCACATACACTCCATAACAAAATTTACAGTAAGTGACGGACCAGGATCTTTTCAAAGGATGCATGTGCATACCTTGACTACATGTAGCCCTGTCCATGTTTCCAAGACCAGAACCAAATGTTGTAGAAGGGTGTTAGGTCAGTAGGGAACTAAGCAGATATAGCTATGGTTGTTGCCTTGTTGATGCTAAACTGCTTGTAGTGCTACTAAGCAGTGTTGGGAGATATATAGACATCGGGCAAACCATTTGACAAACACATCAAGTTTAATGTAAATTTGCTTGTTAAATAATCTTTTAACCATTTATTTTGTAGGCTTACGCACCTCTCACAGATAAGGAGTCAACATTTCATAGGACTTTATTTGTATTCATGTGCCCATCAATGTCGTGCCTTCTCCAAGATCAGCATGGGCAGTGGAAACACCACCCAGAGAAGGGATCTCGGAGGTATTACTGGATCCTTATTCTTTCCCTGTTCTCCCCGTATTTAGTATGTTACCTTCTCAGTTCTTGATAGGTCTAATTGCTTACTTTCCATTATTGTCATCATTGTTATCTTTTACTAGTATTAAGGTCTTCCGTTGCCAATTTGCTCGCAATAATCAGTTTTACTCCCATGAAGCACCTAAAAACGACGGCCATGACAAGCCTTTAGGACCAGCAGGTAGGATAATTTTTTTCCATTTTCGTTTGGTAGCTTAGTATTATGAGTGTAGTGTTATCTATACAATACAAACACTTAAATTGGTGCCAACTTGTTTCTTGTCGTTGGTAGCTATGCAAAAACACATCCTTTAGATGCTTCAAACAAGCATGGTTCATATCACATTTGTATGATTTGTTATGTCTTGGAGCTCAGTATGATCCCTTCACACTGGTTCGTGTTTTTGTAGCTCCACTTTGTAGTTGGTGTGGTACCTGGAAAGGAGATAAGGTTTGTAGTAACTGCAAAAAAGCACGTTACTGTTCCAAGTTGCACCAGGTTGTTACTGTAATGCTACTTTGTTTTATGTTATGTATTTGGTTTTACCAACACATGCATTTTTATTCATTCCTTTCCCTTTTTTTATGTAGACTATTCACTGGAGTTCGGCTCATAAAAGGCAATGTAGAATGGTAGACCTTCCACTTCAGGCATCCAATTCTGGATCTACCAACTGTTCGGAGGATATAATACCAAAAGGCTAGTCTTCTTTCTTTTTTGGGGTACATTTTCCATATCGGCCAATTGTCGAAATAGCAACAACTTTTTGTTTTTTTACTGTTCATAGCAACATTATTTTTTTTAAATCATTTATAGTATCAACTTTTGTATTTTTATCATTAATAACATCAACTTTTATATTTTTACTGTTTATAGCATCAACTTTTATTTACTTATTTGCTATAAACGGTAAATAATATATAAGTTAATAACATTATTATAAAAATAAATAATGTTGTCATAAACAGTAAAAAATAGAAAATTATTGCTCTTTTGAAAATTGGTCCATTTTCATATTTTGTGTCGTGACTTGGTCACTTACTAGTATAGTAGTACTACGTGGCTTCGCATTACTCTAAAGTGCTAATAATGAATATCATAATCCATGAAAATTTGGATACATTCCTTTTTGGGATGTCCCATGAAAGTTGCCTATATGTCCTATGTTATTATAAAAAAATAAATTGATGTTCTAGATTTGGATCGACAAAACCCGTAGGGTGGCTTCAGTTGAGTCTTGGGATTCTGTAAACTTCAAAAGAGGTTCGGAGTTTTATCCCAACAGACTTCAACTCTTTAGAGCCACTTGTCTTCCAAAAAATATATTTGAATCGTCAATCGAGAAAATGACTTTGTTTGTCTTCATTGAAAGGTATTTTGAGTGTTGTCCTTAAATGAAGCCAGGTCAAACATTGCAGGATAGGAATGCATCATGCCATTATGGTAATATTTTATGTCATGCAAATGATGGGTTTAACTTGTATGTTTATTGTAAACAGCTGCAATCAACATTACCTGGCCAGAATATGAGATCATCAATGAGGATGAATCTGAGTTTGACTTAGAAATGTCTAACAGCAATGCATATGGAAAGGCGTTACTTAATGATAATGAGGTACGAACTGTTCCACTGATCGCTCTGTTGTGTGCATATGATTTAATTCTTACAAATTTTTGCCTCTTGGTTAAAGGATGAAGGTGATGCAAAGAGTTGGGCTTCTTTCCAGAAAAGAATATCCCGGGCACCAGATCAAGTGTTAAGGTGATTGTGGACCCTTTTTTTGATTTCCTTGGAACATTATGAAATATTTCGTGAAACTCACCAAATATCTGCCTACTTCTTCCGACCTACAAGAGTTTGCTTTTGACTTTTTTTGTATTTCAATTTGATTATCATTCTATTGATGAATGTTGTTCCTGCGTGGGAAAAAAAAAGTTTACTGATTGAACGTAAAAGTGTATTATGATACCACATTTTGGAGCTAAGAATCCTGCTGGTTTTGAAGTTTGAAGAAAAAAGGAAAAGAAGTGTTATGTATTAGTTACAAATACTTAGGTCAAAGTTAGTTTCGTCATGATGAATGTTTATAAAGCATTACTTTTTCTTAAAGAGAATTAATCAAAACTTTTCAAGTCTTGTCTCTAAAAAAAGATATAGAACTTCTTTTCAAATATCTCAATTTTTTAAACTTGCAAACAAGTGTTAAAGGCAACTTATATTAATTTTAGAGAAGTGGGAGGTCTATTTCCAAAATCCAAAGCAAACTTTATGTTTAAGATGGATGTACAATTTTACAATTAAGATGTCTAAGGTGGGTTGTCAATCTTGTTTTGTTTATGTCGCAGGTATTCTAGGTACGAGGGTTCTAAACCGTTGTGGCCCATGTTAAGTGGCCAACCATCAAAAGCTGATATACCTAAATGCAGTTCCTGTGGCAGTCATCGATCTTTTGAATTTCAGGTCAGGTGTTTGTTTCTCCACACGTTTTCTTTTGTCTCTCACGATCTAACATCAACATCTATCCCTTGTTCAGATATTGCCGCAGTTGCTTTACTTCTTTGACGTAAAAAACGATTCCAATTCCCTTGATTGGGCAACCATCGTTGTGTATACATGTGAGGCTTCTTGTGATGGAAATTTGGCATATAAGGAAGAATTTGCTTGGGTTCAGCATGCGTTCCAATCAGGATAACTCTTTTTTTTCTTCTTAAACTTATAATCATTGTTTTATTTTTAGTGCCTCTGTGTCCATACCCATATTTTTGTCATATCAATCCAAGCAGTACAAACTGTGTTGGATTAAGACTAAAAGGCTGCGTTTTGAAGAATCATATATGCATAAAAAAAATGATGCTAGTTTAAAAAATCCCAATTAAAATCCCATCACAATTAAAATCCCATCACAATTAAAATCCCATTAAAAAACAAGGGGTCAAGTCATAAAAAAAATCCCATCACAATTAAAATGATGCTAGTTTAAAAAATCAATGATAGGGAACATAATGAAAAAATTAGGGTGTTACTATTCTCACCCCATAAATGTCTATTTTACCCTATCATCAGTTTTTTATAATTAATTAGCCAATAGAAAAATGACAGATTTTACCATTTCACTTTTCAAGGTCAATCTAATCATTTTTCTATCCCATCATGGGGTGTAAATAGACTCTTCCAAAAAATTATCCAACAATGTAAGCTAAACCGGACATAAAATTTGGCATAGCTATACTCTATGTTATCTTATTCATTTGTTATACTAAGTTTTATGTCCTGTTTAGGTTGTGTTTTGGGTAGTTTTTTCTACTCGGTTTCAACTCTCGTTGATTTTTTCTATTAGCATTAATTATTTGTGATAGAATTTTTTTAATGACTCCATCTCTAATACAAATATGATTCTTCAAAGCGCAACCTTTTAGTTTTAATTCAACACTGTTTGTTTGTAGTGGTTGGATTAATATGACAAAAACAAGGGGTATGGACGGTAATTACATATCTAAAATCAATGTGTCAAGCAAATGATGATAGTTATGTCTTATAATCCTTCAAAGGAGGTCTTAAGTTCGAGTTTCAAAGGTCTTAGTTTTTTGGGATTATCTATTTATCTTGTCTTAAAAAAAATTCAAACAGTTTTATAATTTCAATCTATTAGCTTAAATGTTATATAGTTAATAGTTGTATGATGAATTACACACATGGTTTTTTCTTCTTTCAAAAATGATTCATTATAATTACACTTGTGTACTAAAGGTTGTTTAGTAGTTGCGGAACTAATAACTGTTGAATGATTTAGAGGCCTGATCATTAAGCGGCTTTTAATGAAATTAGTTTTGAATGAAAACACGTTTGTTTTCATGCCGAATGAAATTGCTAAATGGAAGAAAATCATTTTAACATTAATGAACGTTGTTTTGTAAGTGTTTACCACTTTTAACATTTTAAATGACATTTGTAATGAAATACAATTACTTAATAAATGTTTTAAGCTAATAATTTGAAAAATATAAAATCGTCCAAACATTTCATAAAAATTAATTATATCATTTAATATAGCAGTTGATACTAAAAAAACTTATAAATTTCTAAAGTAATTATAGCAGCAAGTGACACAAAAATACATGAAGTATGTTTAGCCAATAAAAGTTCAATCCTAGCTCATAACAGTCCATATTCGTTTTCATCATTCTTAACCAAAACCTTACAGCTTTTTGGCTTGGTAACAAAACTAAACTTTTTTAGGATCATTAACTTTTTTCAAAAAACAAAACTACAGTGTTATATCATGGGTTTTCTGTTTGCCATCCAACTTTTGTCCAAGTTTTCCATACAAGCAACCATTCCATCTGATTTATGCTTATCAAACAATGGTTTTGCAATCTTAGTAATGTTGGCTCTATCTTTTAAGATCATTGAATTGATTGTTTTTTTTACTTTTCCGTTTTCCGTTATGAGCTTGAGAACGATCAGATTATTTTTTTTGTTTAAGTTAATTGTTCTGTTGAAGCTGAGTTTTCTGTTGATGCATGATGAATATCATCATTGTCATTCAAATTGGGATCAACGATACCTTCCAAAGGACGAGGAAGCCTTGAAGATCGTCTCCAACTTCTAAATCCTGTTGAAGCCGCGCCATCAAACAATTGGATACAAAGATCGGGAAAAAACAATGGTGCATTTCGTAATGGCACCTTCTCATCCGTTTACGACAATTTCATTTATACATGCTTCAAACTACTACCTTCTGGTCTGTTTACGACAATTCATTTATACATGCTTCAAAAAAGGTTTTTTCAACAGTTTCTTGTTTCTAACTATACCTAAGGTTTTTTTTTTTTTTGTGTCACACTATAAATGATCGGTACATAATGATGTATATACTTGTTAAAATATCAAACAATAGCATTATATAAAGGACACAACGAAACTATATAAAAGGAGAGAGACCAGCACATAGTCATCACAAAAGTTCAAAATGAGTATACTTATATAACCTAAAGTCGAGTCAAAAGCGGTAATATAATCCCTATAATATGCACAATGCTTTAAGCCTTTTATTATGCATATTGGAATTGTATATACCCATATACTATGCATCACCTCAAGAATTAGAAACAAAAATAAAACAAAATGCATTTAACTAATGATTGGTTGTTGCTTACACTCGATGGTGCGAGCCGGAATATGGCTAATGATACATTTCTATTTAGATCAATCAAATTATTTAAAATAACCCTTACATATAAATGACTAAACTTGTATAAACGATTTACATGTCTATTAAATTTCCTTTTGTTAAAAAAAAATGAAATGTAAACAATTGATCAAAGTGAGCATCAGATTGAAATACAAAGAACAAAGCTATATCTATTAGTTTTTTAAAGTTCTTTTTGTGTGTATTTATCAACCTTCAACCCTTTATTCAAGCACCAAAGAATAGCAAAGTCAAAACTCATTGTAGATGAGCCACTATAGCTATAAAACCCTCAAGATATCAATCCCATCAAACCCAAAGTGCAACAACCAATGTCAGAAAGCAATATCACAACAACAAAAGTCGTAACAACCTATACAGTTAATAGCGTCTCGCGGGTCGAATAACGGTTATCACGGTGATATAGCGGTGTATATATATATATATATATATATATATATATATATATATATATATATATATATATATATATATATATATATATATATATATATATATATAGATTGAGGTTCAATTGAGAACTTTTGTGCATCGGGGCACCTCGAGGCACTTTTGTGCATAAGATAATCTAACAATGGTGCACAAAGGGTATTTAGGGAAAACTAAAGATATGGTAATTAATTTATTTTTAAAAATCATTAAAAGATACTTAGGAGTTACATTTTGAATTAAAATCTCATAGGAACTAAATTCCTCATTTTCCTCCCCATCTCTCTCTCTCTCTCTCTCTCTCTCTCTCTCTCTCCCTCTCATTTTCTCTCTAATCGTGTTCTTCATGATTTTGATGGTGATGATGATTTGAAGACGAAGATTAACGATGAACAACGATGATGATGAACATGAACAAGAGATGCAACCGATGATGACTATGAAGAACACGATGCATAGATGGATGATGAACGATTAATAATGATGATGCATAGATGGATGATGAACAATGACGATGCATAGATGGATGATGAACGATGAACAACGAAAAATGATGATGCATAAATGGATGATGAACAATGACGATGCATAGATGAATGATGAACAAGTTGAACACGATGCATACATGAATGAAAAAATATGAACGACGAACACGATGCATAGATGAATGATGAACAAGTTGAACACGATGAATAATGAATTTGTGTATTTTTTTTGTTAAATGCATCTTTTTTGAACACGATGCATAAATAAACACGATTACGATGAAATGCATCGATCTCCATCATCTTTTTTTGAATTTGTGTAATTTTTGTTAAATTTGGAAAGATATCAATTGAATTTATTTAGCATTTATTATTTGATTATTTGTTGAAATATTAAAATTAATGAGGTGTGCACATTCCCCAAAATGCCCTTCTTTGTTTTATTCTATAATGCACAAGATGCATCAAATTGTCCAACTATTTACCCTTTTGCCATTAATCTATCCATACAAATTTTTGATCTAATGGATGATATGGGTTCTTTTGTACCTCGGTGCATAAAAGTTCTCAATTGAACCTCCATATATATATATATATATATATATATATATATATATATATATATATATATATATATATATATATATATATATATATATATATAAAATTTAAAAAACATAATATAATTCAAGACTCCACCCCCAACTATAATATATGCAGCTCATGAATTCTGGAACAAAAAATTAAGACGGGAGGGATTAATATTTCACTGATTGAACCAACATACCTCAATAATCGATTGAAGAACACTACTTCAATAATCGATTGAAGAACGGAACACAGACTTCAATAATCGATTGAATATTTGAATCTCTAGTATGCTGGTCGGCGACGTGAATGAAGCAAAAGCGTGGGCTGATCTGGACTAGCTGGTCGGCGGCGTGAATGAAGCAAAGGCGTGGGCTGATCTGGACCCATACACAAAATAGCGTTTTTTTGACCGCTTTTTGTGATCAAATTGCGCCCAAATAGATTCAAATAGCGCCGCAAATCGCGGAACCGCAATATCACCGCTATTCTAAACCGCTATTCTGAATTACACCTCAAACTGCTATAGCGGCGCTATTGCGCCGTACAGCAGCCCCAAAAAGAACCGCAACAAACTTATTGCAACCAAAGCCGTAAACTATACTTTTTGAGGCTCTTGACAACTTAAAAATTATCATTAAAATCTTTCCATATCTAAATCACAAACAAGTACCCTACATACTAGTATAAAAAGCTTTTCATGGAAAATCTTTCGAATACTTTCAATAATTTCCGCCCAAACATGCCTTCAATATACAATTTAACCTACATTTTGGAAGCCCAACGGACTTGTTGACCAAAAAATTAAAGTTTGAGGCCCTATACCCTTTAAACTATCAGCCCACTGTGTTTTGCTAAAACCCTAACCCTAAATATCCTTGTCTAAATCGCAGACGATTCATTTCGTCCGGTGAAGTTAAGAAACTGCGACGATGGGTAAGGTGGTGACTGGTGGTGCAGCGAAGGGGAAGAAGAAAGGAGCGACGTTCACGATCGATTGCGGGAAGCCGGTGGAGGATAAGATCATGGAGATCGCTTCACTGGAAAAGTTCTTACAGGAGCGGATTAAAGTCGGCGGCAAAGCCGGAGCTCTCGGTGATTCAATTACCATTACTCGAGACAAGAACAAGATCACGGTCACCTCCGACTCAACTTTCTCTAAGAGGTATATTCATCATCATCATCATCATTAATTATACATCAATTCATGTAATACATGTTAATTCTTATGCGTTGTGTTTGGTTAACTAGAATTCTATTTTTTTTTTATCAACTAGAATTCTATGAGTTTTTTTTCTTTTAACTATAAGTCTATGCGTTTGTTAATGAGTTTTATGTTCAAGATGATAAACATTGGTTTTCTATGCGTTTCTGTGCTGAATTCAACTTTTGTGCTTTGTAATTGTGTAGTACTTAATTATGGTCTAACTAAAGTTACATAGGTTTGATGCATCGGCAGGTTTAGGTTATTTGTTGATGTGTCAGGATATGACTAAAAAATTTGACGAACAATATATTAGGATATCCTAATCCCTACCACAAATATAACGTCTTTTAGAAAAGTTCAGATGGCTACAACAGGGCTACAAAAGGTATTGAGCTTTTATTGAGCAGTTGGACTAGATCAAGTAAAGTTTATATGGATCACAATTCCAAAAACCAATCTCGGTTGTTTTAACTTGCCCAACTTGAGCTTTTAATGGCTAGGCTTGATTTCTTATCAAGCTTTTTGAGTCCTTCTCAAATGGAGCTCTAGCTTGCATCTTGAACGCATGTTGAACTCTTAGCTCAGTTTATTATCACGAGTCTGGTACTCTTTTTATTTCTCATATATATCATTACCGTATGGTTGATGGTAGTGGTAACGTTTTGTTTTTAATGTTAGCTGTTTGAATCGATATTGACTAGCTATCTTGTGGAAATATTTCTAATGATGATAGAACAGTGTACCGCCCTTACTCTGATGATAGCGACAAACTACCTATATGCTAGTTGATCCATATTCTCTTTATCTTTCTGATGACTTGTTCTTTGTTTAAAAGAAAGTGTGAATTTTCATGGTAAGTTTGGTGGTTCCCATTGATTTTTATTCTATTATCAAACCCATAAAAAGTTGATGGAAATTGGAGACGAACCACGGTTCTGTTGTCAAATCCACTAACATACAGTTTCTTAATATATAGTAATGAAACCAAATCAATGACAAATAGGTACTATCAATATAGGGCCGGTTTGCACATGGGAAAACAGAATTTATAAAAGAAATAGATCAAGTTCTGTGTTATAAAAAGCACGCTTCAGGTGCAGAGGCTTGCGCATCAATTATTCAATTCTACCGCTTCCGTTGCTTCTTGTATGTGGTGCCAAGTTTGGGTATTTGTAAAGAATGGGCTCTTCCAGTTTTTTAAAGTACAATTAAAAAAACGACTTGTTAAAAGAAAAGAAAACAAATGAGAAAGTAACATCAGGAACTCTAAATAAAAACCACACTTTGTCTCCTCCTGTTCTTCTGTTTGCCTATTTTATATATTTAAGTTTAGTGTTTTAAAGTTAAATTAGTTTCATGCTATCAGCACTGATTGAGGAGTAGAATGTTTACAATTGTGTCTATTTGTTTTGTATTATTATGGATTAGCAAATGGAATCACAACTATGAGACTACTTCTGGTACTATGACATGATATATGTTCATGCTTTAGGCTTTTACACTATGTTTGGTACAAAGAATTAAGGATAGAGAAATAACATTAAGAGGAATTCCCATGTTTGTTAACATGGGAATTCCTCTTAATTCCATTTTTCTATCCTTATTCTTTGTACCAAACGCCCCCTTAGTTTTTTAAAGTAGTAATAATTTGTTTTTTGGTATGAAATATGACACAAACAATTTAGAATTGTTATGCTTAAAAGAGCGCCTCTTGAATGTGATTGTTTGCCTTGCTTTGCACCTCGTGTCTCAAGTTCTAGGACACTTTTTGCATTGGTGCGCCTTCCTTTTTAAAAAACCAAGAACAAACCATTGCTTTGAATTTAAGTTGTGACATTGATGAAATGTAACCAACATTGTGTAGTTATTTACTTATAACGTGTTTAATGGACTAGTATTTGTTGATAATTGTGTCACAGCCTTATATGTGTGTTGACATTGTTCCCTTTACCATATTGAAGTTACAAAAATTTCCCGTTTTGAGATTCCTTAAGTGCTTGTTGTCATCCATACATACAAGAGGTAGATGGTATTGTGTTGATGGTAGTAATTGCTTTGGATGGTCTAGATGGTTCAATGGTGGATGCTAATGGTTAGATGGGGTTTATTACAGGTATTTGAAATATTTGACGAAGAAATACTTGAAGAAACACAATGTTCGTGATTGGCTTCGCGTAATTGCTTCCAACAAAGACCGTAATGTTTATGAGCTGCGATACTTCAACATAGCTGAAAACGAGGGTGAAGAGGAAGACTAAAAACCACGTAATTTCTTTTTATTATTATACTTTTTGTGTTAGCTCTTGCAATTTTGTCCATCTTCTCCACACAACTTATTAGACAACCAATTTCTATCTTTAATGCTTGATATGTTTTATTTGTTATTTTCTTACCTGAGTTTATTATATGTCCATGATGTAGTTCTTTCTGCTTTGAGGCCACATAGCATAATTGTGATATGGGACGAATGGTTTATGAATGGAATTCGAAAAAATTGAAATTTAATTTGTTAGAACTTTTAATAATAAATATGAAAAGTTAAATTTTATTTATTTGCTATAAATTCATTGTTTATAAGAATTTAACATTCTTACCAGCTCATGTATGAATTAGATTCCAAACTAGATTTTTAATCAATGCCAAAAAGGCAAAAACTATATTTTAACATTCACATCCTAAATTTCATTTCTTTCGAATTCTATGTCACGAACCAAACGTCACATTACAGTTTTAGGGATGTACTTTAAGAAACCCCCCATAACATGCATCAATCAGGGTCCTTTGTCAATGGTCCAAAATAGACTGAACCTGAAAAGTTGGAAGAAGTAGGGCAGTTAATTAGTATGACGGTTCAAAACGATTTTGCGGTATAAATCCTCCAAGGTATCCTGCAGAAGTTTATTACATTTATAACAAATGTTCTTTTTATTATTCTATGTAATTTTAATGGGCCAATTGCGAATATAACAAAATGGTTTCAACCTGTCACTGAGGATAGGAAGATATTTTGGAAGTTTTGTTAATAGCTAGCTACATTTCTTCCAGTTAGTTACCAACAGTAGCAATATGTTATTGGCAAAAGAAAAATAAAAACTTTGTTGCTAGTATGGTTAACAATGTAATGTTATTATAGTATTATTAGTAAATAATGAAAGCATATTTGTTAAGTAATAGTTACTGAATAAATAAAAATTTATTTGTGAGGTGGTGGCTTATTATTTATGACTTGTATGATATATAATTGCGGGGCTCTTAATTCTGGTCTACCAAAGTTTTCAAAAAGAAATTTTCAGAATGAATTTTCAAGAGCAACAGAAATGAGAAATTTATTTGACGAAGATTGGGGGGTTTTTGGGTTTCCTTTTTTTAAAAAAGGGTTTTATGAAAACATGCTCATTTACTTATTTTTTCTAAAATAAATTTTCATTTTCATCAAATTTTCATTTTGAAAATTTATAACTAAATATTGAAAACGCTTCTAACCTATTTTCAGTCGTTTTCACTTTAATGAAAACAAGGTGCTTTCAAAGATGTTCATATGCCACTGATTTCATTTTCAAAACAATAACAAGTGAACATGTTTTTTTATTTTCATGAATTTCCAAAACTCTATGAACGCGTTTTCAGAATTCTCAGTTTTTTAAAAAATTAAATCTAAAAATATTTTCTTGAAAACTGAAATTGAAAACAAATAAAAAATTTTCGTCAAGTGAATGCGTTTTTTTTTTAAGTTTAGTTAAGTGAAAATTTTAAAAACAAGCCCACTAAACATGACTTTGGAATTTGAAAACTCATTGTTTTCATTTAAATTTAAAAATTGTTGTAAGTTAAAGTTGTTTTCAACATTAAGAAGAAGCAAATGAACATATTTTAAAAAACATGACATTAATTTCATCAACTAAATAGCTTCCCTGGGTCTCACTAAACATGGCATTTTATCAAAATATAAAAATAATAAGTGTTAATGACGTATATTATGTGAATTTTGTGAATCTGGTATATTACATATTGTCGACAAAATTTAGCAATGTTACGGTTGGATCTAACAAACTAGATCTCATGCAATTTTGTCTATTTTTTTTTTCTATTTAGAATGCACATATAACGTTTATAAATATCTTTATTAAGTGAGAAGAGATTTAATTCATAAAAAAAAGTAAG